>ML661340.1:1364702-1505166 GCA_007570785.1 Antilocapra americana | reverse complement strand
GGGGGGGAGGGAGGAGGGAGGGGGGACCCGGAGGGGAAGCATATGTAAACCCATGGTGATATCATGACAATGTATGGCAAAAACAATAATAAAAAAAAAAAAAAAGTAGTGAAAATCCACAAAAAGAGGGGAAAAAAAACCATCAACAAAAGGAGAGGGAAAAAAAGCTTGAGCTCCGGTCTGCTTGTTTGCAAAGCCACATTTCTCCCCAGCCCTTAACTGAGGAAGTCAAACCACTCTGCGTGACTTCTTTATGGAACTGAACGCTCAGGAACAGAATGCACTCAGGAGAAGAAAGAGGTCAAATTACTCTTCGCTACAAAACCATCCCTGCTAATAAAGTCCAGGCAATCAACGCGAGAACATGATTTATGGACCCATATCTCTAATCTGGGGAAAAAAAAAAACTAGAAATATAGCTTTTACTTAGATGAATAGGAGGTTCTCAAAAAGCAAATGCTCTCTGAAAACAAAAATAAACAGACTCCAACTGGAGGGAGTTTGGAAACTTCCCTGGTGGTTCAGTGGTCAAGATGCCACACTTTCACTGCAGGGGGCATGGATTTGATCCCTGGTCCTGAAACTGAGATCCTGTACGCCGTGTGATGCAGCAAGAGGAAGGAAAAGAGTGGAAGGATTTTTCGGGGACTGAGAGCAGAACTTACGTAGATTTGGTTTCTCTTGTAGCGCTGGAACAAGTTGTGCATGATGGCACCCCCATGCAGCTCCGTCAGGGTGGCCATGTCATCCACGCCCTCCTCGTCCACGGGGTGCATGGGCGTCACCTTCTGGTGTGTGATTGTGCTCTGCTTGTACGTGAACACCTGATGGGGGGAATGAATTCACAGCTCAGCTATGGGCAATGACCAGCTTCCACTGACCGTTTCCCAACTTACAAAACAATCTCAGTACAATACCAGCAAAAGGATCCTGAATCCACCAGCAAAACTCAGACTGCAGAGAACACTTTAATTTCCTTCATGCCACCTACCTATTTTTGTGCTAGGTCGCTTCCGTCGTGACTGACTCTTGGACCCTAAGGACTGTAGCCCAGCAGACTCCTCTGTCAGTGGGATTCTCCAGGCAAGAAACTAGAGTGGGTTGCGATTTCCTCCTCCAGGGAATCTTCCCAACCCAGAGATCGAACTCACGTCTCTTATTTCTCCTGCACTGGCAGGAGGGTTCTTGGCCACTAGCTCCACCTGGGAAACCTCACCTATTTTTAAAGGTAGCAAATTATTTTGATAATTGACATTAGATGTTCCTAAAAGAAATTCGTTCAAGTACTAACCCTCCTATGGGAATCACAGAAATGATAACATTTTTAGTTCCCTTTTCTCTCACTGATACAAAATAGTAACAGTTAAGGAGCTGGCTGACCAACCTTTCAGAAAGTTATTTGATTTCACTGTATAATATATTCAAGGGACCATGGGATTATAGTTCAAAGCTTCCTAATAAAGTTCTTCAATTTAAGTGTCACAAAAATTCACCAGTCTGTACATTTGTTCAGAGACTGAAACACAGCTTCTCAGGAGTGTCTGAAAAATATTCTTAGGCATGATCCCTTCTCTACTGAGATATATAAATAGCATTCCTGTTATCTTTAGGAAAACAAATCCTCCCAAGTTTAAGATATGACTGGTTTGGGACTTCCCTGGCTGTTCAGTGGTTGAGACACCACGCTTCCACTGCAGGTTCAATGCCTGGTGGGGGAACTAAGATCCTTCATGCAGCAGGGAGCAGGCAAAAAAAAGTTAAATAAATAAATTACTATTGGTTTGCCTGTTTGACAGCCTGAAAGTGAAAGTCATTCAGTCAGGTCCAACTCTTTGTGACCCCATGGACTACACAGTCCGTGGGATGGCTCCAGGCCAAAGTACTGGAGTAGGTAGCCTTTCCCTTCTCCAGGGGATCTTCCCGACCCAGGAATCGAACTGAGGTCTCCTGCAATGCAGGCAGATTCTTAACCAATTGAGCTGTCAGGGAAGCCCTATCTTGCTTTAAACTCCAAAACCAGCACCAGGTGGGTGCTGCATATGTGTTATTGGTTTGTTGTTGTTGTTTATTTGCTAAATCATCTCCAACTCTTTTGCGGCCTCATGACTGTAGCCCTCCAGGCTCCTCTGTCCATGGCATTTTCTGGGCAAGAATACTGAGTGAGCTGCCACGTCCTTCTCCAGGGGATTTTCCCAACCCAGGGATCAAACTCATATCTCCTGCATTGGCAGGTGTGTTCTTTACCAATGAGCCGTGTACCTGAGACAACTCTGACACTGCAAGCCTGATCACAGAATACGTGTGGACTTCTAAAATCTACACAGGGTTCTTTCATCACCATTAATCGGGTAGAGGATGAACTGCATCCATTCAGCTTCATATGCTGACCAGTTTGACCATATTTACAAACAAACTCCTGTACATAAAACAATCATTCAATGATGGAGCCTACCCACTATTTATTCGGTGTATACGTTTATATACAGTGAATAATCACAGAAAATTAACCAATCTGATCACATGGACCACAGCCTTGTCGAACTCAACGAAACTATGAGCCATGCTGTGTGGGGCCACCCAAGACGGACTGGTCACAGTGGAGAGTTCTGAAAAAACGTGGTCCACTGGAGAAGGGAACGGCAAACCACTTCAGTATATTCTTGCCTTGAGAACCCCATGAGCAGTATGAAAAGACTGAAAGATGAACTGCCCAGATCGGCAGGTGTCCAATATGCTACTGGAGATCAGTGGAGAAATAACTCCAGAAAGAATGAAGAGAGAGAACCAAAGCAAAACCAACACCCAGTTGTGGATGTGACTGGTGATGGAAGTAAAGTCTGATGCTGTAAAGAGCAATAATGCACAGGAATCTGGAATGTTAGGTCCATGAATCAAGGAAAATTGGAAGTGGTCAAACAGGAGATGGCAAGAGTGAACAAACACATTTTGGGAATCAGCAAACTAAAATGGACTGGAATGGGTGAATTTAACTCAGATGACCATTGTATCTACTACTGTGGGCAAGAATCCCTTAGAAGAAATGGAGTAGCCATCATGGTCAACAAAAAAGTCAGAAATGCAGTACTTGGATGCAATCTCAAGAATGACAGAACGATCTCTGTTCATTTCCAAGGCAAACCATTCACTATCACAGTAATCCAAGTCTATGCCCCAATCAGTAATGCTGAAGAAGCTGAACGGTTCTATAAAGACCTACAAGACTTTCTGGAACTAACAGCCAAAAAAGATGTCCTTTCCATTATAGGGGACTGGAATGCCAAAGTAGGAAGTCAAGAGATACCTGGAGCAACAGGCAAATTTGCCCATAGAGTACAAAATGAAGCTGGGCAAAGGCTAACAGAGTTTTGCCAAGAGAACACATTGGTCATAGCAAATACCCTCTTCCAACAACACAAGAAAAGATTCTACACATGGACATCACCAGATGGTCAATACCGAAATCAGACTGATTATATTCTTTGTAGCTGAAGATGAAGCAGCTCTATACAGTCAGCAAAAACAAGACCGGGAGCTGACTGTGGCTTAGACCATGAACTCCTTATTGCCAAATTCAGACTTGAATTGAAGAAACTAGCGAAAACCACTAGACCTTTCAGGTATGACCTAAATCTTACCTCCATACAGTGGAAGTGACAAATAGATTCAAGGGATTAGATCTGATAGACAGGGTGCCTGAAAAACTATGGATGGAGGTTTGTAACACTGTACAAGAGACAGGGATCAAGACCATCCTCAAGAAAAAGAAATGCAGTGCTCGCTTCGGCAGCACATATACTAAAATTGGAACGATACAGAAAAGATTAGCATGGCCCCTGCGCAAGGATGACACGCAAGTTCGTGAAGCGTTCCATATTTAAAAAAAAAAAAAAAGAAAGAAAAAGAAATGCAAAACAGCAAAATGGCTGTCTGAGGAGGCCTTACAAATAGCTTAGAAAAGAGGAGAAGCAAAAGGCAAAAGAGAAAAGTAAAAGATATACACATTTGAATGCAGAATTCCAAAGAACAGCAAGGAGAGATAAGAAAGCTTTCCTCAGTGATCAATGCAAAGAAATAAACAATAGAATGGGAAAGACTAGAGATCTCTTCTAGAAAATCAGAGATATAAAGGGAACATTTCAAAGATGGGCTTGATAAAGGACAGAAATGGTATGGACCTAACAGAAGCAGAAGCTATTAAGAAGAGGTGGCAAGAATACATAGAAGAACTGTACAAAAAAGAACTTCATGACCCAGATAACCATGATGGTGTGATCACTCACCTAGAGCCAGATATCCTGGAATGTGAAGTCAAGTGGGCCTTAGGAAGCATCACAACGAATAAATCTAGCGGAGGTGATGGAATTCCAGTTGAGATATTTCAAATCCTAAAAGATGACGCTGTGAAAGTGCTGCACTTAATATGCCAGCAAATCTGGAAAACTCAGCAGTGGCCACAGGACTGGAAAAGATCAGTTTTCATTCCAATCCCAAAGAAAGGCAATGCCAAAGAATGTGCAAATTACTGCATAATTGCACTCATCTTACATGCTAGCAAAGTAATGCTCAAAATTCTTCAAGCCAGGCTTCAACAGTACATGAACTGTGAACTTCCAGATGTCTAAGTTCACAGGAACCGTGAACTTCCAGAAAAGGCAGAGGAACCAGAGATCAAATTGCCAACAACCTCTGGATCATAGATAAAGCAAGAGTTCCAGAAAAACATCTACTTCTACTTAATGACTATGCCAAAGCCTTTGATTGTGTGGATCACAATGAACTGTGGAAAACTCTGAAAGAGATGGGAATACCAGACCACCTGACCTGCCTCCTGAGAAATCTGCATGCAGGTTAAGAAGCAGCAGATAGAAATGGACATGGAACAACAGACTGGTTCCAAATCGGGAAAGGAGTATGTCAAGGCTGTATATTGTCACCTTGCTTATTTAAGTTATATGCAGAGCACATCATGCGAAGTGCTGGGCTGGATGAAGCACAAGCTAGAATCATGATTGCTGGGAGAAATATCAATAACCTCAGATATGCAGATGACACCACCCTTATGGCAGAAAGTGAAGAAGAACTAAAGAGCCTCTTGATGAAAGTGAAAGAGGAGAGTGAAAAAGCTGGCTTAAAATTCAACATTCAGAAAACTAAGATCATGGCATCTGGTCCCATCACTTCATGGCAAATAGATGGGGAAACAATGAAAACAGTGACTTTATTTTTGGAGGCCCCAAAATCACTGCAGATGGTGACTGCAGCCATGAAATTAAAAGACACTTACTCCTTGGAAGAAAAGCTATGACCAACCTAGACAGCACATTAAAAAGCAGAGACATTATACTTTGCCAACAAAGGTCCATCCAGTCAAAGCTATGGTTTTTTTCAGTAGTCATGTATGGACGTGAGAGTTGGACTATAAAGAAAGCTGAGTGCCAAAGAACTGATGCTTTTGAAGTGTGGTGTTGGAGAAGACTCTTGAGAGCCCCTTGGACTGCAAGAAGGTCAAACCAGTCAATCCCAAAGGAAATCAGTCCTGAGTATTCATTGGAAGGATTGATGCTGAAGCTGAAGCTCCAATACTTTGGCCACTTGATGTGAAGAACTGGCTCATCTGAAAAGACCCTGATGCTGGGAAAGATTGAAGGCAGGTGGAGAAGGGGATGACAGATGATGAGAAGGTTGGATGTCATCACTGACTCAATGACCATGAACTTGAGTAAGCTCCGGGAGTTGGTGATGGACAGGGAGGCCTGGCATGCTGCTGTCCATGGGGTCACAGAGTTGGACACACTGAGGGACTGAACTGATTTTTTTCACTGATACTTTATGTTCGTCCTTCAAATAAAAACACCAAGATGTAAAAGCAAAATGCAAACAACACAAAAAATGCGGTCTTCTCAAGCACAGAAGCTCACATGTGCACATAAACACTAAGTAACTTTCTTGAACAGTACCTGCAGATTGGGGAATTCTAATTTTAAATGTTAACCAGCTGTCTGAACATTCATCGGAAGGATTAATGCTGAAGCTCCAATACTTTGGCCACTGATGCAAAGAGCTGATTCATTGGAAAAGACCCTGATGCTGAGAAAGAGTGAAGGCAAAAGGAGAAGTCGGCAGCAAAGGATGAAATCGTTGGATGGCATCACTGACTCAATCACAGATATGAATTTGAGCAAATTTCAGGAGACAGTGAAGGACAGGGAAGCCTGCCGAGTTGCAGCTCATGGGGTCACAGAGTTGGACACTACTTAACAACAAGTTGCCTATATGGAAACAAATGGCATGTTATTGCAAAAGGGAATGACACACTAAGAAAAGCAGAAGTACCAACCCAGTGGTTTCCATAAACCATGGAAAAAAGTGGCATGTTTTATTTTCCAAAGAAAAACGAAAACTTCAGTGGTGGCACTTCTGCTACATAAACCACAAGGGTCGGTCAGAACCAGTCCTGAGAGACTGCTCAAGGCCAAGGCAGATCCCAGCCATCTCTTCTGAGGTCCAGCCACTTTCCCAGCTGTTTCCCGGGCCCAGACACCTGCCAAGAAAAGTGTCAGCCCCAGCGGCCCCACCTGCCCCACCTCATAGGTAGGTGGCCACCCCATCACATAAGTGCCCCCCACAGGGTAGGACAGGTCTGGGGCCACGGAGGGCATGAAAGGAGGCTGTGCCATAGCCAAGGTGACCAGGTATTAAAGAAAAACACTAAGAAATTCAAGAGTGTAGAAACACCAGATATCAGACCCTCATTTTAATTCATTAACATCATATAAGAAAGTCAAATATATTTAGGCTAACAGCAGTGGCCATGTTGGGCTTCACAGGTAGCTCAGCAGTAAAGAATCTATCTGCCAATGAGGAAGACCCAGGTTCAATCCCTCGGTCAGGAAGCTCCCCTGGAGGAGGAAATGGCAACCCACTCCAGTATTCTTGCCTGGAAAATTCCATGGAAGACAATGTATAGTCCAAGTAAGCAGCTCAGAGCTGGGCACGTGGTCTCTGAAACAATGACAATCACTGTAAATTGAGTCCCCACCTTAGTACATGTGACTTTCTTGTGTGTTTCCAGATACATGCTGTGTCAGATGTGGGCACGTGGCCATTCCAGGAGTGGGATAGTCAAGAGAATGAGTGCTATTCCTTCTCCTGACCTCAGAGAGAAAGAATCGGGATAGACTGAAAGAGTTACATAAATAGGAGGTTAGGTACAGACAAGTATCATGCCAAGGCAGAGGGCTGCAGCTTTTCAAAACAGTGATTATTTCAAAGAACAGTGGGTAAAGTAGAGAAAAAAGTATGTGTGTAGGAAGGGCAGAGAGAACCATCCATTCAGAGATCGGTTAACATCTGCAAATATTTTACAGTGATGCCTGGTACATTGATAAGTGTCTGATAAATGAACCAAGAAAATCCATACATTCAAACAAATATTTACTGATGTGTTCTAAGCATTGGGAATACGGTATATGTTCTAATAAGGGGAAGGAAAAGGCAGAAATGGACAAGTAAATACAACACTGTGCAGATGGTGATGAATACCTATGAAGACATAAATGAGGGTAAAGGGATTAAGCACCCAGAGGGGTTACTTTATGTTGTGTTCAAAGACACCCTCACTGATAAGGTAACATCAAAGCAGAAACTCTAAGGAAGTAAGGAATGGAAGCATGCCCCTGCATTCGGTGTGTTAAAGCATACTGGTTGAATAAATAGCTAATTTGGAAATATTTCAAAGGATTAATAAAACTCACAATCTTGTTCAAGAAGTTTTAAGGAGAGCCCCTTGAACTGCCAGGAGTCCTTCCTGTGCAATGCCCAACAGGGTACAAGTTGCACAACTTTATCCCCAAAGAGCAAAAATGAAAATTCTAGACCTAAGTAATCGAATTCTTTTTACATGATGCTTCTGGGAACAAACAGCAGCCAAAACACAATAGCAAAGTGAGTCCCTCCAAACCCAACTCAAAACAAACTGAGTGACTTCAACGGGGCATGTATTAGAAGAAAGGTGGTAAAGGTTAAGAAACGGGGCAAAGTATAGAAGATTAACAGACAGGAAATCAATTTAGAGAAAACGGGGCCTCAGGACAAATAGCTCCTGTTATAGAAATAAAAGCCACTGGTCACAAGACGGACTGGATTCAGCGTGGGAACAAAACTAAGGCCACCCATTAACCCTAGTGGTGCCTCAGAGAAGGTCTGCCCAACACTGGGTCCACCTCTGTATGAAAAAATGAAAACCAGGAAGTTATTTAATTAGTTTAAAAAAAAGCTGAGCCATTTTCAATCCCATTTTAATCCTAGGAAAGTACACATACGGCAGGAAGCCCCCATCAGGCTTATGTGCAAGTTTTTATAGTCTAAAGTGACATACTATATGGGCTTCCCTGATCACTCAGCTGGTAAAGAATCCGGTGCAATGCAGGAGACCCTGGTTTGATTCCTGGGTTGGGAAGATCCACTGGAGAAGGGATAGGCTACCCACTTCAGTCTTCTTGGGCTTCCCTGGTGGCTCAACTGGTAAAGATTCTGCCTGCAATGCAGGAGATCTGTGTTTGATCCCTGGGTCTGAAAGACCCCATGGAGAAGGGAAAGGCTATCCACTACAGTATTCTGGCCTAGAGAATTCCGTGGACTGTATAGTCCATGGGGTTACAAAGAGTCAATCACGACCAAGAGACCTTCACTTCACTTCATAGTGACATACATAGATTTCTCTTATTACAATTCGTTAGCAACCCCCAGTCACAATAGTCTAACTTTTCTGATCAAAGAGAAAAAAAAAAAAAAGAAAAGAAAACAATCTTGTCATGTCCTCTCCTGATGGACAGACGGGACAGTGCTCTCAGTCTGGGCAACTTCATCTCCTGTGAGCTTGGCTTTTCTTCTAGAGAAGTTCTCAGTTTTGCTCTCCAGGATACAGTTGGTAAGGTTTGTAAACAGTTTCCGTTGTCACAACTGCGGGGGGGTGGGGGGAAGGGTGCTACTGGCATCCAGTCCATAAGGCCAGGAATGCTGCTATAAACACCTAAGAATTACCCAGCCCAAATGTCACGAGGACCAGGTGGAGATACCCTGGTCTAGGAATACCCTGATGCGCCTTCCAACCAGGTGTCTAGGTAGACACCAGGAAAAAATGATGAGTCGGCCAATGCCTACAAGCAAAACCTTTCATGAAACACAGACGTATCTTTTGGAAACAATTTTAAAGATAAAAACATTTAACAGAGGTAAATCAAAGGTCAGGAGGACAATATGACATAATTTAGTTTTCGACTCTTACTTGACCCAAGTTAAGAAGGGTGATGGTGATGATTTACAGTGATGATGTTCACTAAGCAATGGGACTTGCTTCTATTTGTTACTATTTTCTTTTTTAAGGAAAATTTTTTATTGGAGTATAGCTGGTTTATAATGCTATGCTAGTTTCAGGTATACAGCAGAGTGACCCAGTTATACGTATCCATCTATCTACTCTTTTTTAGATTATTTTCCCAGAGAGGCCATTACAGAATACAGAGTCGAACTTCCTGTGCTATACAGATGGTCCTTATTACTTACCTTTAATGGCCACCCCACTCCAGTATTCTTGCCTAGGAAATTCCAGGGACAGAGGAGCCTACCGTCCATGGGGTTGCAAAAAAGTTGGACACGACTCACCAACTAAACAGTAAGTGTGTATATATGAATCCCAATCTCCCAATTTATCCCTCCCTTACCTGCTGGTAACCATGAGCTTATTGTCTACATCTATAACTATTTCAGTTTTATAGAGTTACAGACGGTGCCACTTTCTAACTGTACTGTATCACGGCTGGACAGCACGGGCCACGCTATCTCCACCTTGTCTCCCTGACCCAGGGCTCTCGGACCTGCCATTTCTGTGTCTGGGCCACTGAACATCCCACGAGTCTGTCTCCCTGACATCTCCGCCCAAATGTCACCTTCTCAGAAGGCACCAGTGGTTTTGTCTGAAGGACACCCTGCCATCTTCCTCCTGATTCTATCACATGTGCTGTCTTTTTAGCTCCTGTGACAGTTTGGAATCACTTCTCTATTATCTCCCTTGTTTCAAAACCATCTCACTCCCAACTCAGAAACCTCTCGTCAACATATTTCAACTCTTTGGACCACAATCTACAGAGGAAAAAAATGTGTTTTACCCTGTGAACTACTATACACACAGTTTCACAAAGGTTTCGTACAACACCATGAAGTTTGGTGCATCCCAGTATCTTCTCTTTCTTTTAAATGTCAGTTGTGACTCTCTAAACTGACTTCACACCTCACTAGAGAGAAGACTCAGTCTGGAAACTACAAAGGCAGGACGCATGCCTATCTCATTTCTCAGGGACCAGCCTTGGCTCACCAGAGAGACTCAATAAATATTGAATAAATGGTCCTGGCCTTTAATATGGGCACAACACACAGGGAGAGGCAGCGCTGGGTAGCGACCAGATACAGTCTTGAAGTCAGACCCGGCTGGACTCTGTGCTCTTACATCTATGCTTTCATAGCCCAGGGATACTGAGCCAGACGCTTAACCTCCCTGGCCCATGATTGCCCCCACTGATAAAGCAAGAATGGTGATGATAATCCCTCATTCACAGAATTACTGTGAACACTAAACATAATGTGGTAAGTGTCAGTCACTCAGTTGTGTCTGACTCTGTGACCCCATGGACTGTAGCCTACCAGGCTCCTCTGTCCATGGAATTCTCCAGGCAAGAATACTGGAGTGGGTAGCTATTCCCTTCTCAGGGGCATCTTCCCAACCCAGGGACTGAACCTGGGTCTCCCACATTGCAGGCAGATTCTTTACCAGCTGAGCCACAGGGAAGCCCAAGAAAACTGGAGTGGGTAACCTTTCCCTTCTCCAGTGGATCTTCCTGACCCAGAGATCGAAGGGTCAAGGGTCTCCTGCATTGCAGGCAGATTCTTTACCAGCTGAGCTATCAGGGAAGCCTATAACGCAAACAACACAGAATATTCTCTAAGGAAAGAATCAAGACTCTTGAGATGGGGGCCCCTCCTCCTCAGACAAGGGCCTCAACACCAGTTGGGGAAGGTAGGGCGGAACCAAAAGGAGGTGGATGTTCATTCCGGTCTACCTTTTTTACAATGATCTTGCCCAGCATAGCATCCAATAAAAGACAATATGACACACTTTCTTCTTCTATTTTGATCCTTTTGCACAAATCTGGCTGGCTTTGTTTAGAGTTTCCCTGGAATGCAACATTATTTGTGTTGGGGGGTAGGGTTTCTTAATTTACTTTTCAAGAGAAAGGTTAAGACTTTTGCCTCCAGACATGTGGCTAAAATGATCATGTAAACCAAAGACAAGCTTCCTCATGTCAAGCTTCATGGACTCTAAGTCTCTGTGGCTATGATCTTACAACAGGCTATAAAAGGAAGCCACCTACTTAACTGAAACTCTGCCCTGGACTGCTCGGTGGCTGCCCCAAGGAAACTGGAGAAAGTATCTGGTACACAAAAATGCAAAGTCCGCTAGAAAGTTCCAATGGAATCTTATTAAAGGCAAAATGATACACATCTACTCTCCTAGTGAGCAGGGGGGAAAAAATGGCACCAGTGCTTTGCTTTCAACTCAAATTTGTCAGAGTAAATACATCTTAGTTACACGGCCCGGGGGGGGGGGGTAAAATGATCTTTACATAAATAAAGATTCTGTTACTTTAACCTCCCCCTTGAGTTTGTGAGATGACTGACTTCTAATTATAGATAAAATAAGATTATTTTCTTTTTCGGAGACTCAAACTAGTTGGGAGATTAAGTCATTTAAGCCATCAGTGGGTTTGCAATGCCCAGCAGTGTGAGATGCGTGGCATGTGGGTGTCCATCCAAAATAGCAGAGAGAGGTGGGCAGAGGGCCCTGGTATTTATTGAGCACTGGCTGCATGCATCAGGCACATTTGATCCTCATGGGCAAAGGAACCACCACTGCTCACTTCTTAAAGAAACCATTCAAGAAGATTCAGAGAAGTTGGAAAATCTACCCAACAGCACAAAGCACAATGAGCAGCCAATTCCTTGAGATCATGGCAAAGGCGATTCCCACCTTAGAAAGACACTAGGTCAGAGACAATCCCGCCTCTGATACTAACTGGCTGGGACTCCCTGGCACGTTCAGTGAAGTCAATGGTTATGATCCTTGGCCCTCTGGAGGAGAGGGGAGCAGAAAGCATGCGTGCGCTGCCCTCCCAGCATGCCGGGTTTAATTCTCTCACTTACCCCGTGATTTTCCATTTATTTACTCTCTCTAGTTCCCTCGGTCATTCGTGCCAGGCTGTGAGCTGGACCCCAGGAATACAAAGATGAATTAAATGGTCTCTTTTCAGAGGGCTTATCGACCACCAAGGGATCAGAAAAATAAACAGGCAATCCTCACCACGTGGTGGGGGCTGTCACAGAGTCAGATGGGAATTGGCCACGTGGGGTGGCCCAGGGCCAGGCAAGAGCACACAGCCCAGGGCTTCTGAGTAGCAGAGTATGGCTGGGAGGAGAGTAGGGGGCCCTCTGTCCGGAGTGGCCCTTGCCCTCTGACCTAAGGAACAGAGGGCTACATACGTAGCTAAGGAAAGGGGGGCAGACACTTGTTATCTATTCATCATCACGAACAAGTCAGTATTAAACATGACACTAGGATAGTTTTTCTAGAGACAAAGGAAGAAATCTCACTACAAAATGCAATTCAAGGAGATCAACTTTCCAGAAACTCCACAGGAAAGCAATGTCTGAATCAATGCTAGGAGTGATCAGTACACACACTGTTGTCCCCCAAATGGACAGTGTGTCTTCCTGCTTTCATGTGCACAAATATCACTACCAAATGCATCAGCGATGACAGGCACAACCCAGAGGAAGGAAGCTCCGGCCACCAGTCACCGACAGTCAGTCTTAACCACTGAACCCGAACCTTTCTGATGACACTGCAGAGTGTGCAGGCAGACGAAGAGGATTATGAGTCCAAGATGCCTAAGACAGCCAGGAAGCTAATGTGTGGACAGCACGTCTGCTCAGACACCCAGGAAGTCTTGCCACACACAATGAAAAAAACAAAGCCGCTCAGTCGTGTCCTGCTCTTTGCGACTCCATGGATTGTAGCCCATGGAATTTTCCAGGCAAGAGTACTGGAGTGGGTTGCAATGCTTTTCCCAACCCAGGATCAAACCCGGGTCTCTCACATTGCCAGCAGATTCTTTCCTTACCATCTGAGCCACCAGGGAAGCCCTACCAGCACAGAAGACCCAGGGGATACCCTGGCCCTGGCCCCTCCCTGGTGAACCTCAGAGGAAAAGGTTAACAGTCACGGTTACCTGGCATGGTTGTAAGAAATCACTAACACACACACACACACACAAGAACATATTATCATATTTACATGTTAAGGACAATAAGATCTCCAATCGGAATTTATACACACATTAAGAATTGTGATTTTATAGAAGAATTTAGTACATATTTCTTTTAAACACCAAACTATAACACTTTTTCTTTTTTTTAGCCATTAAGAAAAAATTTTAGGAAAATCATCTGCAGGAAGAAAAGTCCCACTTGTATCCAGCTAAGCTAGATTCTAAAGCTTCCTCATCACTGCTGAGACCACCCAGAAAAGGACCACGTTCAAGCTCCTTAGGTCAGTCTTTCCACACTGAAGAATTCAGCATTCAGAAAACAATTGCTATTTTTTAATGTGTTTTCTTTATTGAGTTACACTGAGTTATGGTAAGACAAATCTATGACGATGTTAGACTATGCACACACACCATATAATTCTAAGTTTGTTTGTTTTTTTTAAAATACACAGACAAGGGCAAACACATAGGCACACACATATGCACATACACACCAGCAGCTGTACTCCTGGGCACTTGCTCTAAATAAACGAAAACTTAGTTCAGTCGCTCATGAATGTTCACAGCAGCTTTATCTGTAACAGGTGGAAGCTGAAAAAGTTGGTCCCAGAAGGTTACATGCTGTATGATTCCATTTCTATTATATAAGATTTCCGAAATGACCCAATTACAGCAAATGAAGGCCAGATTGGTACTGCTGGAGGCTAAGGAGGGGGTGGGGAGGAGACAAGCTGCTGGATCCTTGTGCTGATGGAAAGGTTCTATGTCGTGATTATCTCATACCCTGGTTGGGATACTGTGGTTCAGTTTTGCAGGATGCTATCATCAAAGGAAACTGTGTAAAAGGGTTTACAGGATCTTTCTGAACTAGTGCTTACAAATGCATATGGACCTACAATGATCTCAGAACAGAACACTTAATTTAAAAAGAAAAAATTTAAATATGTGCTAAAAGCCTAGAAGAAAACAGATCACAACTCCAATAATGGGTCACAAACTTATAGGTGTTTTTTAATACTTTTCTATGATTTTTTTTTTCTATTTTCTAAACTTCTTAAACAATTTCCAACTTAAAGAGAAATCAGTCCAATCAAAATTATTATTAATAAACATACCTGGATATGTGTAAGTAATTCAATGAATCTTTTAAAAATGAGTACTGAACAACTGCTTTCAAAAAATAACAAAAACAAAATGAAATAGTAAATCTCCCCCAAGGCTCACCAGCTACTGGAAAAAAATAGGGCTTCCCTGACCCGCTTGTTTTACACAGATTAAGTTCAGCCCTTTACAGACAGAAAGCTTTACACAGAGTAAGTTTCTATTAGCTAGGAAGCAGGGATATGACAAAAGCCCAGGAACCCCAATTCTTGAGACAAATGTTCAACAAGCTCTCGCTTCTGCAATTCCTTGCCTTCACAGGCAAATTCTACCAAAAGTTTAAAGAAGGGCTAACATGTATCCTGCTCAAATTTTTCCAGGAAATCGCAAAGGAAGGAAAACTCCCAAACTCATTTTACAAGACCACCATCACCCTGATATCAAAACCAGACAAAGATGCCACACACAAAAAGGGAAATTACAGGCCAATATCACTGATGAACATAAGATGCAAAAATCCTCAACAAAATTCTAGCAAAGAGAATCCAACAGCACATTAGAAGGATCATACATCATGATCAAGCAGGCTTTATCCCAGGAGTGTAAGGATTCTTCAATATATGCAAATCAATCAATGTGATATACCATATTAACAATTGAAAGCTAAAATTATATGATCATCTCAATAGACGCAGAGAAAGCTTTTGACAAAATTCAACATCTGTTTATGATGAACATTCTCCAGTAAACAGGCACAGAAGGAACATACCTCAACATAATATAGGCCATATATGACAAACCCACAGCAAACATTATTCTCGATGGTGAAAAACTGAAAGCCTTTCCTCTAAGATCAGGTACAAGACAAGGGTGCCCACTCACATCACTATCATCCAACATAGTTTTGGGAGTCCTAGCCACAGCAATCAGAAAATAAAAAGAAATAAAAGGAATCCAGATTAGGAAAGAAGTAGACTCAGTTTGCAGATGACATGATACTATACATAAAAAAACCCTAAAGGTGCCATCAGGAAATTACTAGAGGTTATCAATGAATATAGCAAAGTTGCAAGATACCAAATTAACCCTTTTGCATTCTTACAGAGTAACAGTGAAAAATCAGAAAGAGAAATTAAGGGAACAATCTCATTCACCATTGTTAAAAGAATAAAATACCTAGGAATAAACCTACCCAAAGAGAAAAAAGACCTGTATGCAGAAAACTATAAGACAATGATGGATGAAGTCAAAAAAGACACAGAGGAACAGATATACCATGTTCCTGGACTGGGAAAAAAAAAAATCAATATTGTGAAAGTACTATACTACCCAAAATGACCTACAGATTCAATGCAATCTATATCAAACTGCCAATGGTATTTTTCACAAAACTACAACAAAAATTTAAGAGTTTGTATGGAAATACGAAAGACCTTGGAGAGCCAAAGTAATCTTAAGAAGAATGGAGCTAGAGGAATCAACCTGTCTGACTTCAGACTATAGTACAAAGCTACAGTCATCAAGACAGCATGAAAGGAGGAAAAGAAAGAGTTAGTTGCTCCATCATGCCCAACTCTTTCAATCCCATGGACTGCAGCATACCAGGCTCCTCCATTCAAGCGATTTTCCAGGCAAGAATGTTGGAGTGGTTTGCCATTTCCTTCTCCAGGGGATCTTCCCAACCGAGGGAAACCTGGGTCTCCTGCACTGCAGAGAAACTCTTTACCGACTGAGTTGTATGGTACTGGCACAAAAACAGAAATATAGACCAATGAAACAAAATAGAAAGCCCAGAGATAAGCCCATGCACCTATGGCTACCTTATCTTTAACAAAACAGGCATACAAAAGACCACACAATGGAGAGAAGACAGTCTCTTCAATAAGTGGTGCTGGGAAAACTGGACAGCTACATGTAAATGCAGGAAATTAGAACACTAACAGCATACACAAAGATAAACCCAGAATGAATTAAAGACATAAATGTAAGGCCAGAAACTATAAAACTCTTAGAGGAAAACATAGGCAGAACACGTTGTGGACATAGTCACAGCAAGATCCTCTATGACCCACCTCCTAGAGTAATGGAAATACAAACAAAAATGAACAAATGGGACCTAATTAAACTTAATTAGGAAGGAAACTACCAACAAGGTGAAAAGACAACCCTCAGAATGGGAGAAAATAACAGCAAATGAAACAACAGATAAAGGATTAATCTCTAAAATACATAAGCAGCTCATTTAGCTCAATACCAGAAAACCAACCCAATCAAAAAGTGGGCGGAAGACCTAGACAGACAGTTCTCCAAAGAAGACATACAGATGGCTAATGAACACATGAACAGATGCTCGGCATTGCTCATTATTAGAGAAATGCAAATCAAAACTACAATGAGGTTATCACCTCACACTGGTCCAAATGGCCATCATCAAAAAATCTACAAACAATAAAAGCTGGAGAGGGTGGGGAAAAAAGGGAACCCTCTTGCCCTGTTGGTGGAAATGTAAATTGATACAGCTATTACAGAGAACAGTACGGAGACTCCTCGAAAAACTAGGAATAAAACGATTGATCCAGCTATTCCACTACTGGGCATATACCCTGAGGAAACCATAATTGAAAAAGACACATGTATCCCAATGTTCACTGCAGCACAATTTACAATAGCTAGGACATGGAAACAACCTAGATGTCCATTAACAGGCAAATGGATAAATAAGCTGTGGTACATATACACAATGGAATGTTACTGGGCCATAAAAAGAACGCGTTTGACCCAGTTCTAGTAAGGTGGATGAACCTAGGATCTATTATACAGAGTGAAGTAAGTCAGAAAGAGAAAGACAAATATCACACATTAACACATATATATGGAATCTAAAAAGATGGGACCAGTGAACCTATTTGTAGGGCAGGAGTGGAGATGCAGACATAGAGAACAGACTTGTGGACACAGTGGGAGGAGGAGAGGGAATGATCAACGGTGGAAGTAGCACTGAAATGTATACATTACCATACATATAATTAGACAGTGGAAATTTACTGTATGACACAGGGAGCAGAAATCTGGTGCTCTGTGATAACCTGGAGGGTGGGGTGAGAGGGAGACTCATGATGGAGGGGACTTAGGTAAACCTATGGCTGACTCATTCTGATGTAGGGCAGAAACCAACACAATATTACAAAGTAATTATCTCCCAGTTAAATAAAAAAGAATAATTTCCTTAACATAGTTTCCCTACAGTGCCTTTCCTGAGGGTTCCCTGCAGCTTCTCCCAGCAAGCTGACTCCCGCCCCAGCAGTGGCTCACCCTCTCCCCCACATTCTCTGGGTTCCACACTCTGATGAAGCCCCCTGGGCTCCGTTCTTCATTTTTCCAGGTTGCCCCTCCTCCCAGCCTCAGGCACCAGTCCCCTGGGCTGCAGCATACTTCTCTTCCACAGCACCTTGGACAGATCCCTCTCCGGTCACCACAGGACACTGTCATCTCCCTTTTCTTATCTCTGCCTAGGGACCAGGAGTAGCCCATCTTTATCATCCTGTGTGGAAGTGGCTGACTTCCTGGGGTACCATGAGGAGGATCTGGGACTGCAGGTGGCCAGTGAAGGAGGACAAATCTTGGTGTCCATGAGCAGTAAGCTGCTGTCCTTGTGCTGGACCTAGGCTGGGCCTCCTGAAAACTTCTGGGTCCTCACTGCCTCGTCAAATGTCTGGCACCAGTTGTTGATCTGTTGCTCAATCATGTCCGACTGTTTGTGACGCCATGGACTGCAGCACGCCAGGCCTCCCTGTCCTTCGCCATCTCCTGGAGCTTGCTCAAACTCATGTCCATTGAGTCGGTGAAGCCATCCAACCATCTCATAATCCTCTGTTGTCCCCTTCTCCTCCTGCCTTCTGTCTTTTCCAGCATCAGAGACTTTTCCAATAGATCAGTTCTTTGCATCAGGTGGCCAACTTATTGGAGCTTTAGTGTCAGTCCTTCCAATGAATATTCAGGACTGAGTTCCTTTAGGCCTGACTGGTTTGAATTCCTTGCAGTCCAAGGGACTCTCAAGAGTCTTCTCCAGCACCCCAGTTCAAAAGCATCAATTCTTCGGTGCTCTGGCACAGTTAGTAAGCAGCTTCTGGCACCAAAAGCTGCTTACTAACTGTCTGTTAAAAGGATGAGCACTTCACCCTTCTGGGATGCTGAGGTCATATGATGAGCACCTTGAATTTGTCACCTAACACCTAACCCCAAAGGTGGAGTTGTAAATGAATGTTTTTCACTTACTGGCTGTCTTGAAACTGCTTTTACACTAAATAATATGCAAGCAAGGCCTTGGCTACTCTTAAGTGAAATGAAAAAAGTGTATTTGAGCCAAATACCATACATCTTGGAGTTTCAAAACAGAGTCACAATCAAATTTATGAATACTACCTTTAAGCATTCCATTTTTTGCATGCCAGTCATTTCCTAGTGTCAAGTAAACTGAATTAGAAAGCATGCAAAGTATTTATTAATTCAGTGAACAAAAACAGAATCGGAATGACTCCAGATTCTAGAGTGAAACCAGAAGTCATTTTTGGCTGTTAGTTTGGTGAAATATCTACAAAGGGGCAAGAAGTCAGCTTGGCTCAAAGCGACGGTACAAGAACTAGGAGAAAACACACCATCAAGAAGATAATAGGAAAGGCCAGAAACAAACAGAAACTTGGAACATGGAACAGTGAACTCCCACGCTTTCCCTGTGTGCCAAACTCACTCTCGCCGCCAAGGAAATCTCTCAAAATGTCAGGAAAACGCTACTTGAATTACTGAAAGGACTAGGAAGGGGCAGAGACTAGGAAGAAAAAAAGACTGAAAAATATATAGGTCATCAGGATGGCAAGATATTTTTTAAAAAGTGTAATTAATAAGAAAAATTAATACTAATCACTGAGATATCTTTGAAGATAAGATTGAAGGCAAAAGGATAAAAGGACAGCAGAGGAGGAGATGGTTGAATAGCATCACCAACTCAATGGACACAAATTTGGGCAAACTCTGGGAGGTAGTGAGGGGGACTGGGAAGCCTGGCGTGCTGCAGTCCATGGGGTTGAAAAGAGTCGAACATGAATTAGTGACTGAACAACAACAACAAAAATTGAGATATTTTTCCCAGTAGCACATGGACCATGAATGAAATAAGCGGCTGAAAAGAATTCTGCTTGTTTGTTTACCCCTGAAAGGTATCAACAAGGAATTATTTCTTAGTAAATTTCTGTGAATGAAAAGGATATAAAATTTCCACACACCTTCTGATAGAAACCTGGTCTGAAGATCTAAAAGTCAGAGCACTTGAGCTTTAGAGAAAATGAAGGGAATCTGGTTGAAGTCTTAACCTTAAAAACAAAGGTTATACAGGATAAACATAGCCATTTTTTATGTTTATCAATTCGTTTGATAAATTGTTATCAAACAATTTGATATCAATTGTTCTGATATCAAAAATTGTTTATCAATTTTTGTCAATATAATCATTCTCAGTATAGCCTGCCATCCTCCATTGAGTTTTTCCCAAAAAAAGAGAGTTTGGGCATCCTGCTTTTCCTTACAAGCTTGCATCTCTTCACATTCCAGTTTTAGAATGCACAGACGCAAACACAGTACAAAGACAAAGGGGTCCCTACATCCTCGCACATGCTCCCAAATGGTCCGTATCTCCATCAGAGAGCAGCTCCTCTTCACGGGTGCAGACCCAACACTAAGCCTGACCCCCAACTCCTGCTTCCACCGTGACAAACCTGCAGTGCTCCTGCTTCACCCACCCACGCCCGTCCACCCTCATCTACTCTGAGGGGCAAAGCCAACAGAGAAGGGCAGATGGAAAGAGAGAAGAACACGATGATGAAAACTCACCAAGTGAGGGCCTCCCACCCCATGGACCACTGGAAACCGAGAAGCTGCATCAAACTCAAAGTAGTCAGTTTTCTCAAAGACCCTAAGATGTGCATTAGAAATGACTGGGTAAATCCACATGATCCGCAAAGTTCTTTAATTCCCCACACCTTGATAGCTACATATGCACCTGTTAAAAGCAAGCGTTAACACCGTGCTAAAAGGAATGTAAAATGGGACAGCTGCTTTAGAGTCGCCCCC
Organism: Antilocapra americana; assembly: GCA_007570785.1. NCBI lineage: Eukaryota > Metazoa > Chordata > Mammalia > Artiodactyla > Antilocapridae > Antilocapra > Antilocapra americana. The sequence goes on along the minus strand of ML661340.1, from coordinate 1,484,563 downwards.
CGCCCTGCAAAAAAAAACCAAATTGACTACCTGTCCCAGCAATTCCACTCCTAGGAATATACTCAAGAGAAATGAAAACAAATATCTATGCAAAAGTTATACACAAATATTTCTGTGCGCATTATTTCTATATGCCCCACAGTGTCAACAAAAGTTCATCCACATGGATAAACATTGTGTGGCCTACCACAATGGAATATTATTCAGCAATAAAAAGGGATGAAATACTGATATATTTGAACGTGCATGGCCTTGAAAGCATTGTGCCAAGTCAAAGAGGTCACACCTTAAAGGCCACACATTATATGATCCTATTTATAGCCAAAGTCCAGAATAAGCAAATCCCAAGACAGAAAGTGGATTAGCGGTTGTCAGGGGCTGGGGAGGATGGGAAAGAGGAAATGGGGGATGACTGCTCATGGGTCTGAGGTTTCCCTTAGGGCGGTAAAAATATTCTAAAACTGGTTGTGGTGATGACCGCCTAACTCTGTGACTCTACTAACCACCACGAACTGTACACGTTCAATGGGTATCATCTATCGGCTGTGACTCACATCTTAATATAGCTATTGTTGGGAAAAAAAAAAATACTGGAATATAAGCACTTGGCCCAGAAGGTGACACAGGCAGACACTCCATATACACTGGGCACTGGCACTCTGAGCCTCCTCAAAGGCTAAAACTCACCAGCTGGAGCCCCTCGGACACCACGCTGACCAACTCTGCCGGGTAAAAGGCAGGCGCCAACGGGACAGGAGGGAACTCAGTAAAACCGGCTCTCCAGGAACAAGGAATGCCTTCCCGAGCATGACAAGCAGACACATCCCGTAAACATCAGAAGCCCAGGGCTGACCACAGAGCAAGGAAGCCAAGCCCCTGGCAGTCTGGAGGGGCTGGGCCAGAAGAGGGCAGAGGATGGAACAGACTCGGGATACCCACGTCCCATTCACATCAGACTGGCCTGCTCCCTTCCGTGTCCCCCAGCTCCCTGGCAGCTCTCCTCCACACACATCTCCACCATCTTGCCACCAACTTGCCCCTGTCTGGTTTTACATCTATTTGTGTAAGAACAACACTAACAAGGGGTCTCGGAACACACGTTTTTGTCCGGGGAGATGCTCATGTCCACTATTCAGACAGTGTGGGCCCTTCGCTGTCCTCGTTCTGGGTGTTTAGCACCCAGACCCGGGCCCCCAAATTCCTCCGGCCTTGAGGTCAGTGGCAGCAGGAGAGAACCCCGCACATTGCCAAATGCCCTAAGGCCCCTCAGCACTCAGCTCCAGAAAGCAGGAGCATCTTCACTGTGGCCACGAGAGACGGATACAGGTACCCTGGGCCCCTGCCCCAGAGGGTTTGCCTGGGCAGAGGTGGTGGTGGAGTCAATCACCAGGGTCTGGAGTCAGCTAAGAAGAGAATCATGTGGGTGACAGCTGAGAACCCCTGAAGAGCCACCCAAGACCCGTCTCCCCTTGACCCTGGATCACAGCCTGAAGCTCCTACCGTGTGCCTGACAGGACCATGGACATCACTGGAGCAGAAGGCTCATGGGACAGTGAAATAAAGGTTATAAAGAGCTTGGCGCAGCACCCAGCCATGGTCCACACAAGCTGACTCATTATTACTGATGTCCTACTGAGGTTGCCCAGTGGCACTGGGTGGGGAGAGAGAACCTAGGAAAAGGCCCACGAAATAATCAGCACGAATCAATGTGGATCTGAGGTGAGGGCCCCACCCACAGGACAGAATCTATAGGCTATGAAGCAGCCAAATATTAGGTACTCCAAAAATAAGGAGCAGCTTGAGTATTTATGTGGCTGGGTGGACATTTCAGGAAATAAAAAGTGCGGAAGAGGAAGATTTCAGAGATTCTGGTAGCAATTCAACACCTACGGAGTAAAAATAAATACCCACCTCCCCACTCAACATTATCTACAGAACAGGGTTCAAGTCTCCATCCCCCAACCCAGGCCCTTGACTTTGAGAAACTGCTTCATTACAGTCACAAGAGGCTGTCTATGTACTTTAATTCCAAGTGCAGTGGGTGGTCAGGTAGAAGCGGGGAGACATGTGCATGCACGAAGGAGATGAGAAGGAAGTGGGTTGAACCATCTAGCAAGCTCTGGCAATCTCCGGACAGGTTTCCTACTGACAAGCTGTGGCCATGACTCAAGAGAAAAAATAAAACAGAAGCGCCTAAGCGTACCTGCCCTGAGACTCTCTGCTTTACAGCTTCACTGGCACCGTCAGATTCTTTTTGTTGGCAGAAGCCCTTGTGAAAAAGGCTACAGTCTAGTACTGTGTTGGCCATAATGTTCATTTGGGATTTTCCTAGATGTCATGGAAAACCCTGAACGGACTTTTTAGCCAACCTGGTACTTATCGTTACAGGAACAGAGGCTCCTCCTGACACACCAAGGTGCCCCAAAGGGCTCACTTGTTTTCAGAGGAGATGATACTAGTGGTCGATATGGTACCACAAAAATAGGCTACAAACCCTTATTTTAAAGGTCTGGCTGCTACAAATGAAGTTAAAACCAATGTATATATGGGAGGGGAAAAGTTTCAACATAGGGAGAGCTACATCTTTGTTTAAAAAGCAAAAGAGGTGATCTAAAATGTTTAGAAGCTGCTTACATAACCCTAAAGACAGCCCCCCCTACCCCCACAAAAAGTATTATTCGGAAACAAGGCACATTTTCAAAGGAATTCAGTTTCAAAGCTGTTACGGTCTTTTCATTGTGTATTACAAGAATCGAGATATTATGGGTAATTATTTTCTGGGTTGAGCTAAGCCTATTAAAATGGAGACAGTATTTCTGTACAAAAGGTTGGAACAGATTATTAACAACGTGAACAATTCTGTTAAGTGGGATAAAATTCAGCCAAGATGGATTTTTCAGATTTTAAGAAAATGGTTTAATCTGTCTTTCCTTCTACTGACACCAAAATTTGCCTCCATGAATTTCATACCCTGTAAATTATGCATAAGCAAACATAAAAGCAGAGCTGGAGGTTTGTTTTCATTTGAAAATTTTTAAGATTTCTCCAGGACAGAAAGGACGGTTATATTTCACGAGTTCCATGGACCATCAGAATGGGGGAACCTCTGAGGTCTGCGACACGTAATCACTAATTCAGTCTCTCCAAACAAGCCATGTTCTATTTGAACTCTTTAACAATGGCAGCTGACTTCTATGCCAACTCTACCGGCAAACTGTTTTCTATTAAGAAGCTTTTTGTAAGTGTGTCTAATAATTACAGCCCATGACCTCTTTATCTTGGCCTCTATTCCAAACTCCGCAGGCTCAGAAGTTTTTCACTGGTCCATCCAGTGCATATGAGCGCATACCCAGGCACAGCCGTAATGTTTTCTGTTGAGATGAGCACAGTATCCCATAACAAGATAAAGAGGATGGGATCAGAGAAGTCAAGAGACTCATCTTTTGGGAGGACTAAGAGGAATCTGAATTGTGCTACTATGGGATCAGTCCTGGGTGTTCACTGGAAGGACTGATGTCGAAGCTGAAACTCCAATACTTTGGCCACCTGATGCCAAGAGGTAACTCATTGGAAAAGACCCTGATGCTGGGAAGGATTGGGGGCAGGAGGAGAAGGGGACGACAGTGAATGAGATGGCTGGATGGCATCACTGACTCAACGGACATGAGCAAACTCAGGGAGATACTGAAGGACAGGGAAACCTGGCGTGCTGCAGTCCATGGGGTTGCAAAGAGGTAGACATGACTTAGTGACTGAACAACAACAACAATATACACACATGATTATGGCAATTCTTATCTATATAACCTGGCAGATACCTATAGTCTGCCTGGCAATCAGTCTTCTAGGAAGGTGCTATTCTAATCTCAATTTTCTAAGTAACTGAGAAAACTGAGACTTGGCCAAGGTCAAGCATGTTGATGGGCAGGGTTGGTACTCAAAGATTCATCTTTGGCTTGTGTACCCTCAGTGCATGTTTTATTTTCCTATTTCAAAACACGCTGTTTTGTTTGTTTCCCGAAGGCCCTAGAACCTCCTTATCTAACTTTGTAAATAACAGTAACACAGTCACTCTTGTCTGCCCATTGCTAACAGCCAAGTTCAAAAGAAACAGTATTTTAAAACTACATGTATGAGAAGTACTTGGTCTCAGCACATCAAATATATAGTGATGGTAAAATTAGTTTTTTTTTTTTTAAAGGAGAGAAATAGTCATGGGACACAGAAAGTTAGACACTTAACTAAAAAGCTTCTAGGTCTCCTGAGGTTCATTAAAAGCATCAAAACTAGTTCGAACAAGTTAAGCTAGGAAGGTTAAGTGAGGACACCAATAAATAAAAATTACCTGGTTGCATAAGAGCTTCAAATACTTAACCCATATTACTTAATTGCAATTTATCCCAAGAAACAAAATGCCTCACACATATGAGGAAGTAAGTAGGAATAAGAAAAATGGGCTGGCCTAAATCACTCTATGAATCAGCTGCTAAACTAGTTACAAATCACAATTCACGGCCCCTTTTCTGTCATCCCCTCAAAAAAACACCTCTGTTCCATGTTTCTACCTGGTTTTAAACCTGAATCCTTAAAAAGATTCTTTCAAATCATATACTAGAAAACCATTTCTTCCAAGAAATTTTATCCACTTTTTCCCTTTGAATAATTAATTCTTCCTCTGGCTCAAGGTTGGTCAGTTGGACCCTGAGTAATTTACATAAATTGAAGAAACATATATTTCCCTCCTATCAGATCCACATCACATATTAACACAGTTATTTAATTTTCAGTTTTATTTTTTCAGTCTCAGAGGACCTTAGTGAGGTAAGTGAACAGAAAATAATGATTCCTAAAAATAAAGACTGTATCCAATGACTCCAAGATTTATCTACATACTTTTTCCAAAAACTTTAATAGTGACTATTTTTTAAAAAAGAGCCCATCAAAGCAGGCAAATATAGTTTTGAAAGTAATTACAGTATGAAATGGAGAGTATTAAGAAATGAAGAAATTGTACTCACTTTATTTTTCTGCTAGTTAATCTGCTAGAACAAAATATCTCATTTTTTTCTTTTTTGAAAAGACTGTGCAGTCTTACAGGTCAGAACACAAAACTGGCATAAATAGGACCCTAGAACCTAGTCCACATTCCACCATTAATTCTAAGTTTCACCTTGTGTACTAGTTTCTGTCCTTAAAACTAATGTCAACCCAACTGTGAAATTGGGTGAAAGTTACATTGGCATCAAGAACATGTGTTATACTGACTACATTATCCTCAATTAAGGGTTCTTAAATCAAGGCCTGCACAACTCTGAAAGCATCACAAAAACCAAAGTTAAGAAATGATTGGGGGGGAGTGGGGGAGGATTTCTGCCCACCCCTCCTTACATGGTGTGTAAAATTTGTAAATTCTCCCAGCAAGATTTCATCCAAAACAGAGGAGCTCCAGATGTGTGTGTGTATATATATATATATATATATATATGTGTATGTGTGTGTGTGTGTATATATATATATAAACATGTATATTTTTAAAAGGACATATAATTATTGTATAATTATATTTAAAATTATCTTATATTATAATTATAAAGATTTAATAATGTAATGATGTAGTTTAATTAATAACTAAATTGATAATTTAACTGAAGCCCTAACTAGAAATGTTAAAATGGTCAAAAACCATATCTTTACACAAAAGGAAAGAGAATGATTTAAAAGTACCTGCCACAAAACTAAACCTCTCACCGAGACCAAGCCCAGAAACTACAAACCTGGAGTTGGGAGTACATTTCTCCCATTAGGTCAGATTCCTACAGTTGTAGCAGGGACTTTCAAACGCTTAACTGGGGCTGCTAATTTTCAACGGCTGAGTGAGATATCTAAGGCAATGCAACGAGTTTTCATAAAGCTTAACTTCTTCAATTTCAAAAGTTGTTCCTTATTCTGAAAATTTGCACTTCCTGCTTTCTGTGTGTTAAAATTGCTTTCAAAGTTAAAATGATGGCCAGAGAATTATTAAGTGTCCTTACCAGTCAGTGTTAAAGAAAGGATAATCCTTTGCTCCTCTCCTAGATATCTGGATGTAGGAATCCAGAGGCCTGGGAACCACTGAGCTAAAAGGATCCAATCACAGGTCAACATAAGCCATAGACCAATCGTAGCAAAGTCTTTGTTGTATATGGATTTTGTTTTTCAAGTAAAATGAGGCCAAAAAGAAAGTCAAGCTATTAAAGGACTAATTACAACATTACTTTCAATTCAACGGGGTTTGGGTGAAGTTTCCCCCATGATGCCAAGCTTTTCCCAACTCTGAAAGCCACCTTGAAATCACTGAAGGATGATGGTCACTTCCAATCGTGAGACAAAATGTTCTAGGATAAACGTGTCGAGTCTCTCTTAGTCTTTCTCACACCTAAGCATAAAGACTAACACCTGGCACCAGAGAGTCCATTACCCTAGAAAGAAATTCTCTGAGGTTTGGCCATTCCAAGACAGCGCATGTTTCACTGACCATCTTCTGACAGCTGTATTACGTTGGTCCTTTGCTGCCAAAAGTATCTAAAAAATAGGATGAAGAGATGTTGGATGGCCACAGACAGGTTTACAACGAGCCAGCTGGTATTTAAAGGTGGGGAAGAGCACTGGGCAGGGTTTGCCTCTGCAATGATGCTTCATTAACACATGGCAGGTACTAAGTGCACACGACGTCAGCACATCCCTAAACACTCTCCCACTCCCTTCTCTATTCCTCAAGCCAACTCTGAAAGGTAAGCACGACCATTTTACCAATTGTCCACAGTCGCAGCTCAGCTGGTAAAGAATCTGCCTGCAGTGCAGAAGATCTGTGTTTGATTCCTGGGTCGGGAAAATTCCCTGGAGGAGGAAATGGCAACCCACACCAGTACTCTTACCTGGAGAATCCCACAGACAGAGGAGCCTGGCGGGCTACAGTCCATGGGGTTGCAAGAGTCGGACCGGACTGAGTGACTCAACCACCACCAGAGTCATTCAGTGGCTGGCAGTCATGCGACTCTGCAGTTTGTCACCAAGTTCACTTTTATAAAACATACCTCTTCAGTGGAGAATTTCATCTTAGGATGCTACAACTTGAAACGTATCCAGTCCAGAACACCAAACCCATCCTCATTTCTTCATTCATTCAATATTTACTGAACACCTATTCATGGGACGGTATTCTCAGAGGCACTGGGGTGATGCAGAGAAACAAACAGGTCTCTCTATGCTCATGGAGCTCACAGTTCAGAGAGAGAGACACGATAACCAAACACATTTTTTCTTTTAGTTACTGGGGCTTTCCTGGTGGCTCAGGCAGTAGACAATCTGCCTGCAATGTGGGAGACCGGTGTTTGATCCCTGTGTTGGGAAGATCCCCTGGAGGAAGGCATGGCTACCCACTCCAGTATTCTTGCCTGGAGAATGCCACAGACAGAGGAGCCTGGCGGGCTACTGTCCATGGGGTTGCAAGGAGCAGGATACAACTGAGTCACTAACACAAACACACAAAACAGTAAAACGTCTGAGAGAGAACGTATGCAGACTCACATATCGGAGAAGATAATATTGGGATTAGCTGATTAACATTGATAATAAGAACCCAAATAAAAACCACAACCACAAAAAAGGAAGCATCCTCTGGCTCAGAGGTTCCCAAAGTGAATGCACGTTAACAGGGATTAATTTTAGAAACCATTTCTCTTGCTGTTTGGGAAGCACTATTAAAAATAAAACCCTTTCCTAATGCCTTTATTTCTGCACGTAATTCCTTTGCTACAGAAATAAATTAAATGGATGCTCTTAATTTCTGAAAAATACATGTATTCCAAACCTTTAACACATCCCACTCCCCTGCTTCTCCCAATTTCATTTAGGACTGGTGTTCCCCAGTTAAGTCTTTGGGAAACGCTAGCAGCTAATACTGCTGCTGGAGTTGGACCTACCAGCTATGCACAGAGGACCAGGATCTCCACCAGACAGCTCACGAGACTAGTCTACATCAGCACCACCACCGCCATTACCAGCTGCAGTTACACACGTGCTAAGCCACTTCAGTAGTGTCCAACTCTCGGCGACCCCATGGGCTGTAGCCCACCAGGCTTCTCTGTCCATGGGAATCTCCAGGCAAGACTTCTGGAGGGTGTTGCCATTTCTTACTCCAGGGGATCTTCCCAAGCCAGGGACCGAACCGAGTTTCTTACTTCTGCATTGATAGGCAGGTTCTTTACTACTAGCGCCACCTGGGAAGCCCTTGGTAAGTCACTTCAGTCAAGTCAGACTCTGTGCAACCCCCTGACCTGCCCAGGGGATTGTCCAGGCAAGAATACTGGAGTGGGTTGAGGTGCCTTCCTCCAGAGGAACGAATTTACAAGGTGTAAGTCCTCTAGGGTCGAGACCGTGACTCTTCTTCCACAGCCGTCAGCATATCCTGTAGGCATATAAGGTTTTTCAACTACATTTGGAAAAATGATTATTACTCAGGAAGGTTAAAAGAATCCGCCTGCAACGTGGGAGACCTGGGTTTGATGCCTGGGTTGGGGAGATCCCCTAGAGAAGGGAAAAACTACCCACTCCAGTACTCTGGCCTGGAGAATTCCCTGGACTATGGGTCACAAAGAGTCGGACACGACTGTGTGACTTTCAGTTTCACTTTCAGGAAGGTTAAAGTAACAAGCTATTTGCAGTCCTTAAATTCTTTGAATTACCTTTAAAGCATTTTTCGCCTTCCATTCGGATAACTGAAAAATAGCTTCAGGCCATAATTTGAACATTACCTGCATTTACCTATTGCTACAAGCTAATCTCTGGCAGGACAACAGTAGAGCCAATCCTCAGCCTCACCTTAAAAAAAAAAAAAAAGGATACAAAGGCTGGTCTGCAGGTAACTAAAAATAAATGCAAAAGACAGCTTCTAGGTTTACGTCTATTCTTGAGTAACATTCATATAAAAGTCAGTTAGGACTAAATTTGCATCATTAAAGAGTGTCTTTATCTCTGCCATCAGAATAAACTACACACCTTCAAAAGCACAAGTCAGCAAAGAAAAAAGGCTGAATTATGAGGATGTAATTTAGAGACTGTTGCAGGGTTTGTGGTCAGTAGGGAAAACATCTCACAACCCATTAATACAAGACCAAAATACTTTCGAAACCTGGCTTTCTTTTCTTGTGTAACTGAAACCAAATCCTGGTTGCACGATTCAGACATAAGTTAAACATCTGGCCAAAACCCAGACGAACAACAAATTTAGAGACTCATCCAGTGGCATTAAATAAATGTACTCACCTCGGAGGACACTTGTTCACAAAATATTTGAACTAGTAAACTTGGTTGTGGGGTGGGGAATTTTATTTTTTTCTTCCCCAACTTGGTCTGAAATCTTTCCAATGTTTCAAAGCAGCTAAAATACATGCTAACTCGAACAAAAGAAGTTAATATGGCAGGCTGCGTACATCTGACTTAACCTAAAAACAGAAGCCATTTTGGTCTTAGAGCCTGCATGAAACAAGCGCAAAAAGCCCAGATGGCTTAGATTCTCTTTACACAAAGTAACTGAGAAGACTGATATCTAAACTATTTATTCAGCAAGTCTGATCCTAATGGCAATTTTAGACCTGGAATTTCTATAACGACAAATAGAAATGCTTTCAGGCAAGTAAAAACTTGACTCTTCTACACTGATATCCCTCTGCATAGGAGTCCCTTCTGTCTAACCCATCAATTATAGGAAAGATGCTTTAATCAAAGAGCATCATCAATTTATTCAGCTATTTCTTATTTATACCAGCATGACATATTAAATCTGACACTCCAACCCCCAACGGCTATGCATTTTAAAAAAAAAAAAAATTTACAAAGCAAAACATAGTCTCAGTTAAAGAGCCTATGAACAAGAATGGACATTGGCAGGGAGAAACGGTGAGGAAAAGCCCCTTTGGGTGACCTCAATCTACCAGCAATTCTGACACCTTTTAGCAGATGCTCTAAAAAGCTGCTGGAGGAGGGGGAGTGGTAAATAATTTACCCTGGGTTTTTCCATGTAAAATGGCTTTTCATTAAAACAGTAGACAGCATAAAAACTTTATTTCTACCCTGGGGTCAATTTTACATTTTTGAACTTCAAGACTTTTTCAGGGAGAGGATGAAAAAGTAGCCGTTGTGTTCTGGCGGATTCCAACCCCCCACACCCTGACTTCATACTTTTCAGAGAAAAGTTACACTTAAACCCAGAAGTGGGGGAGCCCCTCAGGAATTTTACCCCCAGCTGGCTGGCTTCCTTTTATACTAGAGAGTCAAGTCCCAGGAACTGACCACCCTGAACTGCTCCTGTCTATACAACAGAGAAGTGACAGTACACGTATCTTTATAAACGATACTTTTCTCTCTCGAAAAACTGCTCCACTAGGACAACGTTGTCAAACGTCAAGCAACCCGCAGTGACCACTGTCCATCCCTCTGAAGCCAGGATGGTAACAGTCTCCCGGGTACAAGGAAACAGGCAAGACAAGCTCTCACCTGCTCCATCAGTAGGAGCAGGAGGAACAAGATCCCTGGAGATCCCAGGGCTAAGATCTACGGCATCAAGAGGCCAACTATTTACTCTCGAAGGCTAAGTAAGCCACCCCTCTGCAGCCAGACCACTCTGTTCTCAAGTTCCTCGGTGTCGGGATACTGCTCCTTGGACCACCAGCTGGCCCACCTGGACTGGTCCATTCTTCTCAGTGGGAAAGAACAGCTAGTCCATACCACCAAAGGATCCCAGCCCCCTTCTCGCTAAATAACCCACTTTCCGGGCTGCTTCCAAAGAACCCGTTCTCTGAGCTTTCATCATTTTTCCATCTTCTCTGAACTATGGGAGGGGTGGGGGAGAAAGGTACCCATTTTCAGATATGAGATGATAACTAGAAATAGTACCTAAGTCTGAACTTGTTTTAAAACACTTTATTTACCTCACTGCTCTTGTTACTCTGATCTTGAGCTTTCACATTAAAATATAATCTTCAGAAATATTAATGTGTGACCCACTATAAACCCTATGAAAAGTGGCTGTATGTGGTCAGCCATGCTCATGCTTTTTACTTTATGTTTTTCTATTCTACTTAGTTTTAAAAGACTATTCCTTTTAAATAAAATGTGGTATAATCATACCATGGAATATTATTTATCAATAAAAAGGGATGAAGAATTTACAACATGCATGAACCTTTAGAACATTATGCCAAGGGCAAGAAGCCAGTCATAAAACATTACATTTTGTACAATTCCACTGAAATGAAATATCTAGCATAGGCAAATATTAGAGAGTATTTGCAACTGTAACTGTCTTGGAAGGTAAGGTGGGAAGGTTTAGAGTGACAGCTAAGAGGTGCAGGGCTTCTTTTCAGAGCAATAAAAATCTTCCAAAATTGTTTATGGTGTTGGTCATACATCTCTGCAAATATAGTAAGGGCCACTGAATTGTATACTCTAAGTGGGTGAATTGCGTGGGATATGAATTATCCCAATTCAGCTGTTAAAAAAAACTACTCTTTGCATTTCAGACTATAGCTCAAATTTCAGAAAGTTATTAGCTAATCATATTCTCTCTAGGTGCTAAAATGTGGCTACAGCCTCCCTGGCTCTGCTAAAAGTAACATCTGCAAACTATTTTAAAATCTCCATCAAAGATAGCAAAGAGCCAACAATGGATACTTCTGAGTATGACTTTCCTCAAAAGGAAGTTATTTTCTCTATGAGTTTTTACATCATCTTACTATTGCAGAGAGATGTCTCAAACAGGCAACATCCAAAATAAGGCTGGGGATCTGGATGCCAAATGGAGAAGGGCATGGCTATCCACTCCAGGATTCTTGTCTGGAGAATCCCCATGGACAGAGGAGGCTGGCGGGCTACAGTCCATGGGGTCGCACAGAGTCGGGCACTGAGCGGCTTTCACTTCTGGGTGCCAACCTCTACTCTCCCTAGCAGCCTCCAACCAATGTTAATGAGACCATGTACTCTTTTTCTAAGCCAAGTTAAACCCCTTTGGTGAAAGGGGGCAAAAATAAAGCTCAATAAATGTCTGAAATGAGCAACCTTTACATTTTAATTTTGGATGCTTTTAAATCAGAAAAAAGAAAAAAAACTGAAAAAGTTGAAAAACCTGCAATTTTAATCTCCCTGGTGTCTTGCTGTTCAGAGACAGAAATTAGGTTATTCGGATAGGATTTGCCCTCCCCAGAGGCATGCTGGCCATATTCCCCGGTGGCCTGATCTTTTTTGAGTCCTCTATTAACAAAAGCTTCCTGCGACTGGGGACAGCATATGCTCCAGCCCATTGTCACAGCAAAGGGGGCTTCTCAGCATCAGCCAGCAAACATCTGTCATCAGCTCCCTTCGAAAGAGCAAAAGCAGATGCTTGGAGCAAGCCCACTGTGAACTCTGACATGGCAGGAAGATGGATGCATTTCAGAACAGAAGATCATTGCAGAAGACAAAAATCCTTGCTCGGTTTCTCAAAGGGCTAACTACTCGCTTACCCTCATTGGAAGACTCAGAAATGCTATTAATTACTTCAAAATTATTGCAAGACCCATTTGGAACACCCAAACAGCAGCTAGATTAAAGACCAACTCAAACCTCTGAAATGAAGCCGCTGCATTTGGCAATCCTAATACAGGCCATGTGCTGAACTTAGCAGTGGAATGTTAAGAGTTTTATGGGAGAATGCACACGTCCGCTAGAAAGGTTTCATCTAGGAAACCCTTTGGGGACATTTTCCCCATCAAAAATTCATGGGAATAATCAAAACCATCATATTACACAGGGCAGTGCATATTGCAGTGATTTAATCATAAGCAAGTTCACGAAGATGTATTGAAACAAATATTTGAAAGTATCAAAGAAAGGACTGTTCAAAATGAGTCACTTCTCAGAATATTTTAGAAGTATCAGGGAATCATTTAAGCAAAGCGAGGGGAAGACAGGCATCTGATTCTGCACATGAGTCTCTTTCTTAGGGTTGCTGTTGTTTAGTCGCTAAGTTATTTTTAACCCTGCAACCCTGCAGTCTGTAGCCTGCTCATGACTGAGCAACTGAGCACAGCACAGCGCAGGCCCCCTTTCTGGTTACCAGTCCAATATTCCCTGTGTCAGAATGGCATGGACAATGGGATAAAACAGCATCTTAAAGCTAAGACTATGGAGAGCTTGGGAGTTCTAAGAGCATCTTCTAAACGTGGAATCACCCTCCCTTTCTTCTCCGTCTTTGGCACCCCACTCAGAAAATGAGGGTGATATGTTGTAATACCCTAGCACGGCAAATGATAAGTTCACAATTTAATCTGCCCCTCAACGTTAAAAATAAGCATTAACTGTCCAGCTTGCTCAGCAACCTCCGAAGGTGTATAAGCACCATCAACTCCCTCTTGAAAATTCTTCCAAGAATCAACCTTCCTTGGGAAGGTGATTCACACATAACACAGACTTCTCTTACTTTTGCTGTGCCTGGGCATGACTCCCCACTAACCCAGAAAAAAACAAACAATACTGTGACTGACTAAACCACTAACAGGTGTTAGTATTTAAAACTAAGACCAGCAGACAGCCTCTGCCAGGATACTGCTCAACAATGAGTCCTTTACGGCTGCGGCAGTCAAAAAAGGTACTTGGGCTGTGAGAGTGACCGTCTGTACTTTTAAAGAACACACGTTTGGGGGCAGACTGTGTATTAGATGTTTTAATTTAGAACACAGATTTTAAAAGGAGAAAATAACCCACACACAGCCTGCCAAGCCCTACAGGTTGGCCCTCCAAGTGTGCCTGCCAGACCGGTGGCATTGGCAGCACCTGGGAGCTTGTTAGAAATGCAGATTTTCAGGCCACACCTGAGATTCGCTGAACCAGAAACTCCGGGTTGAGTCCCAGGAGTCAGTGGTTTCATAAGTCTCTCCAGGGGATTCTGAGCACCTCTACCTACAGGTGGCTCAGAGGGTAAAGAATCTGCCTGCAATGCAGGAGACCCGGGTTCAATCCCTGGGTTGGGAAGAGCCTCTGGAAAACCGAATGACAACCCACTCCAGTATTCCTGCCTGGAGAATCCCATGTTGCACAGTTGGAGACGACTGAGTGACTTAACACTCTCACTTACTTTTGCCCTACAGCTAGGGGTCCTGGTAGCAGGACACACGGGTTTTACCCCTGTCAATCTCTGTCCTTTTGGGGAAGGCATCTCCCTTCATGCACACATGCTAAGTGACTTCAGTCATGTCCCTCTCTTTGCAAGCCCATGAACTGTACTGTTAGGATCCTCAGTCCATGAAATTCCCCAGGCAAGAATACTGGAGTGGGTTGCTACTTCCTCCTCCAAGGGATCTTCCCGATCCAGGGATCAAACTCACGTCTCCCGCGCCTCTGCATGGGCAGGCAGGCTCTTTACCACTAGTGCCACTGGGACGCCCTCTCCAAATGATGGGGGTGAGGACCTCCCTGGTGGTCCAGTGGTTACGAATCTGCCATGCAAATGCATGGGATGTAGACTTGACCCTGGATCTAAGACCCCACGTGCCATGTTGCCACTACTACAGACTGCACACCACAACTGGACAGTCCCAGTGCCACAACAGAAGACCTCACGTGACACAACAAAGACCCCACAACCAAAACCCAGTGCAGCCAAATAATTAACACTTAATTTTTAAAAAATGATGGGGTTTAACAATGGGTCTGTCTAGTAGCTAGGGGTTCACAGCATCCCGCTGGCTGGCTGCACTGGTTTCAAGAACAGCTTCCTGAGCTCGCCTTCAGAGAAGCTGTACCACTGGGTTCCAGGTTCACCTGTGCCACCAGGCAAGGCACAGAGGCCCAAGCTTCCCCATCACTAGTCCCTCTAGTGATTCTGATGTGTAGCCAGGACTGGAATCCACAAGAAGGCCTCCTGCAGCACTAAAACATCACATCAGAAGTAACTGGGGAAAATGATCCTTCAGCTAAGTTTTCCTGCCAAGGACCAGATGGTTAACTTCAGGCTTTCTGACTCCCAGACTGTGTGCTGCTATAGCTGGAACTCAGTCTTAGACAAACCAATGAATGGGCATGGCTGCGTCCAACACAACTTCATTAAATGTGACTTTCTTTATCATCTTCATGAGTCATTAAGAAAGAATCACTCTTTTGATGTTTCTCCAAACATCTAAAAATTTAAAAACCATTCTTAGCTCGTAAGCTGTACGGAAATAGGCAGTGGGCATGGGTGGTGATTTGCCACTGTGCTTCAGTTCAACACTGGAGTAATTATACCAGCTTGGCTTGGTCCAGTCACGCTGTGTTTGTGACACATGTATAGCTTCAACACACACAGCTGCCTTCAAACAAACTGGATGTTACTTTTTAGAAAACACCAAGGTTTAATGCGCACACAGCACCAACGGATAGCCTGACAACTCAGAGCGATATACTGACCATACCGGTCATCTCAGAAAGCTTAGGCATGCGCTTCCAAGCAACACGCCTCCCAAGTGCCCATGCAGTTTGAATCCTTACCTTTAAGACAGCAGTGCAATCAGTCTGAAATAAAAGCTGGAGGTCATTCATGCTTTCACTGCATGACTCTTGTTAAGTAACAGACACTTCTGAAGCAGAAGTTATACATGAGCCCCCTTCCTCTCCACCGTGGGGCGGCTGCCTATGATGTACACACATCTCCACTGCTCTGCAGTTTATGCAGCTCAAGCGGGGTCGTCCAAGCCACAGGGTAGGTGTGAGGCTGGAGGGGTGGACAACAGCAGCTCTTTCGAGGGACACTGTCTTTGCCTGCATCCCAGGGTCTTATCCTTCCTTCAGTCCCCAAGCCCCTTCCTCCTTCCTTGAGAGAGAAATAGGTAAGGCTTCATGAGAAACATAACTGAGTTGCTTGAACTCAAAGACCGTTACTGATGCCCTCCATGCACGGCACTCAGGCGGGAGCTTCCAGGAAAGTGCTCTACCGCTGGGGTTTCTCTGAACACACATCAGAGACACCTTCACAGCGTCTCACTGCCAGAAGGAGAGGTGCCTCTAAAAACACCGGGTTCTGTTCCAGACACAGAAAGAAAAGGAGGCAGGACTGCAGAAAAGAGGAAGATGCAGACCATGAAAGAACCAAACCCGTCTGCAGAGTCACAGCACCAGGAAGGCCAGGTCCTCCCGGGAGCCCCGACCTCACAGGGCAGGGAGCAGCCCAACAGGAAGGAGACAGCAAATGGTGTGGGAGGGGGTGCGGGGATTTGTCTCACACCACAACACCCACTGAGTCTGTGGTTCTCCACTTTCACCATGAACAACATCATCTGGGAACCTTGTTAAGTCACAGACCCCTGGACCACACACAGAGTCGTGGATGCAGCAGATAGGAAATGGGACCAAGGAAGGGACCAAGAAAGCTGTATCTTTCACAAGGGCCCCGATGACTGATTACAGCAGCCAGTAGAAGAATCACACAAAGACAGACACTGCACTAGCGTCTGCGACATTTAAACCCAAATGTCCCACTCAAACAGAGCATCTAACGAGAGGGTGGGACTAGGGAGGTGAAGATCGAGAAGACCAGAAACAGGTCAATTTCCCGGAGAAAGAGGAAGACCCATGCACTTGGGGACCCCCTGGATGAGTGGATGGACAGAGGGGAACTGAATTCACAGAGATAAAGTGGGCATCAAAGACACTGCACAGAACCATCTAAGTGTCCAGAAAAGCAGCTGTACAAGAAAAATCAAAGCCTAGAAATCATGGATAATATGAGCAAAGCTTTCTAAGCTCCGAATGCAAAAGTTGTGCCTTCTCAACAACTTTTAACTTTCCTACTATATAGACAGGATGTTCATTCAGTCTATGAAACACTTCTAAACTTGCCTGATTATTAAGTGGCACCCAGGAAGCTCCCTAAAAGCACACCAGGGCTTGAGTCCCAGCGGAGACTCTGAGTTCATGGTTTGGGGGCAGAGCCAAGGCTCTTGGCAAAAGCTTCCCAGTGAATGTAAGGTGCATCAGGGTTGATGCAAAGAGTTGACTCATCGGAAAAGATCCTGGTGCTGGGAAAGACTGAAGGCAAAGGAGAAGGTGGGCAACAGAAGACAAGATGGTTAGATAGCATCACCGACTCAATGGACATGAATTTGAGCAAACTCCAGGAGATACTGAAGGACAGGGAAGCCTGGTACGCTGCTGTTCATGAGGTCACAAAGAGCTGGACACAACTCAGCGACTGAACAACAACAACAGGGTTGAGAAGTGGTTGGCAACCCACTCCAGTACTCTCGTTTGGAGAATTTCACAGTCAGAGGAGCCCAGTGGACTACAGTCCCTGGGGTGGCAAAGAGTTAGACATGACTGAGTGAGTGAAGGTACACACGCACGCATGTACACACGCACGCACGCACACACACACACACACACACAAGGTTGAGAACCACTCTGGCAGAAGCCTAGAAGCAAGACTGTGAACACAAGGTGAAGAAACAATAAAAAAATGGGAATGTTCACTGGCTCTTCTGTTGCCCTGGAGCAATAAAACCAAATAAAGGAAAAAAGCCACCACAGAGGAGGAGGGAGCTGGGTAGGTGGTCTGAGCACCCACTGATCTTGAAGAGCAACTTCAAGAGAAAACACAAAGCTCATGATCAGAAAGGAGCCAAGGACACTCAACCTGGGAGACTGAAGAGGGAAAAGAAACGACCTTGGGGAACAGCCAGGATGGGGAGGCACAGGGCCTGAGAAAGTCAACAGACGACAAGCCCCATCACACACCATCTCTCTGTCCCCCCTCATGCTCCTCCCAAAGAAGTAACAGTATCAAGGAGAAAGTCGATCAAGTCTGGATCCAAACCCCACCTCTATCAACTCATCACTGACCAAGTGTGGGCTCTCGGACATGTTATTTCATGGAAGCTCCATCTTCATGTCAACAAATACGGCTGACCATGCCTTCTTAGAGGAGTCACGAGGATTGAATAGAACAAATAGAAGGAATGTGCACCAGCGCAGCACCTGCTAGAGAGACCCCTCCCAGGAACTAGTGCCCTCTCCCCTGTAACCCCTGGTGGCTCAGTCTGTAAAGAACCCGCCTGCAATGCAGGAGACCTGCCTGAGTGCAGGAGACCAGGGTTCGATCCCTGGGTTAAGAAGATCCCCCTGAGAAGGAAATGGCAACCCACTCTAGTATTCTTGCCAATGACAACCCACTCTAGAATTCTTGCCTGGGAAATCCCCTGGACAGAGGAGCCTGGTGGGCTACAGTCCATGGGGTTCCAAGAGTCAGACACAACTGAGCAACTAAACCACCCCTTTACCCATCCTCAATGCCAACCCTCATGAGGAGGACATGGCTTAGAAGTGCGGTGTCTCCATTTTCCACAGCTCTCCAGGGAGGCAACCATGGGAAGGATGTGGTTGAGAACTCAGCACGTATGTGAAGTTGAGTTCATGCAGGAGAGGTCTGTCACACCTGCCTGAGTCTTGCACTGAAGGTACCACCATAGGTCTCTGTAGAATACTGAGAAACCAATTCCCTGTTTATATTACTAAGTCTTTCAAAAAATTAGTCCCAAATAACAGGGCTATAAATGAATTTCTCAAATGCATTTGAACTTCCATCACAATTCAACAACTGCCTAAATTTGTTCCAATAAATGGCCTCTGCATTTTCTATTGAAATTACATCCAGCATCCAATGGTACTATGTCTGCCTCTCATAGATAATTTTCCGAACTATTTTTGGTTTACAAACAAGATCTTCACATCCACTTTTCACAAAATGATACTTATAATAAAGGTATAGTAGTTAAGCCTCAAAAATATATATATATATATATATGTATCTTTAAAAAACTCAGTTTTGATTTAATCAGAATTCGACATCACCTTTTCCAAAGTTACCACCTGGTCTGAGCTTAGCATCCAACATTAATGAAAACTATTTTTTCAGTATTCATGGTATCAAGAATGCAAGGCACTATCCTACTTACCTTTAAGTATCAGCAAGCTGATTTCCTCAACTAACTACAAAATTGAAAGCAACCAAAGATTCAATGGGTACAAAACCACCGAAAGTGACCATGGATCCAATGGTACCAAACACCAGCCCCTCTTTGTGCTTGGACACAAGCGCTGCGGGACCAGGAATCCCAGGAACTGCAGGAAGGGTCTGGACATACCACAGGCTCACAGAGGCACAAGCCGCCTGAGCGACCCAGAGCAGAGCTTGGAATCCAGAAGATGAGCTGCCCAGGCAGGTCAGAGTCAGGCTTGAGTCCAAATAAACAGATCAAGCCAAAGGAATGGGGAGAGGAGGCTCATTCAACAGACCCGGGAAAGAAAGAGAAGGCCAAAGTCGAGAAACAGCCACAAAGGAAAAAGTCAATAAGCTGACCCAACCGGGGACTGGGAGCCACAGAAGGTCATGACCCTAGGCAGAAACCATACACTCTCTCCTGCATAATCATTGTATGTGTGTGTGTGTTCAACTAGAGGCTCACTGGGGCCAGTAAATACTGTTAACAGAGATCCAATCCCTCCGTACCTACCCACCCACCCAATGGGGGTGCCAGACAGGGAGGGGCCTGGCTGTTCAGTCCAAAGGGTCTAGGCTGAGGGAGAAGGCAAAAGCCTGCTCTGAAAGCAAGGCTCAGAAATAAACTGGATTCACTTAAAGGAGCAGAGACAGGCCCCAGAGACAAGGGTTTCTTAAGGTCTTGTATGTAACTGTTAGTCGCTCAGTCATGTCCAACTCTTTGTGACCCGGTGGACTATAGCCCTACCAGGCTCCTCTGTCCATGGAATTCTGCAGCCAAGAATACTGGAGTGGGTAGCCATTCCCTCCTCCAGGGGACCTTCCTGATGTGGGGACTGAGCTTGGGTCTCCTGCACTGCAGGCAGATTCTTTACCATCTGAGGCATGACTGATGGATTTTTCAGAGGTGCTGGGGATAAGGGAGGTAATGGAAGTGGTGTGCGCTCTTGGCAAACTAAAGTCTGTAACACTAGACACAACTCACAGTCATGAGAACACCAATGTACCTAATAGTGTTTGTTACTGGAAGCCGCTTCCTGTTTCAGGGTAGATGTTGAAATACATAGAACCAACTCAGGTTTCAAAATTCCAAACTTTGGGAAAATAATCTGAAGCAAACTCAACACCCAACCACTCCTCCTCAAACAAAAGTGCATGTTATATGTTTTTGGAGTCTATCAAGTAAAATAATTCCTTTGAAAAAGGCATTCCTTTTAATTATTTTCAGTGGCTATTTTGCTCTGGTCTTATACAGCCTAAGGATGGTTCTTACATGCTGGGACAGAAATAACCCAGCCAAACTCCCAACATGACTCTTGTGACAAGGAGGTTTTTTTCTTCTATCACTTGTGGTCCTTTCAGACTTGTGATTTCCTTCTTAAAATGTAATATGATAATAGTCTCAACAGAGCATACATCCTTCTAATGACGTGTCCTTCTAACTGGCTCTGTGTGGACTGCAAATAGAGCTTCAGAGGCATTCAGCATTCAAGTGCCTTCATGGGCCAGCTCTGCTCCGAGATGCTAAAGTGAAACAGTGTTAGTCACTCAGTCGTGTCCAGCTCTGTGACCCCGTGGACTATGGCCCACCAGGCTCCTCTGTCCATGGAATTCTCCAAGCAAGAATACTCAAGTGGGTTGCCATTCGCTTCTCCAAGGGATCTTCCTGACCCAGGGATCAAACCCAGGTCTCCTGTATTGCAGGCAAACCCTTTACCAATGGAACCACCAAGAAAGCCTAAAGCACTAAGGACCCAGCAATGACAGATTCCCATTCTCAGGAAGCTTGCTGAGGAGACATAGAAAAAAAATAAATAAATAAAATGTCAAGGTAATGGTCCTCTTGGAGACAGAGGTTGGAAACGCCTCTGTGGAAAGGTCTTCTGGGTGTTCATCCCTGGGTTCAGGTGGGCAGGACCAGAAGCATCTCTGCAGGAACCAGGTTCTCAAAAGGGAAACACAAGCCCTCAGCCTACATGAATGACAACCTCTTCCAAAGCTACAGAAAGCAAGTGTCTAAGCAGAGCTATGCAGATTTACAAATATGCCTTTTTTTTTTTTCCTGGAGCTAAGGGCACCAACAATCAGACTTTTTTTTTTTTCTATATTCCCAGAGTAAAAATTAATGGAAACATCTGACTTTCCATCTTTGAGCTACTAGATGCCAAACCGGATTCTTGGAAGAGATCTAGAGAGTGAATCACATGGTTTTCAGGCCTACAAACATTTTTCTTTTCCACTCGAAACCAAGTAAGTTGGACAAACTGCATTTTACTTGGTCTTTAAGCAAGACAAAGTCCCACTGTTGTTCAGTCTCTGGAGTATATTCTGACACTAAGAAACTCCATGGGCTTGTGTTCAATATCCATCTCAGAGACGGGTATTTTCAGGATGAAAACAGTGAAATGTGGGAAAAGCACAGAGAATTTAAGAGTTTCCCAGCTCAATGCTGACTTTTTAATCCAGCTGCACTGTTTTTATGGCAGTGAATTCCAAGAATAACAGATGGGACCCACTCTGAAGTTAACAAAAGAAACCAAATACATCTGATTTTTAAAAAATTATCTGCCACTTCTTACCAGCACCTCCCTCTTTCCTCTCTTCTGGGATGACTGTGCAGCAACCTTCCTTGTGAAAAGGGCCCTTCAGCCACCACAGGGGCAGGGCCGTCCACCCCCGAGCACACATCACAAGGTCAGTGTCAAACCCACTTTGGGGGTCAGCAGACTCAAGTCACCATCTGATTCTCCACCCTTGGACTCTGGAGCTAAGTTGACAACACTTCTTTCTCGTGATTACTGGAAACACACTACTATATATAACATAATCAACAAAGACCTACTGTATAGCACAGGGAAGTCTGCTCAGTATTCTGTAATAACCTATATGGGAAAAGACCCTGAAAAAGGACCGATACATGGACATGTGTAACTGAATCACTTTGCTGTACACCTGAGGAGCACAACATTGTAAATCAACTATGGTGATGGTGGTTTAGTTGCTGAGTCGTGTCCGACTCTTGTGACCCCATGGACTGTAGCCCACCAGGCTCCTCTGTCCATGAGATTCTCCAGGCAAGAATACTGGAGTGGGTTGCCATTTCCTTCTCCAGGGGATCTTCCTGACTCGGGGATCGAACCCAGGAATCCTACACTGCAGGCAGTTTCTTTCCCAACTGAGCTACAAGGGAAGCCCCCAAATCAACTATATTCCAATATAATTTTTTTTTTAAACACACAGATATAAAGCAGTTCTTTCTTAACAGTGTCTGTTCCTTAAGGAATACAAACCAGGATGTTGAACCCACTTTTATGTCCAGGAGCAGCACAAAAAAGGTATCCAACAGGAAAGTAGGTTAAAAACAAGTTGCTTAGGAAGTTAGTGCTTAATGGTTCCAGAGTCTCTGTTTAGGATGAAGGAAAAGTTTGGAAATAGTGGTAATGGTTGCACACACTATGGCTGTAATTAATGCCACCAAATCACACACTCAACAACAGTTCAAAGAGTCGATTTTATATTTACCACAATAAACACACATACAAAAGAAAGTCCAAGTTCCAGTTCAAAAGATCAACTGTAAACTTACCCATTCATTTCTCTTTCAGCTCAAACTCAGACATTTATTGGGAGTCAGGCAGAGAAAGACAAAATCAAGAGCTATCGTGATCATGTGGAATCAAAAAAAGAAATGATACAAATGAACTTATTTATGAAACAGACTCACAGATTTAGAGAAGGAATTCATGGTTACCAAAGGGGAGAGGGGAGGGATAAACTAGGAACTTGGGATTAACACATATACACACCCTACTTTATATAAAATGGCCAACCTATAGCATGTACATAGTGTATATATATGTATACATAGTATATATTCAATATGCTGAATATTCAATATCTTGTGATAACTTAGAAAGGTAATCTGAAAAAGAACACTGTTTATACATGTATAAATCACTTTGCTGTATACTTGAAACTAACACATTGTAAATTAACTGTACTTCAACTTAAAAACTGGTGAAAATTTTTTTAAAAGGTTTGGACATTTGTAGCAGCGATCATAGCAAATATTTTAGACACCCATCCAAAAAGCTAAAAACCCAAAAAGGAATACAAATGTCACAGCTGTTAACATATACACATCCCCACAACAGAATTCAGGATGCAACAGAATTCAAGCCCCAAAGCCAGAGCTGTATATCCTTTGAGGGACATGCTTTGCTTCTCAATTGGACTCAAAAAAAAAAAAAAAAATACTCTTCTTTGTTCAACTTACTGTCTGTCATCAGAAAAATTCTATCTTTAAATCAAACACATTGATAAGCTAAAGCACACAGTTACAACAGAGGGCAACCTACTCCAGTATCCTTGCCTAGAAAATTCCATGGACAGAGGAGCCTGGTGGGCTACACTCCATGGGGATACAAAGAGTCAGACATGACTGACTGAGCATGTACACACACACACACACGCACTCTCTCTCTCTCTCTCAGGCTCAGAGGGGTCGCAGAGTCAGCCATGACTGAGCATGCACAAGTCACACACCCCACACACTATGAGGCTCAACCACAGAAAAGTGCCCATATTCAACTCTTTCGTCCTACAGAGATGGCAACTTTCTATGGTTCAATCAAACCCACAGATTAATCTGGCCGAAAGCACCAGCTGCAATACAAGGGCCACCGGAGACCTGAGAGGCTAAGAGGAGGGAAAATACGTTTCTTTCCTTTTAAGAGGAAAAAAAAAACAGTGTTCCTCAAAAGCTTCCCCCAAATCAGTGCATTAATATGAGAATGTTTCTCTTCACAAAAAAGGAGGGAAAAGGTTGAGAAGGGGCTAGAATATACATTTTGTTTTTTAAAAATAATGGAAAATGGAAAAGCAAGGGAGTCCTGTGCCAGCCACAGAAAGAAATCTGTCCTGTGGTCCCAGACTCCGGCTCTGAGAGTCACTGAAAGCATCTGAAAGACACTACTTCTGCATCATTAATGTCCCTCAAGCTCCTTCTCCTCCATCTTCCTAAGTTGAGCTGTTGCCTTGCTGGTTCCGGAGCTGACCCAGATGGCCCCACCTGACTTGGGGGTGCTGAGCCAACTGCAGCCCACTCACTCCCCAGGCACTCTCGGAGAAGGGGCTGGCAGGCAAGATCTCTTTACCCGGCAGCTGCCTCAGCCAACAGCTGGTTCTGCCTGCGAAACCAGGAATGCCACTTCTGCAGCTGCTGACAAGGGTGGGCGTTCCTGGGCTCCCAGGGTCACACGTGCGCAGGCAGCTTCCTCACGATCAAACTCTTAACTCGGTTAAAAGATGGAGGCTCCATCACTTCCCCTCCAAAGGCAGATCTGACCTGTTCCCAACCTCAAGCTGAAGTCACCAAGTGCTAGCTGTCTGATTCCTGACAATCCAGTGGCGCTTCAGGCTGACATTCGAACTGTGAGATGGGAGACCTGCTGAAGTGGTCCCATGGTCAAGCTTTCAGCTCCCCACAGGCTTGGGGGAGATTCCTCTGCTCCACGGAGAGGGCTCATACAGGGTGTGGCGAGGTCCCAAAGCTGCCATTCAAGGGACGCAAAAAGGCACCAACTGGGGGCAAAGTGAAGGAGTTTAAAAAAAAAAAAAAAGCAAAGAAAAGCAGCTGCATAGAGCAGAAATTGTATGAAAAATAACCAAAAAAAAAAAAATGCTAGGAAAAAAAATCACTACACACACTCATCATCAAATTTCACAAAATTAGGATCATAGTATTAATTCCAACAAGTCAAAGCGGAAGTCAAACCCAAAAGGTTAGAGATGGCATTAAATAGGAAATGTGATCATTAATAATACAGGTGATGTTTCCTCTTTGGCCTGAGGAAGTCCATCTGGGTGGGGCCGAGGGAGGTGGTACAACTTGAAAGTTACCAGTCAGTCTAACGGCCATTTCTGTCAATTAATAAAATAAGAACATTTAAAACCAACTCTGTTTCGACTTGGTGCAAATTAACAAAGGGCACAAAGGAGGGCATGGCAACCCACCCCAGTATTCTTGCCTAGAGAATTCCACGGACAGAGGAGCCTGGGGGGCTACAGTCCATGGGGTCGCAGAGAGCTGAGCGACTAAGGCTTTCACACTTTCACAGAGGAGGGCACTTACTTGTTGATTGGGATGACAAATTCCCCAGCCAGCAAAATATTTCAGAAGGCCCCACCGAGGGACAAGGCAGACAAAATAGCCAAGAGGATGCTTGCAGAGAGTTATACAGTCTTGATGAAGTTGACTGGGAAAGTTAAAGAACTTCCCCTTAAAATCTAATCAGGTAAACTGCTATCAGAGCTATCCAATTAGGCTCTTTCCAGGACGGATAATAAAATAGTGGACTCTCAAAGTGAAAATGTAATTGAGAGGTTATTAGTCAATTCTACACTGTTCCAAAAGGATGCTTCCTGGATTGCCCACTGCCTGGTGAATGTTGTCGAAAAGACACACATTTAGCACCAGCTTCCATCCTATCCTCTTCACCAGAATCACTATAGCCAGACCCACTCCCTGTAGAACCTGGGAACCGTGGTGCTCTTTTTCTACATCTCTGTCCAAGGCGTGCTGTGCAAACAGACAAGTCATGGCTCACTTCTGGAGCACGTGCTGACCTGCCCACGTGCTTCCTCCTCCGGAGGCCACAACTATGCATTTTTTCAACACAGTGTGTTCGCATGTCGCTCACACATTTCTTTTCGCATCTGCAAATACTTCACGGCAAGAAAACAGAAGTTATGAGTCAACTGGGAACACTTTGGTCCTCTGTATTCCCGAGACCAACCTACAGTAGTTTAAGCTTTGGCCTGGGATGGAATTTTAGATTAATATAAAAGTTATCTCCCTGGGGGGGAAAAATACAGAACAGCTGAGCACATGTGCACAATCTTAAAAGACTGAATAAAAGAAGAAATCAGGGCCCTTCAGGGCTCTCACCAAAACAACACAGTATTATCTCCGACCTACCCCATGGCCCCGCCACCACATTTCAGGATTCTAGCTCTTGTAGCTCTGCTTGGTTTCCAACACAAAAACAGGGTTTTGAAAACTGCTCTTTAATCCACCTGGGCATTCCTTCCCTGCAGTCGGCACAATCCCAGGCCACGCTTCAGGTGAAGGAACTGCTGGAATTAGGGGGTGCACACAGGAAAAAGGGGCTTCCCTGGGGACTCAGAGGGTGAAGAATCTGCCTGCAACGCAGGGTTGGGAGGATCCCCCGGAGAAGGAAATGGCACCCCACTCCAGTATTCTTGCCTGGAAAATCCCATGGACAGAGGAGCCTGGTGGGCTATACTCCATGCGGTGGCAAAGGGTCAGACGGGACTGAGCGATTCACACACACACACACACACACACACACACACAGAAAGGGCAAGCTTCTCAAGGCGGGGCTCAGGCGGTAATGCAAGCCACGGGAGTGGTTGTCAATAAAAATCAAGCATCACTCATTCACCCACCACTCACCTGCTGTGAGGCTCAGTTTCTAACAGGCCATGAATCAGTACCAGTCTATGACCCTGAGGTTGGAGAGAGCACTTCCCACTCCTCAATGTCTCGTAAGTACACTCAAAATGTGGACCATGGACCAGCAGCATCCACGCCACCAGGAAGCTAGTGAGAAATGCAGCCTCTCAGCATCGCACCCCCCCCACCTGCCAACCAGAATCTGCATCAGAAACAAGACCCCCAGGTGATTCCTGTGTGTAAGGTTTGAGAGGCACTGCTCTAAACCAAAGGGGGACTCAGCTAACAGTTTGAAAGCTGGGCATGCATTCTGAGAGGTCATATTTGGGTAGCATCAAAAGTTTACTGAAATTGTTAATAAAGGTACAGAAGATACCCATTAGATAGCTTTTACCTATTACCACTTGATCTCAAACACTGATATCTTTTTAATTTAAAATTAATTTAAATTTTGGCAGGGGATGGAATTTCAGATTGCGGTAAGAGGATGGATGAAAGAGGAAAACAGGCTCTTCGTACTCTTATGGTAGAGACAATATAGTACTATCTCCTATGGACTCCACGGCCCTGTGGCCCCATTTTAGGGTTTTTTGCTAAGATGTACACACCAACATAAAACCTGCTTATTGCAATCATTTTTTTGAATTTCTACAATAGATGAATTTATTTAGTTGCACATTGCCTTTTAATCTCACATAGAGACTTGACTTAGAAATAACCCATTTTTCCACACACATTCCATGAAATCATTTTGTTCAGCCTCTTCTCACGCACATAAGATACCAGTGTTTTTGTCGTCACCAGAACCCCTTGCTGAATCACTTAACAGGGTTCTAGAATTCATCATCATCACTTCGATTAAAGATGTTGAAGGTACAGCACTTTAAAAAACCTGCCTATGACTCTGTCCCTATAAAATATTTCCCAACCACAAGCAGTCACGCTCCTGACACTAGCATGCCGGTGTCTTTCATCTGTCCTGCGGCTTATCCGTGATGTGATCCCTAACTACACTGCCTTTCTGCTGCTGTTTAGTCGCTAAGTCATATCTCACTCTTCTGAGACCCCATGGACTGTAGACCCCCAGGCTCCTCTGTCCATGGGATTCTCCAGGCAAGAGTACTAGAGTGGGTTGCCATGCCCTCCTCCAGGGGATTTTCCAGACCCAGGGACTGAAGCCATGTCTCGTGCATGGAAGGCAGATTCTTAACCACTAAGCCACCAGGGAAACACACTGCTTTTAATTACCTTTAAAACACTTGTTTACAACATGCCAACACTTAAAATCCTGAGGGTCCAATCCCAAGAATAACTGCTAAACCTTCTAACATTCTCTATCATTTTTTTCTCTTTTAGCCAGGTGACCTTTGCATTAGTTAATTGCTCAGTCGTGTCCAACTCTTTGCAATCCCATGGACTAGCCCGCCAGGGTCCTCTGTCCATGGAATGCTCCAGGCAAGAACACTGGAGTGGGTTGCCATTTCCTTCTCCAGGCGATCTTCCCAAACCAGGGATCGAACCTGGGTCCTCCTTCATTGCAGGCAGATTCTTTACTGTCTGAGCCACCAGAGAAGTCCTAGGCGACCTTTGAAAGCACTTAAAAACTAGCACTAAGTTAATATAAGGCTGAATAATGTCTTTTCTAAATGATGCTTTGTTTCTCAAAGTGAAGAGGGCACCTTACAAAAGCTCTCTGTAAAGGACTTGGTTGCCAAACTCTTTGTAATTGCTTTTAAGTGTACAGTTGAGGGGCAGTAAGCACATTCACATCGCTCTGTGACTATCACCATGGTTCACCTTTCAGAACGTTCTCATTTTCTGAAACCAGAACTCCAGACCCATAAAATAACTCCCCATCCTCCCCTCCCCTCAGAAACGCCAGTATCTTAATAGTAACATAACCAAATTGGTCTGAAATTGGCCAGTGATGTAAAATCACCACGTGTTTGACCAGGACAAGGCCATGCTCTCCATCACTGACCTGATTTCCCCCAAGACTCTCTCTCTCTGCTCAGATAAACAGTGGGTGTGCCAGGCCTGGGTGCCAGGACCAGGTAAAGAACTTTTGATCCTCGGTGGTTACGCCTGTTATGTTCTGCTGCAAAACTGTGCTGTCGGGGCAGAAGAAGTAGGTCAAAAGAAAAAGAAACGAGAAGTCTTTCGGCCACTGCCAGCTCTCGAGCCACGTCAGATCCACGTCTTTCCAACCTGTCTCGCTTTTCTCATACTTTAAACCATTTCCTACATGGGTCAACCAAGCTAATTACAGTTGTTATACTTGGGAATAACAGAGCAGACAACGTTAGACCAAGGATTTGATGACCGATTGAAGGCTCCCAGGTTGGGAGTTGCTTTCATGTCTAAGTATATACTTTTCTGGTTTAGTTCTTTCTGAAACCCACGGTCCGTAAATAAAAGTCAAGAGGGAATAAAACTGCTGGCTTGACCATCCCGTTCGATGCTGAGGGCTGCCCATCAACCAGCTGGCTACAGTGTCACACCACACCAAATGCTGACCACATGACAGAGGCAGTAAGCTAAGAGGCTGTTAGAAATGCTGTGTGAGAAGCCTCTGCTGAGTAAGGCGTAGTTCAATAGGAATAGAAAGCATCTTTGGAATATTGAGGATGCCAGGTTAAATAAAACAAGCTGGGAACAAAAAAGGACAAAAACTGTATGACTGCACTCATAAGTATCAAAAAGAATCAAAGTCAGAGAGAT
Organism: Antilocapra americana; assembly: GCA_007570785.1. Classification (NCBI taxonomy): domain Eukaryota; kingdom Metazoa; phylum Chordata; class Mammalia; order Artiodactyla; family Antilocapridae; genus Antilocapra; species Antilocapra americana. The sequence continues at coordinate 1,455,326 of ML661340.1, read as the reverse complement.
ACAAAGTAGAAAGGTGGTTACCAAGGACTGGGGGAATTAGGCTTTTGTTGGATGCACTGTCCCAGTAGATTACTGCACAATGGAAAAGTTCAAGAGACCTTCTGCCCAACAATGGGAATGCACTTAAAAGCTACAGAACCGTACCCTTCAGCATGGTTAAGATGGGAGTTTGAACATTCTGCGCTTTGCGTCACAATTTTTTTTTAAGACGAGAAAGGGGTTAAAAAAAAGTAAAGTATCTTTGGGATTAAAAGTAAGTCGGGGAAAACAAAATTCCATTAAGCTCAGTCAGGTCAGATACACTGTTTAAATGTGATTTTGCCTTTTTTACATCATCTTGAGAAGGATGTACAAGGACTGAAGGGAGCTGAATTCTCATCTCGGGAGAGGGAGAAGGCAAGACACAAAAGTGCTGGCCAGGTCACTTGGTCCTTAGTTTACAGATCACATCACCTACCTGTGAACCCGATGAGAGAGAGCCCAGACTGGGCAGCCGTGGCTGTAAGGCAGGTGGTCTCTTCGGCCCCCTCTCCCCCACCCACCGGCCCTACTCTGTATCTGCACAGCACACCTGTGTCTTCACCACCAGATAAATCCTGGAGGGCACTGAAGACGCTCAGATGAAAGAGGAACTGAGCAGCGGCACAACAGGCCAGAAACATCACTACTTATCAAGCCAAGAAATGAGGAGTGTGCTACCGAGAGGCTCAGCTCTGCTCAAGGTCTCGATGACCAAGTAGCCCATCAGCCGCACACTACACAACACTGACCTTGAAGCATTTGTTCTCAAAGCAACTTGCAGACAAAATTCAGAAACTACGAATTTTAAATCCTGGCACACAACCTCTTTTCGTTTCTTTATGTCGTGAATTTTAACATGCCTCCGAAAGAGGGACCCACTTGTATACCATTAAAATTGGTTTCCTTTGGGATTGACAGATACAAACTACTATATATAAAATAAACAAGAAGTACATACTGTAAAGCACAAGGAACTGTATTCAGTACCTGCTAATAATCTATAAGGGATAAGAATTTAAAAATTCTTAAAATACTTAAGTATTCTTAAAATACTTAAGATACAACATTGTAAATTAAGTATGTATGTGTCTTTGTGTGCGCTTAGTCGTTCAGTCATGTCTGATTCTTTATGACCCCATGGATTGTAGCCCATCAGGTTCCTCTGTCTGTGGGATTTCCCAGGCAAGCAAACTGGAACGAGCTGCCGTTTCCTAGTCCAGGGGATCTTCCCGACCCAGGGATCAAACTCACATCTCTTGTGTCTCCTGCACTGGCAGGCCCATTCTTTACCACTGAACCACCTGGATTTCAAATTTTTTTTAAATTGTAAATTGGTTTCCTGGTAAAACAGAGAAGCTGGGCTCCTTTTCAACTGTCCAAATACAATCAATGGGCCAGTTTGTAGATTCAAGTATTTGTTCTCGGTCATTTTCACTTGTTTTACACTAAAGAATGGGAACCCTGGAGCGGTGATTTCTACAGACAGAGGAGCTTCTTCAGTTGCCTCACAGGGTGGATAAGGAGGCTCAGGATACGTGGTATGCGCCATCCTGGCTTTACAGGGACCGGGTCACCGCTACAGTCTCACTGGCAGACCAATATTCCCAACCCCAGGCAAGCTTACAAACTTTAAGGGAAGGTCGCCGTGAAACCAATCACCACCCTATACGTCTGCTTCGTCCTGATCCCCAGGAAGGAAACCAGCCAAGTGTGGTCTTCTTCTGTCCCATCCTGGTTGGAACACTTTGCTTTCCATCTGGGAGAATTTCTGTCTCTCACACACTCGAGGGGTGCATTACACATTCTTTTGGGATTCTGTTTCATCACTGAGAAAAGACGCCTAGGGTATGAGGGGCAGCGGGGAATGAACACACGGGCCCTGACTCAGGGCCCCCCGAGGAAGCAAACACGGCTGGCACGAAGCTGCAGGCTCTCTGCTCACCTGACCATAGTCCGTCTGGAAGACCACAATGCCCTCCGCGCAGGAATTTACGGTACTGGGGAAATGCTGGCCGTTTTCTCTCAGCCAGACCCGTGCTCCCTGTAAACAAAACAAACAGGATATAACTATGAGTTGGAACTGCATTTCGTGGCACAACACCACCCATAAAATTACTATACTTAACTAAATTCCTTAAAAATCACTTTTTGAAAAGCAAATGTCTTTCTCAAGTAAGCAAGGAATAAATCTTCAAAGAAAGCATCACCCACAGCCTTGCATATCAGTTGAGCAGTCGTGTCTGACTCTTTGCAACCCTACCAGCTGCAGCCCTCCAGGCTCCTCTGTCCATGGGGTTTTCCAGGCAAGGATACTGGAGTGGGTTGCCATTTTCTTCTCCAGGGAATCTTCCCGACCCAGGGATTGAACGCGAGTCTCCTGCGTTGCCAGTAGATTCTTTACCACCTGAGCCACCAGGGAAGCCCACATATACCCACAGCCTTACGTAGGTACAAGTGTGACTGAAAGCCCCACTAGACAGAGGAAGAAAAGAAAGGACAGAGAAGACCGTACTAAAATGCAACTGATTTCTGTGGATTGTCTCATTTCATTCACACACACCCTTTGAGGCAAGCGTCATTATCATCCCATTGTATAGATGGAGAAGTGGAGATTCAGAGGTAGCTAGATCAGCATCTCACATGAAGAAACTGCAAGTTTAAACAGGTCACCACACTGCTTCGCCCCAAGTTCAGAACTCAACGGGACCTTCAGGCTCCAACTTCCCAAGTCCAACCCCCACGCACTGGCCCACTTGGAGGGCACTGACTTCCTCCGTGTACAAAATCCAATGACCTCTCCAGGAGAGGGATTACATTTTAATAAGTATTACAACCCAGTCCCACTAGTATGAATTTTGGCAGGACTCCACCAGGTAACAAATGCACCCCAAAATTTGGAATTACAGCCCAAGAGATAGCAACTTCTAGATCCTACTGTTTTAACCTAGGGCAAAATGTTTTGGCATCGATTTTACTTCTCTTTTTTTTACTTCCCCACTGGATAAATGAAACGACAACCAAAATACTCAGCTTTCCAGTGCTGAATTTCCTCTTTCTTTGATCTCACATGAAAATCATTGGTTTTCAAGGATGAGCGATAAAAATGTTTGCAGAAATTACTGGGTGTTCACTGGTCATTCAAATTATAAACAGTTACTTTTATGGCAATCCTTATACATGGTGATGGGAATGTAAATTGGTGCAGCCACTATGCAAACAGCATGAAGTTTCCTTAAAAAACTAAAGTGGAACTACCACATGATCCAGTAACACTCCTGAGTATATATCCAGGAAAAAAAAAAAATTAGTTCCAAAAGATACATGTACCTCGATGCTCATTATTTACAATAGCAGCATTATTTACAATAGCCAAGACAGGGAAGCAACCCAAGTGCCCACCAGACAACTGGATAAAGAAGATGTGATGTATAGATACATGAAAATTATTTAGTCATGAAAAGTAATGAAACACTGCCATTTGCAGCAATGTGGATGGACCTAGGTAAATTATGTCTATTGAAATAAGTCAGAGAAAGACAAATACTGTATGATATCACTTACATATGGAGTCTAAAACAGTAATACAAACAAACATATATGCAAAACAGAAACAGACTCAAAGGCATGGAAAACAGACTAGTAGTTACCACAGGGAAAAAGGAGGGAAGAGGGACCTATTAGGGGTGTGGGATTAACAAATACTAACTACTATATATAAAAGAGATAAGCAAAAAAGATATACACTATAGCATAGGGAATTATAACCATATCATGCATTACCCATTAACCCACAATGGTATATAATCTGCAAAAATACTGAACTACTAAGCTGTACACCTGAAACTAACACAATAATCTACATCAACTACACTTCAATTTAAAAAAATACTTAAGAATTACTTTTATGACTTAATGTATACCCAATGTGCTGGAATCACTTTAGTATCTCATATTATTTCTACTCTACTCAATTTCATCAACTCCAACAAAAACGAAACAGTGGAAACACACCAAAATTATCACTTGATATATTAATAGCACTTCAAGCTTCTTTTACTAGAACTTTCAACCTCATTTCATTGATCTACTTATTAATTTGTTTTAATTTGAAATGTTAAATGAAATATTCAATTATACTGGTTATACATTTAACTTCTAATATAAGAAGTTAATACTGATCTCAACACAGAGAGATGGAAGGCGATAAACCAATGTAGAAGTAAACTAAGTATTCTCAGCATTTTATGCTATTTTAAATTACGTTGTTACTAACATAAACAGCGGAGAAGGCAATGGCACCCCACTCCAGTACTCATGCCTGGAAAATCCCATGGGTGGAGGAGCCTGGTAGGCTGCAGTCCACGGGGTCATGAAGAGTTGGACACAACTGAGCGACTTCACTTTCGTGCACTGGAGAAGAAAATGGCAACCCACTCCAGTGTTCTTGCCTGGAGAATCCCAGGGACGGAGAGCCTGGTGGGCTGCTGTCTATGGGGTCGCACAGAGTTGGACATGACCAAAGCTACTTAGAAGCAGCAGCATAAACAGGAGCTTCCAGTAAGGGAGTGCCCATGAGGTGTCCCAGTCGTGTGCTAAGAGCCTTAATAACATTGATACTAACTTAACCTTTGGTAAGATAGGAATACTTGCCCTGAAACTCAAGTTCAGAGCTTAAGTCCTTACCTAGTGTCACATAGCTAGCGACCAAACCAGGTCTCAAGTCTTTCCACTTCCTTATTCCATGCTCTTTCCACACATCACACTATTTGTCTCCTTAATTTATGAATAAATAAAATGCACTAGTAGGTCAGTCAACAACTAATACGTAACAGCATACAAAGATCACTTTGAGCATCCAGTCGTCACACACAACTCCTACTACAAGGGAAAATTTAAGTCATAAAAATCCAACTTACAAGTTACTCCCTCAGTGCCAATAATTACTCTGTTTAAAAGACACCAGCCAGGATCTAAAACACTTGTTATCCCCACTGTGACCTGGGGCCCCCAGGAAGTCAACTCTGAGTATAATGAAAGCATTTAGGGCCAGCAAGCTCTGGAAGGAAGGGGACCCAAAGATGGGGCCACATATCCGTGAGGTTCTCCAAACATTTCCACCAAAAACATCGAGGTGATTGGAGCTCCAGGTTAAAACACCACCAGCTACTATTCCCCTTATGGGTTCTGGAGTTCCCCCAGCATCCATACTGCCACCCTTTACAAGGATCCCCCCCTACACACACACACACAACCGGCATCTCCTTTCTTTTTAGTGTGGGAATTCTAAGTTGTTAACTCCCAACTTCAATCTTCCCTCCATGGAGGGGTTGAAATCCTCCACGATGAAAATGGCAAACAGCATTCAAAATCCTGAAGACTACTTATTTAAAGGGCACAGGTAACACCAACAGGGCCAAGTTCCCATCCCCGCACAAGTCAGTCAGGGAGCTCCAATTCCCACTTTGGCTTGAGACACTGGTAACATCCAGAAAGAAGGACACAACTGCTGGGCAGTCCTGATTTCTTTATTAGCAAACAGCTGTTTTCCAAGAAGAATACTTACTGCAGGCATCTCTAAGACTGATCTTTCAAATACCATTTCACACCAAAACTGTAGTATTTGTAATGTTCTGGAAAGAGATTTCCAATTGCCTTAACTATTTTTTCAGCCTTTTAAAAATTCACATGTCAAGACACTGCAACACTGAAAGCTTTCAAATACCTAAGTGTAAAGAATCCATCGGCCAATGCAGGAGACTTGAGAGACTGGTTCAATTCCTGGGTTGGGAAGATGTCCTGGAGTAGGAAATGGCAACCCACTCCATTATTCTTACCTGGAAAATCCCACGGACAGAGGAGCCTGGTAGAGTTCATGGGATCACAAAGAGTCAGACACGACTGAGCACGCAAACACACACACATTAAATGGAAACTTTCAAGGTCATAACACAAGAGCTTTTTTTTATTCATTAGGTAAAACCATAAAACAATCACAGTGGACCTCCATCCCAGAATCCTGAGTCCAAAGCTTTCTGTTTGCTATGACTACCACCTGCATTGCTTTGATCAAAACAGATTTCATGTCAGTTTCCCAAGTCTCAAAATTGTCTATTTATATGAATTAAGATTCTGTTATGAAACATTACAGATAATATAAATTGTCACCAGGATTAATATAAACCTCCCGACTCCCAGAGGCTACACAGTGTGCGATTTCTTTCACTTGAGTTTTGCTGTAGCTCTTTTCGAACCTTCTCATTTGAAAGTATTACCAAGCCCTTTGTTGACACAGTCCTGCCTACATGATCAAACAAACAATTCAACTTCCTTAGTCCAAAGGTCTTTCTCAACAGGTGTGAAGAGCTGCTGATAAACAAATCTTACAAAATCCAGCCCTGATTTCCAATCCAGAGCCCCCTGACCAGTTTTCCTAAACCCAGAACAGTGTCTTCCTCAGATAGGAAGGGAAATGCATTCAAAACACCCCTTTTATTCTCTGAAAGAGTTTAAACAGGCAATTTTCATAGAATCAGACTTGCAAAGTAAAATTGGTGCAATGGATATTTTTTACATAGATTGTTCTGGGTGGTTTCTCTCAGCCCTCAAACTTTCTGCTTCCATTCTATTCGAAAAGAACACACACGCCCCAGTCCAGAAAAGAGGCCACCCACAGGCATTTGAAAACGAAGTCACAGACAGACATTTACCAGAACATCCAAGTTTGAGTGGGGAAGAAAAATGTGCCCAACCATATGCAAACCATTATATTCTGTCATTGTTAAACAGGCTGATAATTTAATGTACAACACAGGCATATGGAGAAAACTCCTAGCATATGGGGGAAATTCACAACTGGAGTAAAAATATGCCTTTAAAAGCAGGTGGAACAAGTTGTATCACAAAATACACATTTTATTAAAACTCTGGACGTTTTCATCTTAATCTGAGACAGGTATGTGTTAAATTCAACTTCTAAAACACTTTTCTGCACACAATCACCAGTAACAGTTTTACAAGTTAAAGCACTTGCCCAGAAATTCCCATCTCTTTGAACTTGAGAGCAATCTTGTAAGATAAGGAGGCAAGGAATACCATTCCTTTAAAAATTAGGTTCACAGAGATTTCATTTTTTCATTGCCAACAAATGACTTTCTGGCTCTACTAAAAGACTGCCCATACTAAGTGTTGGTGACAATGTGGAAAAACTGGTGGTGATATAAAATGGTATATCCACCTTGGAAAACAGTCTGGCAGTTTCTTAAAAATCAGAATATAATCTTGCCATATGTCCCAACAATTCAACTCCCAGAGACCTACCTACTCATAAAGTTTTTCAAAAGCCTTGTAAGCTAATATTCACAGCAGCATTATTCATAATAGCTGAATTCTAGAAGTCACTTGTTGACAGAAGAAAAATGTACAACCTAAAGCTCCAAGTTAGACTTTATCTGGGGACCTGACGGGGGATTACTGCCCAGGAGCCAGCCTCTCAGACAGCTGAGTTAACAGTTACAAACAAGGGAGGAGCCAGGATATACAGGGGGTTCTGCTGTGAGGGGGGAAAGAAAATGCAGTCCAACACCAAGAGATTACTGCTAATCACAAAACCCAGCATCTCAAGTTAACAATTACAGTGTTTTTCTATGTATGGGAAGATGCAAGAGTCTGGGCTCATTGAATTTATTCCCCAGATATGCATCTTAACCATCTAGGGCCAGGATCCTATTTTTCTCCATTCTGAGTCCCCTCAAGGTGCACTCTTGGGGGTGGTTACAGTGGCTGATGGTGGGCACCCTCACTGTGTTTTTTTTTAACAGGAAAGGCAGGCAACACTTTTTTTTTTTTTGTCCACACATTCAAATGTCCATCAACTGGTATAGAAATAAAATGTGATAAATCTATACAATGAAAGGCTTAGCAATAAAAAAAAAAATCACAGAATCACCAACAAGGATGAAACTCAAAAATATTATGCTAAGTAAAAGAAGCTACACGTATATAAGTATATATCATAGAATTCCATATATACAAAATTTCTGGAAGAGGCAAATTCACAGACGCAGAAACCAGATGAACAGATGCCCAAGGCAAGGTGTCGAGAGGGAACCTGGGTGGGGAAGGCAGTGGAATCATTCTAAAACTGAATTGTGCTGACGGCAGCACAGCTGTCTAAATGCAACAATTGTCCAAATGCCCTAAACTCCATTCAGCTGTAAATCTACAATGGGTGGGTTTTCTTGTATGTAATTATACGTGGTCATTTCCAACCATTTAAAAATTTTTTTTAATTTAAATCCCAGCCTATATATTTCTCAGTGGTACATGAATATTCTTGACCATTCCATAATGTTAAAAACCCAATCATGTCTCTATAATTGAGCAATGGTGATGTCAAGAAACACACACACAGAAATAATGACTGCGTGCATGCGTGCGTGCTTAGTCGCTTCAGTCGTGTCCGTGTCCAACTCTCTGCACAGGCCTGCCAGGCTCCTCTGTCCATGGGATTCTTCTCCAGCTGTGTTAAAACTCTGAAGACTGATCTGTGTTGGGTTCATTAAGTCCCCACTCTCTATTAACATGGACTAGGAGGGGCTCAGAGACATGGCTTCCAAGAGATGTGTCCAAGCTCATTTCTAGATAAGACTCTGTTAGAGAACATGAGGTTGTTGTTGTTTAGTCCCTGAGTCGTGTCTGACTCTTTTGTGACCCCATGGATTGTAGCCCACCAGGCTCCTCTGTCTATGGGATTTCCCAGGCAAGAATATTGGAGTGGGGTGCCATTGCCTTCTCCAGGGGATCTTCCTGACCCCAGGGCTCCAACCCATATCTCCTGTATTGGCAGATGGATTCTTTACCACTGAGCCACCAGGGAAGCCTGTGGTAGAGAGTATCTCTGTTGCAATTATCGGCCTCCCTTGCTGGAAAATAATCACAAATCCCCAGCCAACTGTGTGCGACGTGCAGTAACTCCTTGGGCAAGCAGTTGTACCTGGCACCTTCCTGCTAACGTGGAAACACAGCGTAGCCTTACAGAGCCTAAAATATTTAACCTTCTGGCCCTTCTGCACAAAAAGTTGACTAACCCCCATTTAAGAAACCAAAAACCACTATTATAGATTTCAACCTGTTGCTGCCCCATTTAAAATATATATATATATATATATATATATTTCTTTTTACTACATTTCTCCTCTGATTTCAAGAATGATTTTTCCTCCCTGAACTTTGAAAAAATTAAGTTTAAAAATAAGGTAGGAAAACAACCCTAAAAAAGGAATAATGATGATGGACTTTAAATACCATACTGTGTGGCATGTTCTAATTACAGATTCACAGAAAAGAGGACATTCTTTAGTCAAACACACAACTCAGTCTCAGACCCACAACAGGGCACCGCACCTATTTTTCTCCCGTAACTGCCTACTCGGCCCATGTTAAGTGCCACGGTTCAGGAGTCCTAACAACCTACACGATAAAGTCACAGTTTGTTTCTGAAATGTGATCTTTCTTTTTTTTAAAAAAAAAGAAAGAAAGAGAGAAATTCGAATAACGCTGTAATGGATAAATTACTATGGCTATTTTTTTAAAACTGTATCTTGAGGACAGCACTCTATCTTGAGATGGAGGAAATTAACCAATAACGTTTCCCTGCCTACCTGGCTATCTACCTACCTACCTATTTAGCTGCACTGGGTCTTAGCTGAAGCACGCAGGATCTTTGATGTTCTAGCTACGGAATGCAAGATCTTTAGTTACAGCATGTGGGATGTAGTTCCCTAATTAGGGATTGAACCCAGGCCCCCCCTGCGTTGTGAATGCGGAGTCTAAGCCATTGGACCACCAGGGAAGTACCTAATATGGCTATTTAAATCTGCAGTATTTTCAACAGCCAAAAGAAAATTCTCCTTTTTAGTCTGCAGCGACTTAGCAAAGAAGTAACCTGGATTAAAGGATGTCTAATATAACAAATGAGCTGGTGGCTCAGCCATAAAGAACCCGTCCACCTAATGCAAGAGTGGAGGATTCGATCCCTGGGTCAGGGAGATCCCCCAGAGGAGAAAATGGCAACCCACTCCAACATTCTTGCCTGGGAAATGCCACGGACATTGGAGCCTGACAAGCTACAGTCCATGGGGTCACAGGAGTCAGACACAACTTAGCGACTAAACACCAACAAATGTGGCAGGCTTGGACATAGGAGATCCTTGTTCTTAAAGATACTGAATCCCAGAAAGGAGATGTGGGTAATCTAGTACAAGAATTCAAACAGCATTTTTGAAACGGAAATATAATTGACATGTAACACATTAGTTCCAGGTGTACGGCATAATGATTTGATATTGGTATCTAGGGAGAAGTGATCAAGACAATAAATCTAGTTAACATCCATTACCAAACATGGCTAATTTTTTTTGTTATGACAACGTTTAAGATCTACTCTCCTAGCAACTTTCAAATAACCATAAGGTATTATCAAGCATAGCCACCATGCTGTCCGTTAGATTGCTGGGCTTATTTTACAACAGTAGGTCTGCAGCATTTGAAGCTCTCCATCCAGTTCCTCCACCTCTCCCTTTGACAACCATTCGCCTGTTTGCTGTACGAGTTCAGTGGGGATGGTTCTGACCGGGAGGGTCCAAATATAAGTGAGATCTCTTCTCGTTTACAGTCATTTTTGTTGTTGAAGTATTAATACCTTTTCATCAACTGAACACTTCTTTTTTTTTTCCTAATCCTTTTTACTCCAATCCATCTCAAAGGACACATGGCGTTTATAACATACGTTATATTATATGTTATACGTTATATGTTATACGTATAACATACGTTATACGTTCTAACACGGGTCCCTTCACCTCATCGGTATTGACATTTTAGGTGAGGGGGTTATTTGTTGTGGGGCAGGAGACTGTCCTAGTTGAGAACCACTGGTCTAGAGTGAACAGAAAGTTCAAGAGCCACAGCCAAAGGAAAGGGGCTTTCAAACCCCATTAACCAAAAAAGCAGCCTCCATTGTCTCAATTCTAGGAATTTCCACAACCTCCTGAAGTCAGATCAGCCCAGACATGACCTACCTGGGGCAGATCTAATTTCCGGTGACCTTGGCTGGGTTCTACAGAAGGAAGGGGTTGGGAGCGGGGAGGGAGTGCTGCAGAACGTGATTCAAAACATCTGACAGACAGAAAGAGCGAGGTCTCCAAGGCAGCCGGCTGGACGGCAGTACCAGGGGGCCTCTCTCCTTTTCCTCCTTTCCGTCCACTCTGCTATTTGGGTTTTTTTTTTTTCTTTTTTCTATATGCACTTTGCACGTTTAAACCTAACAACATTTTTGCGCAGACAATTGGAACCCACACAGACAAAAACCCGCTCAAAACCTGTGCTCTTTCACCTCAGGGGAGAGTCCAACCCCAAGTGCTTGCAAACCTCAGTGCAAAACTTGTCAGCAGGTCTGGAAACGGTGCAGGAGAGAACAAAGTACAGCATCATCACGTGTCCAAAGCGAGTATGAAAAATGTGGTGCGAACAAGAGCGGCAGGGACCAAAGGGACCCTCCTGGCTGGGGACGGACCCAGGAGACTCAGAAATGAAAGGACAAGGGGCAACCCAAGACATTTCCCTTGCAGAGACAGCCGCACCTCGGGAGGGGGCCCAGGAAAAGTGAAGCAGCTTCGTGGCCACTGATCCCAGCGTCCTGGCTGCCGTAGGTGGTCCGCAGGTCCACCCACCATGCAGCAGGCAGAGCAGAGCGTGGGGCCACCAGGGTGAGTGGTCCCCGGACTCACTTCCTGCACGTGACGGAAGGGCTTCAGACCTGAGGCTGGCAACCCCGCATCGGAGTCCGAAAAGCAGATGGTTTCAGGCTCAGTTCTCAAAGGATGCAGAATTCAGCTAGCGCAGGGTCAGCACCGACCACTAAAGACAGAAAAGGAACTTGCTGTGAGCATATCGCCTGGGATGTCAGAAACACGTGGTATGAAGATGCTCAGTGTGTCCCATGTCACTGGGACTGTGGGGCAGCAGTGGTATTTGTTTTCTATAATAAGCAACACCAAGGACAACTGTTCTACACCCCTCAGAGCTGAGGCCACCATTAAATTCCAGGGGAAAATGTGTTTGCTGACACTTGTTCAGGACTCACAGACACAACCCCTCCCATACACCACTCCCAAAGGCTACGTGACAAGCGTTGTGTAACTCCCCAGACTGGCCTATAGAAGCCCTTGAAGGCACTGCTTTTTTAATAAGGAATATATTCCAGCTATCTGTAGCTGAAATGTGTTCGCAGCTATCAGCTATGTCATCGTCGTCATCATAAACATCATTTCTTGGGAATATGAGCCTCAGTATCATTTACAGCACTATTCCCACAGCAAGATATGTCATGTCCCAAACACCTGACCATAAACACACCTAAAACACAGTACGGTTGTAAAATGAGGCTGCCTACATTCAATACGATAAAGTTCACCAACTGTCCCACGCCTAGTCACAGTTCCCAGTGAGAAGGGTCACATGGCATCCATATTATCTCCCGCTGTCCGCCCATAAGGACAAATGGTCACCACCGTGAGCCACTGCTTTCACAGGAACAATGACATGTAAAGTCCATGAGCAGCAGGAGGTGGAAAGGGAGGAAAAAAGAAAACAGTAAAAGATTTTGGCAACGATAAACTAATCTTTGCTCAATGTTCCTCAGGTAAAGATGCAGACTCATCAGTATCCCCCACTCATAATCAAAACCAAAGCAAACTATGCTAAATGGCAAGACACCTGAATTATGAATTTGTAATTCTTTTCCTGTTGTTCAGTCACTATGCTGTGTCCAACTCTTTGTGACCCCATGGACTGCAGCATGCCACGCTTCCTTGTCCTTCACTATCTGCTGGAGCCTGCTCAAATTCATGTCCATTGAGTCATGATGCCATCCAACCATCTCATCCTCTGTCATCCCATTCCCCCCACTGCCTTCAATCTTTCCAAGCATCAGAGTTTTTTCCAATGAGTCAACTCTTCGCATCAGGTGGCCAAAGGATTGGAGCTTCCGCCTCAGCATCAGTCCTTCCAATGAATATTCACAGGGTTGATTTCTTTAATGAGTTTATTCCCAATTCTGGGCTTCCAAATTGCCAACTGATTCCATCCTTGTTTTATATTTTGATTTTCCCTACCTTCTTCTCAACTCCTCCTAACAACTTTTCAGTTACTCTACTGAACTACAGGGACTAGAAGTAATCCCAGGAACAGCAACACTTAAAGAAATGAATCATGTCAAGTTGCTGAGACAATCTCAGACAGTGCAGGAATGTGACAATCCAAGGACCAAGAAACAAATTATTCTGTCTAGTAGCTAACCAATCATCACACAGCCAACACATGTGTCTAAAAGAAAACAGAAAATGAACCCAAAGAATCAGCCAACACATTTAAAATTCATTCAATCTGTAAGTCATTTCACACATAAATCCATCTATCCGTCAAACCAGCCACCCTTCCACAAGTCCATCCCTCCTACCAGCATCTTTTGAGCCTCCTCATATGTACCAGGCACTCTGAAAGATTCACCAGTCTGTAAGCACGCTACAAACAAACAAGTTCAGTTCCGAGAGCATGCGTGTAAGTCCAATTTGTTCATAAATCCAACAAAGTTGGCCCAGGTACTCAACTACAATTAGCCATATAGTACTGTAATAGGTTTATAATACTTTTTATGCAAATAATATATTAAAAAACAGACACAATAAATAAAACATTTTTAATCTTACAGTACAGTACCTTGACAAGTACTATAGTACAACAGCTGGCATACGGGGACTGGCACTGAGTGAACAGGCAAGAGGAGTTACTGACTAGAGAAGGGAGATGGTAGAGATGAAGGATCATTAGCAACAGAAGACAGAGGACAAGCTGCAACTGTCCTGATGTTGATGGAACATCATGACAACATGATGGACAACCTCAGACAACTCATGCCTGATGCTGATGGAACGCATGTTCACATCTTGGAAAAGTTTGCAACTTGAAGGTTCATACATAGGGGACTTACTGTATCTAAAATCATTTCTGCTCTAAAACATTTATAATATGTTGGAGGTAAAACTATACCTATTCTAATACCCTCTACCTATAGTCTTTCTTCTGAAGCAAAGAATTATGTAACAGGAGGAGCCGAAGAATAAGACAAGAAAGAGAAGTAGGTAGCTGGGAGAAGGCCAAGCAGACTTTATAAAATGAGCACAACTGTTCTAAGAACTCTTTAAAAATAGTGGGAAATCCTCTCTCAGGGACACAAAACAACTGGCTTCAGAACTGCATTCCATTCTTCCTTTTAGTGGAAACAGTAGGAGCTACAGAACAGAAGGGACAATAAAAGACCATCACAAGACGTTTCACTCCTCGTGGAGCACAACACCAGCTGCCCTTTACCGCTCAGTTCTTGGAGTTTTGTCCTTTCCTATTCTTGACAAGAATAATTTTCTTAAAAAAAAAAAAAAACTGGTTAAGATAATCTTGATGGAATCCTGGCTGTGTTCTGGCCACCATCTGCTTTTAGAAAAAATACACAAACATACTCGAACAGGAGTTTGTCGTTACTTCATAAAAACGAATGACCCAAGAACACGGTAGGAAGTAAATAAACTTAAAACAGCTATTTCTCATTTCAGTTGCGTACATACTCATTAATTCCTTTGCAGAATTTTATTGAAGTTCAAGGACATTTAATCTTTTTCATAAAATCCTACTTCCTGAATTAAGAGTTGCTTAAGAGATCTTCTAGCACCATCAAAGAGACAGGCAGCATGTTGGTGAGAACATGAAAAAAGTAGAATTCGCAAACCCTGCTGGGGAGAATGTAAAATAGTGCAGCTGCCATGGGAAACAGCCCGGCTGATCCTCAAAATGTTAAACATAGTTACTATACTATCTGGGGACTCCACTGCCAGCTATCCCCCAGAAATGAAAACATATGGCCACACATAAACCTGTGCATAAATGTTCCCAGCACCATTATTCCCAAGAGCCCAAATAGGGAAACACACAGACTGAAGAACAGCTTCTTTCAAAATGTACTCCGGGAAGGGCATTTATTCAGTGATTAAAAATGGATGAAGAACCGATTCATACTACAACATGGATGAGCCTTGAAAACCGTACTCAAAGTCAAAGTTTTGGTTTTTCCAGTAGTCATGTATGGATGTAAGAGTTGGACTATAAAGAAAGCTGAGCACCAAAGAATGATGCTTTTGAACTGTGGTGTTGGAAAAGACTCTTGAGAGTCCCTTGGACTTCAAGGAGATCCAATCAGTCTATCCTAAAGGAAATCAGTCCTGAATATTCATTGGAAGGACTGATGCTGAAGCTCCAATACTTGGGCCACCTGATGCAAAGAATTGACTCAATTGAAAAGATCCTGATGCTGGTTAAGACTGAAGGCAGGAGGAGAAGGGGACGACAGAGCATGAGATGGTTGGAAGGCATGACCTACTCAGTGGACATGAGTTTGAGCAAGCTCTGGGAGTTGGTGATGGACAGGGAAGCCTGGCGTGCTGCAGTCCATGGGGTCACAAAGAGTCGGACTGAACTGAAGTCAAAGCACCCAGCCTCCAAGGACCACATGTTGTTATTATTCCATGTTTATGAAATATCCAGAAGGAAAAGCCAGAGAGACAGAAAGTAGATTGCTGGCTGCCTAGGGCACGTGCAGACAGTGACTGGAAACAGGGGGTGACTGCTAAGAGGTGTGAGGTTCCCTTTTTGAGTGATGAAAATATTCTAGAGTTAGAGACTGGTGACAGCTATACAACGATTAGTATATATTAGTAAGAATCCGCTTGCAATGCAGGAGACACGGCTTCGATCCCTGGGACAGGAAGATCCCCTGTAGAAAGGAATGGCTGCCCACTCCAGTATTCTTGCCTGGAGAATCCCATGGACAGAGGAGCCTGACAGGCTATGATCCATGAGGTAGAAAAAAAGAGTTGGACACAAATGAGTGACTAACATGCAAATATCACTCCCGTACTACATGTAGTGAATATACTAAAAACTACTGAATACTTTAAAAGGCTCACCACTTTATGTAAACTGTCTCACATATACAAGAGGAGAGGGGGAGAGAGGCAAACGGCTCCAAGATAAACAAGCTTATACCCTCATTCACTCCCTGGATCCAGTTATTCCAAAAGCCATCTTCACCTCTGGCCTCTCTCACGGCATAGGCCACGAAAGCCCTCTTTTCAGTTCACACTGGTTTGGACTGAGTCACCATCCTTTACAGGTAAGGGAATATCAGCTATTACTTCTGCAGCAGACAAAGGTCATGACTTTCAGAAGCCATCTGGAGAGCAATGCACTCAGTCCTGTCAACAATCACAAGTTTATATGTTTTCCCTAGACCATCAAAACAAGAGTTATCTCAGCGCTTTGACTATGTGACATGTGTTATACCAGAACTTTTATCAGCTGTATGACAGGAGGTGGGCTTCCCTAGTAGCTCAGTTGGTAAAGAATTGGCCTGCCGTGCAGGAGACCCAGGTTCAATCCCCGGGTTGGGAAGATCCCCTGAAGAAGGAAATGGCAACTCACTCCAGTATTCTTGCCTGAAGAATCCCATGGACAGAGGAGCCCGGCGGGCTACAGTCCATGGGGGTCACAAGAGTTGGACATGACTTAGCGACTAAACCACCACCACGATAGGAGGCAAGAATGGGTTTGTTTCACCAACCAGTGAATTGCCAGCACCTGGAACAGGTGAGAGATAAGCGTTCAGTCAACCCCAAATCCCAGCTCAGCACCTGCTCACACATCAGGGAACACACAGGAGCACCTGCAGGAATGGTACTGCTCACAGAGATGGAGGGCCACTCAAGATGTCAGTAAGAGGCCGTAGAAACCGCACCAAACACTCCCCTGGAAGGTGTGGACTCAAACCCAGCCCTACTACACGTAGTGCAGAACCGCTGTTAATTACTTGAGACTACTCCACACTAAACAAGCAGTCATTCAATTTGTCTCCCGTAGGAGAAGATCACACGCGATGGCTTGCCAAGGCACTCCAAAGCCACAGGGCCCCTGCCACAACGTGGCAGCGTGTATATTTGGGGTCTTGCTGCCAGGACCTCCCAGGTCACACCCAGGATGGCTTTTGGCCCTCGTACAGCTTTCATTTTGCTTCCCTCTAAATACCGTGCTACAGAACCTAAGAACACACAGACCTAGTTTAACTAACCACGGGAACTAACCTCTCCTCCCAACCACCAAAACTACAGCTTCGGCTGCGTTCCAGCCGCGAAGCACTTAAAAATAACTTACAGACACGCTACACCCATCAGGAAGGTGACAGGGGGGTGCTAGGGAGGATGGGAACAGCTTAAATGAACTAAGTGTCTGTGTGTGTGCCATTTGAGATCTACCAAGACTTGACCTAAACAAAATGATTTCTCTCCTGTGATAAAACTCAGTCCATCTCTTGGGTTCCCGAGAGATGTGGGTAGAAAATGACCTTTTCTTTGAGAGGCAGCCCCACTGCAACGCCGGGTTATGTCTCCATCACTAACTCGGGCTGAGACCCGAGATTCTTCTCCAAGGATACAGACCTCTGTGCCTGAGGATGAGTACAAGACACGGAGGAGGACATGCAGACAGCGGACACAGGAGAGGCCGCAGAACGCACTGGGCTTTGTGGTGGTCGTTCTGCCATTAAGCCAACCTTTTCTTTGTGAATAGTTTTGGATTTTATAGAGAAGTTGCAAAGCTAATATAGATGGTCCGCACACATTTATTCACACAGGTTCCCCCAACTGCTCTCATTTCACATTCATCACAGCGAAGGAGCCAACACTGGTGCGTGACCATGAACGCAATCCACTCTTCCTGGGGATTTCACACCAGTGTTTCCCTAATGTCCTTCTCCCATCCCAGGACCCCATCCACTTGTCATGACTCCTTAGGGCTTCTCTGCTCTGTGACAGTGTTTAAAGACCTGGACAGTTTTGAGGAGCACAGGTCAGGTGTTCTGTAGAAAGACCCCTCCTTACTGCCTTACGTTTTTCTCCAGGTTAGATGCGCGTGTCACGGTTTCTAATGATGGTCCAAATCCAGCGGGCCAACTGCCTGAATGGGAATCCTGGCTTCACTGTCTCTTAGCCTCTGGGACAAATTAACCTTTCACAGCCCTTGATTTCCTCATCTATAGAAGAGCTGAAATAAACCCTCCCTTCTTCCAGGGCACTGTGGGGCTAACTCTGAGAATCAAGTGGGTGGATAATCAGAACTTCTCCACCGAAAGCCTAAGTGGCCATCGATGGTTTGAAAAAAGATGCCAGGCCAGAGACACAGGATGAAGACTTGTAACAGACCTGGCTTCTAGAAACCTGTGGTCCAATGGAGTTTACGTGGATCATTTAAAGCTGACACCACAGGACTAATCTGGGCACACATGCTGAGTACCCACATGTGTTGGCAAAGGAAGCAGGCTTCACAGGAATGGGGTTCTGAGAATGAACAGGACAGACCCCATGGGCCAGAGGAGTCGCAAGGTAAAAGGTCCAATTTTCTGCAAATTAGCCAAGGACCAGTGTAGATGCAGATACATTGTCAGCTGGCTTACCTGCTCTACTTAATCAGCACATGTATCATGAACAGGCTTCCTAGGTGGCACTAGTGGTAATGAACCCACCTGCCAATGCAGGAAGGCACAGGTTCCATCTCTGGGTCAGGAGGATCCCCTGCAGGAGTAAATGACTACCCACTCCAGGGTTCTTGCCAGGAGAATCTCATAGACAGAAGAGCCTGGTGGGCTATATAGTCAATGGGGTCACAAAGAGTCAGCTACGGCTGAGCATCTGAGCACAAGAGCACAAGCTACAAAAAGTTCTGCACATCGAACAACGAAGGTATTCACCTTCCTCTAGGCTAAGAAAGAAAAGTCTCAAGCTATAACCAACCAAACTCGAGGAACCACTGAAGTCTCCCCAGTTACCCATAAAATGAGGCCAAATTACATTGATCTCCAATGCAACAAACCTTTTTACAACTATGCTTGTTAAAAAAAATATATACAGAAAAACCCAGCAGCCCAGTCTTTGAGATATTTACTTCTAATTCCACCTCAGTCCGTAAGACTCAGTCACTCATAGCTTGGAAATTCTCAAGCTCTTGTTGAGTACAATCAATGGGTAGGCTGAAGCAGGGACCAGGGGCTGCAGTAAGACCCCACTGGGGTGGACAAGAACAAGCCAAGTCTAGGGACAAGGGAGTGGGGTGAAGTCTGGGGCCTGCAGACAAGTAGGTCCCAGGGTCCATGGGGGCCGGTAACATCAAGGCCTGGGTCCTGACATTCAGGGAAATTCCTCTGGGCTCCTTGGCAGGCTCTCCCTGATCTCTGAATGCCAGGCCCCATCCAGAGCAAAGTGGCCACGGTCCACAGGAAGGCCCTCAGCTCCCCTTTCCATTCCTAGGGAACCTCTCACTACCTGCCAGTCAATGGTAGGAACAGGCTCAGTGCTGCAAAGAGTCGCTTCCCCAGCCATAGACCAGAGGAAATTTCCTAGGAGGGGAGTCTTCCCTCCCATGGCCTCCAACTCCATCCTTCCCAAACCACTCCAGCCACAGCTGAAGCCAACCTCTGGGGACTCACATACACACACACACATACCACACTACCCCACTCAGTCAATAGCTGAATTCCTGACTGGGAGCAAGGGCTTGCGTGCACTACAAACCCACAAGGGTGACATAGAGGGGCTCCTCCTGTGCAGCAGGGTGCATAGGATTGGGTTTGGGTGGGCCTGGCAAGAGCTCCACTGAGCTGGACTCTGCTCCTGAAGCAAGGCCGGCTTCCAGTCAGCACTCAGCTCCCGGCCTTACCTCCCCACGTCCTCCCAGCCTCTCCCCCAGCAGTCCTCCCAGCCTCACAACTTCTTTCTACAAAACAAAGTCCTCCTCTGCTTCACAGCAGGAAAGCAATTATAGGAGAGGAAGCTCTGGACTCTGACGCCAGGCCCAGCAAATGCCCCATGAGCTACCACGGGACGAACAGTCTAGAAGGAGGCTCTGGTCTGACTCCACAGCAGATCCAAATGCCCGCGGAGCTCAGACACCCCTGCAGTGCCCAGGGTCCAGCTCCAGATGGAGGGAGGTGCAGCGGTGGGAGGCCCCCAGCTCTGGGCCCAGGGCGTTTCAGGGGGACCCCTTTTCAAGGGCTCCTTCCCTCCCCTCCATCCGCAAACTCACCAATGCAAAGATTCTCCCACCTCCTTTGACTCCCAGCAAACATCTGATGCCCTTTCTGCTGCTTGCTCCAGCAAACCCCAGCTTAAACTATTGCATCGGCCAAAAATTCCCTCCGGTTTCTCCGTAACCTCTTATGGAAACTACTGATCTGAATAGCTGCCCCAAGAGAGGGAAGCATTAGATCCAAGTAAAACCATGAAGGAAGAAGGGCAGGGAAGGAGCAAAGGAAAAGAAAAGCAAGTGGAAGGAAAAGGAAGTCAGTTAACGGTAAACCGTCTGCCCAACCAACAGAACGCACTGCTCCCACGTAACTCACTACACATGTGGATGGACATCTCCGCCATTCTTATTTACTCCAGTAGTTAATGTTCACTGCAATCCAAGTGTTTGTCTTGAAATTATTTAGCTGAAAGTCACTTCCAAACATGTTATTTAAAAATCACTTTAGACTTTCCTACAAAACTATGCCTATAACAAGGGTGGCTTGCTAAACATTACCTAAAAATGTACCCTTCGTAATTGAATGTCCTTTATAAGCATTACCTGGGGACTCTGCAGTATCATCAGCACTGCAATGGTCCATCAATAAAACACAATATCCAACTCCAAGATATACAGGACAGGAGTGAAAGTCGCTTAGTCGTGGCCCCTTCTTTGAGACCCCATGGACTGTAGCCTACCAGGTTCCCCTGTCCATGGGATTTCCCAGGCAAGAATACTGGAGTAGGTTGCCATTTCCTTCTCCAGAGGATCTTCCCAACCCAGGGACTGAACCCAGGTTTCCTGCATTAGAGGCAGATTCTTCACCATATGAGCCACACCGTACTAACGCGTGAAACCAGCGTGTGTGCATGCTCAGTCGCTTCAGTTGTGTCCAACTCTGTGAGACCCCATGGACTGTAGCCCACCAGACTCCTCTGTCCATGGGGTTCTCCAGGCAAGAGTACCAGAGTGGGATGCCAAGCCCTCTTCCAGGGGCTCTTCCCGACCCAGGGATTGAACCTTCGTCTCTTGCATTTCCTGCATGGCAGGCAGATTCCTTACTGCTGAGCCACTGGGGAAGTCCTGTATGAAACCAGCATCCGTGGACAAAGCCACATAAACCTGTGTTTAATTACAACTTGGCTGTTCCAGTGGCCATGCATCTTCCTTCCAGACTTCCACAGAACGCCTAGGTACTGCTCTCTCTTGCCAACAACAGGCCAACTCAAAGGCCTCTCTTATGTCATATGATCCAAACCTCTCTGCTCCCCTACAAAGGGACAGTGATTTGTCCATACACAATGGAAACGCAGAGAAACCTTCACTCATCTCCATGGCCTCAATTCACCAGTGACAGTGATGGGTGCCCCAGGGACATTCCTTCTGGATTCCAAAATCCAATCACTCTCCTTCAACTGACTGAAAAGAGCAAACCCTCCTCCCCAAAGAGGTTTTGTTTAAAACTTTAGTGAATCACAGAACATTAGCAAGGCCAAAAGGCACCTGGTGGCTAGCCCAGAATTCAGCCCGATCAGGGCGACCCACCAAAGGCCCATCAAGCATTTGAAGAGCATCCCTACAACTCACAGACCCTACTCGTCTCAAGAACTCCTTGAACTCTTTTTGTTCTAAGAAAACGCTGACCTACAAGTATGTGTGTCCTCTCGCGGTCATCCATCACAGACTGGGAGATGGGTGGAATTCTTCTGAGAAGTGCTGCTTGCAGGCCGAGGAGGCCTGGAGCAGCTGAGCCAAGTCACGGAGAAAGCTGTGCTATTCTCCCTGGAGGTGAGAGCGGTAGGAGTCACCACGAACAGCTCCCTGGATCTGGAGAGAACTTTCAGGAGCTCCCTGCTTCCCTGAGGGCTCAGACAGTCAAGAATCCACCTGCAATGCAGGAGAACGGGGTTTGATCCCTGGGTTGGGAAGATCCCCTGGGGGAGGGCATGGAAATCCACTCTAGTATTCTTACCTGGACAATCCCATGGACAGAGGAGCTTGGCGGGCTACAGTCCATGGGGTCTCAAAGAGTCAGACACAACTGAACACTGGGTACTTATAGCCCACTGCTCCCCAACAGAATTGATGCAAGCCACACAGAAGGTTGTAAACATTCTAGCAATCACACTTGGTGGGGGGTGGGGTGGGGAGAGGTGAGATTAACTTTAATAATATGTTACTTAACCTCAAATATTGTATGCTTTAATAACTTCAATAAACAATCAATATAAAAATGGAGAATTTAATTTCATATTCTTTTGTCCCCCCTCCCCACAGTAATTCTCAAAGTCTGGTGGATATTTTATACTCACTGCACATCTCAATTCAGAATAGTCATTTTCCAGTGGCTCACTAGCCACGTGTGACTACTGGCTACAGTACCGGACCATGAAGTTCCATGAGACACGAGAGATGTAATTTGTGAGCTAAGGCAGTGGCGTGTGTACAAAGGCATGAACACAATGTCTTCTTTTTCTTTGTTTTTTTTTCTTCATTTCAGGGAACATATAAAACTTCCCAGTGAAAAGTACAAACCCGCAAAAGTATGTACGAATTACTCACCCTCACCTGCCTGAGTTCAACATTCACCTAGAGGAGATGAAAAAACAACCTTTTTCTCTAATCTCTGAAATAACAGTAAAAGAATGTGATAAATCAGAATTACTCTAAGAATGCAAATTCTACATGCCCAGTATATAAGATGATTAAAACAGCTTGGGGGAACACTTGGTACATAAATTGCGACATTTTTTTTTCCAACCAAAGAGAAGAAGCAAAACATAGCTGTTTACTGTTATACAAAACCCACAGCCCACTTCAGCAGCTTCGTTTTTTAAATTCTTGAACTCTTAATCGCACATGTCAGCTCATTATCTGAGTTATTGGTGGCTTAGGGTTAAGACAAATAAAACTAGACAATTAATTATACATCAAGCAGCAGAAAGTATGTGCTTTCACCCCGAAACTTGCCCTCTCCTCCTCCCAACCATGACCAGATATTTGGACTGTGATAACAGGAAGAGGAAAAAGTCTTACAGATGTGGTAAGTGTTGTCCAGAGCAAATGTATTTTCTAATTGGGGTTTCCATGAGGTAGAGGCTGGAAAGTAGAATACTTCAGAAACAGTGAAAACTACCCTGGAACCCAGTGTGTGGGGATCTGAAGACAGACTGCAGGAAAACTGGTAAATCTGCCCCCAACACCCAGCAGAGAGGGAGGTGAGTGGCTCTGAGAGCCACACTGGCTTTTCAAAACCTGGAGGGTCACCTCATTCAAGCCACTGGTCCAACCCTGCCAAGCCACCTAATCTTGCCACTCCCCCACGTCCGATCCCAACCCCACCTCCCCACCCCCCTCCAACACCCAATCTTATCCCTTTTTAATCTATGAGCTGCCTCCTCAGAACCAGCGTGATCTTTGCAAACCCAACTCCCATCCTTGCTCAAAGCCTCTTGCATTCAGACAAAAATCTCTCTTGCAGCCAGTGGACTGTGCATGCCCCAGCCCCTTCCTCCCTGCTTTGGCCTCACTTGGATTTTTCTCATGTCCCATCCAGCTTGCACTCAGTCCCTGCCCACTGCTCTACTAGGAAAAACCACTACACCCTTCTAGCCTGGGCATCAACCTCACCCACCCTGGGAGGTCCTGGCTTGCTCACTGCACCTTTGTCCCATGATGGAGAAATTAGTACATAAATAAATAACTCACACGTGATGCCAGCCCTCCCGGCTAGATGGGAGGCCTGGCACCACCTGCGTAGGAAGGACAGAAGGATGGACTTCTAACAGTGACCCAAGACCATGGTGGACTTCAGCACGAACTCCACCCATCCTGATGCTGGGCTAAGGACAGTGTCTTTTACCAGCCCTGCCCTATTAACCTTCCATGCTGTACTGAATATTCATTGGAAGGACTGATGCTGAAGCTGAAACCCCAGTCCTCTGGGCACCTGATGTGAAGAACTGACTCACTGGAAAAGACCCTGATGCTGGGAAAGATCGAAGGCAGGAGGAGAAGGGGATGACCGAAGATGAGATGGTTGAATGGCATCACCAACTCGATGGACCTGAGTTTGAGTAAATCCTGGGAGTTAGTGATGGACAGGGAGGCCTCGTGTGCTGCAGTCCATATGGTTGCAAAGAGTTGGACACGACTGAGCAACTGAACTGAACTGACCTTCCATGCCGTACTTCCTCCTAAACTTACTTCTACAGCATTTAAACAGATGAGAAAACTTGTAGATTCTGAGGTCCACATTTGTGGAAACCAATGATAAAAGCTATACCCTAAAAAACACAGCCTATCTTGGATAATCTACTGACACCCACTGTTTCCCAGAGCTCCTACCACTGGCAGTCTGGGGTTACTCACCTTGGAACCCAGTCACTGGGCCTGCTCACCACCAGCCCTCCTGTGCTACTCCCGGGGCGGGCCAGAGTCCTTTTCGAGACCACAGAAGGGCACCCAGCATCCCACTCACCCGCCCAGCTCCTACTGCCTTGGTTCCCTGGAAGCTTCTGGAACCAGCCCATCATGAAGCCACATTCTCCACAGTTAAAATGACTTGACTTGAGAAGCCGTTTGCTGTCTCAGCCCAGGAAAAGGTGTGCAAAATGATTTTCCAGAATTCTGACCTGGTGTCCTACTTCTTTCACGAATCCTGAGGTAGATTCTCCTCTTTTAGCAAACTCACTGTATCTAGAGAACCACCACCACTCAAATTCCAAATGCATTCACTCACACTACAAACATTGACTTAGCCCTTCCTGGCTGACATGGTGCCGTGTCAGGGCCAGGAAGTGACAAAATTCAGTGATGAGGACATGGGCTTTGGGATTTAGCAGACCAGACTCCAATCCCCGACCCCACTGACCAGGAAACCCTGGAGAACAGCAGCAACAGGAGACACCCGTGTCAGCCACTATTCCAAGAATTTGAGTGACTGGTTTAACTCTAACACCCTATGAGTGAGCAATGAATAATGCCCCCCCATTTAACAGATGTGAAAAATGAGGCACAGAGCAATGAAAAAACCTGCCCAAGATCCCAGAGCTAACAGGTGGTGGGCCAGGTTTTTCTTTAAAAACACAAAAAAACAGCTTTATCAACATTTAGCTTATATCCCATTAAATGATTTGCACCCAAAGCAAGTCCATCTTCATTATCATTCCACATAATTCTGCCTCTCCTGTCATTTAGCTATTCCAAGCCACAATTTCCTACTTTACAAAATGCAAATGATGAACAGTCAAAAGGGTGAAAAAAGGGAATGCATCTTAAAAGCAGCCCAGCTGGGCACCTGGCTCAGGAACAACCCAATAGCCTGAAAATGAAGAAAAGACAGTCTGCACTCCAAGAGTATAATCTAATTACAGACAAAACTAGTAAATACAGACAATAGCCATAATAAAATGCTGAGAGAGAGAGAAATGACACAAGAAGGGCAGATAAAAATACAAAGGGGAATTGTGTGTTTAAATGGGAGGATCAGTGTTCCCGGAGCTGAAATATTAGCAACAGAGAAGCCAGGCTGGGGAACGCCGAGTTTTCCATCACTCAAAACCCAGACTGCAGGAGAGTGGCCCAGAGCTCTGTTAGCAAGATGAGTCTTGCCTATCTGACATGGAGAACACAAGGCATCAATCATGCTTGCTGTGGAGGGTGGTCTAAACCTCCTTTTTTCCAGAGATGGATCTGACTCTTTCAGCAAACCAACACATGCCTGGAAACACTACCAAGAACAAATGCAGTGTATTCACCTCATACACGTGATTGGTCTCCTGCTAAGCTCAGTGCTATCTTCCGAGGGTCATCATCTCCCTTCCTGACCATGAAACTCTCTCCCCCAAACTGTTACTAACCTTGGGGCTAGAGTCCTACTTCTGTCAAGAGAACAGAGGGAGGTTGAGCAGAGAACAGGGGCGACCAAGGAGCTGGCCTCCCACCCTAAAACCAGCTGCTTTCCCTCAATCAAAGCCCCCCACCCACCAGGGCCATAGGCCTACTTCAGTTCCACTGACTGACCAGGGTCACCAAGCATGGAAGTTCTGGAGAGGCCAAAGATAGCCTTACCTTAGACACAACCCACTTTTTTTAGTTTTATTTATTTATTTATTTTCTTTACATTATCGTGTTGGTTTTGCCATACATTGACATGAATCCACCATGGGTATACATGTGTTCCCCTTCCAGAACCCCCCTCCCACCCCCTCCCGCTTCCATCCCTCTGGGTCATCCCGGTGCACCAGCCCTGAGCACCCTGTATCAAGCATCAAACCTGGGCTGGCGATTGATTTCACATGTGATAATTTACATGTTTCAATGCCATTCTCCCATATCTTCCAAATACGTTTTTATGGCTCGCAGGAACCCAGTGACATCGAGGATCATTTCCTCTTTGCTTTAGAGAATAAACTCCCTTCTATGGGAGAAACCTAAGAAATTTAACTCCTGATTTCAAAGATATTACATGGCCGGTGGTGGCTCAGACTGTAAAGTGTCTGCCTGCAATGCGGGAGACCCGGGTTCGATCCCTAGGTCAGGAAGATCCCCTGGAGAAAGAAATGGCAACCCACTCCAGTACTCTTGCCTGGAAAATTCCACGGATGGAGGCGCCTGGTAGGCTACACTCCATGGGGCCGCAAAGAGTCAAACACAACTGAGCGACTTCACTCCTTTCTTCTTCAGCACCTTTCCACGCAAATCACCCTGAGGGCTGACCCACACAGACACTGCTGGGTCCTGGGTGGGAGCTGGGGTGCTGGGGGGCTCGGGGGGAGATGATGAGCAGCTTAATAAAGTGCCATCTGAGGAGGGGGAA
The DNA here is from genome assembly GCA_007570785.1 of Antilocapra americana. Taxonomy (NCBI): domain Eukaryota; kingdom Metazoa; phylum Chordata; class Mammalia; order Artiodactyla; family Antilocapridae; genus Antilocapra; species Antilocapra americana. The sequence continues at coordinate 1,428,268 of ML661340.1, read as the reverse complement.
CAATCCAGGCTTTGTTGAGTCCGACTTCCTGTTCTATATCTTCCGTGGCAAATTGAAAGAAAAAAAGCAAGAAAAGCTCCCTTCGATTAGGACAGACCCATCTGCAAGCGCAGCCTCTGTCAGAAGCAACAGAGGTTTCTGGGCATTTTCAGGGCAGTGATGAGTGTCTGCCACACACACAGCCCATACCCAGGACAGGCCCCGAGGGCACCCGCTGGCTGGCTGAACAGTGGCTGTCCCATCCCTGGGCCACCAGCAGGCTTCAGACAGGGGTCCCTGGTGGGAAAGAGGGGCAGGGTCTCGGATGGGCTCTCCCAGCCCTCCACCACTAGAGTGAAACAAGCAGGCAGCAGGCAGCTCTGAAAACCAAAGGAATGGACACCCCTCAATTCAGGAAGGGCCTGAGGCAGGTTTCTCAACATCAGCAAAACTGACAATGTTGTCGTTCAGTCACTGCTCAGTCGTGTCTGACTCTTCTGCGACCTCAGGGACTGTAGCCCACCAGGCCCTTCTGCCCACGGGAGGCTCCAGGCAAGAATACTGGAGTGGGTTACCATGCCCTTCTCCAGGGGATCTTCTGGACCCAGGGATTGAACGTGGGTCTCCTGCATTGTAGGAGGATTTCTTTGGCCACTCAGCCACCAGGGAAGCTTAACATTGGCAACAGATGCAGAGAAGTCTCTGGTGTGGGAGGCTGCCCTGTGCACTGTAGGAAGTCTAGCATCATCTCTGGACTCTATTCACTGTATAACCCCTGCTCCCAGTGTGACAAGCACTGTCAAATATCCCCTGGGGCCAAAATCACCGCCCTCCCCATTGAGAGTCACTGGTCCAAAGGAAATAAAACTGTGTCAGGCCCATGGACATCCCACCTGAAGGCAGTTTTAACTCATTAACCAGCAAGGACTGGACATCAGAAGCCAGCATGGCCAAAACCCACCTCAAATCAGCTCTCCAGGCTCCCTCCTCCTCCACCCCCATCCTGAAGGTCTCCACCAGCACCAGGGGCAAAGCTGACATCCTCAACCATCCCATCACCCAAGGCAAGAGGTGCCGGAAAGCTGCAGATCAATGGCCCCCGACCCATCTGGCACCAGTTTCGGGATGATTCAAGTGCATTACATTTTGGGGGCACTTTATTTCTGTATTATAACAGCGCCACCTCAGATTAGCTGGCCTTAATCCCAGAGGTTAGGGAGCCCTGCTATTGATCCTGCTAGTCCTTCCATGGAGGTGTCTCCTGACTCACCACCCCCTCCACCCCGCTCTCCTCTGAACCCTCTTGGTTAAAATGGAGAAATCTACATTCAAGAACCTAGCACCATTTGTAAGAGTCACTTGAAAAACTGCTCCCAGTTTCTGCTCTTTGCTTGCTTCTTTCTAACTTGATTACACAGCGGAGCCAAGATTCAAAACAGATGTCATTCCAGGGCACGTGCTCCTGTCATCACACCACATTGCCTCTGGAGTGGGAGACAGAGGCTCAGCCACCAGAGGAAACAGAAAGAGGGTGAGCTGGTCCCAGGAAGCACAGCAAAGCCTGGGAAAGCCAGTGGAGAAAGAGGACCAAAGACACGCCCGCTGGCCACTCAACCTGATGAGCTGATCACGGCTGACGGCATTTCATTGAGGGTGATTTTCTGGAAAAATGAAAATCCACAGGACAATTTCATCCATCCTGAAGTAAGGCCCAACTGCCGCGTTAAGAGGCAAGGGAAGGGAGGTAGGATGAATTGAGAGACTGGGCTTGACATCTACAAACTACTACGTATAAAGTCGATAACTATTAAGAACTTACTGTGTAACAGCACAGGGAACTCTCCTCAATGCTCTGTGATGGTCTATATGGGGGAAAAAATCCAAAAAACAGTATGGATATATGTATATGTATAAATGATTCACTTTGTTACATGGTAAACCAACACAATATTGTACAGCACCTATACTAAAATTAAAAAGAAAAAGGGACAACGTGGGACCTGTGTCCAGGGCTACAGAAGTACATCCAGTCCCTTCTAACTGCAGACTTCTTGCCAGATAGAAACCAACGTAAATATAGAAATATACATACATATATATATTTATCATGCTACCCTGGTGGCTCAGATGGTAAAGAATTCGCCTGCAATGTGGGAGACCTGGGTTCGATCCCTAGGTTAGGAAGATCCCCTAGAGGAGAGCATGGCAATCCATCCCAGTGTTCTTGCCTGGAGAATCCCTATATACAGAGGAGTCCGCTGGACTACAGTCCACAGGGTCGCAGAGAGTCAGATACGACTAAGCAATTAAGCACACATACACATATATTTACCAATAAATAAACATTTTATACATATTTATATAAAATCAGAGCCAACACTGGAACATTATCCAGCTGTAAAATGCAATGAAGTACTGATACACGTTACCAAGTGGGCGCAACTTCAACAAAATATACCAAGTAAAAATATTCAGACACAAAAGGTCACATTATTGTACAATTCCATTTAAATAAGATACCCAGAACAGGTAAACCCAGAGTGATAGAAAGCAAATCGATAGTTTTCAGGGGCTGGGGGAGGAGCGAATGGGAGATAAATGTTGAATGGATTGGGGGTTTTATTTGAGGGTTAAATTAGGTCATAAGGAGGAAGCCCTGATCTAACAGGATTAGTGCCCTTCTCCAAGACCTCACTCACAACCACCTACTCGTCTCACACCCATGTGTGGGCACAACCAGAAGGCAGCCCTCTGCAAGACAAGAGAATCCTCACCAGAAACCAATCTGCCAGCACCTTGATCTTCGAGCCTCCAGAACCATAAGAAAATAAAAGCCTGTTATTCAAGCCACACAGTCTGTGGTATCTGGTGATGGCAGTTCAAGCTAACTAAGACAGTGCAAAGTGGAAGTGTTAGTTGCTCCGCCGTGTCCAACTCTTTGCGAACCTATGGACTGTAGCCCGCCAGGCTCCTCTGTCCATAGGGTTTTCCAGGCAAGAAGACTGGAGTGGGTTACCAGGACCTTCCCTCTAAACCATGCTCTGTGGGGAGATGTCCCATCTTGGTGAATGAATGCAGAGTAATAAAGAGGGATGAGAGAGAATGTTGGTACAGCACCCAACCCTCCAAACCTCACACCTCTGCAAAAAATAGAAAGAAACTTTAAAAACTGAAAACGTTTTTCCCCCCACTTGTTCCAGAAGACAAGATTATCCAGGCTTCTATTCCTGGCTTAGCCAAGTAAAACAATGAATGGCCCCCCCCCAAAAAAAAGGACTCATGTGGGGATCCACTCAAAAACACAGAAATTCAACCTAGATACCACCCTTGCAAAATGGTTTCACAATAAACATTTTTTGGAAGCAAGCTAAAACTAACCCAAAAGAAAACAGAGACCATTCCAGTCCCTTTCTCTGCTCCAAAGTTAAGAAACATCACTGCTTCACTGGGTGGAGAGTGCAAGCCCATTCAAGTTTTGTTTGGTCCACTCAACGAAAACCAAAACGTTCTGCATTGCTTGTCAGCACTTTACACACTGGGACAATTCACAGAAATCTACTTATGTGGTCCCTCTTTAAAAATCAGAAGACCTGGTAAGACGGAGCCTTAATTCTCTCAGGTCTGTGGCTCTAGTTCGTCACAGTCCCCACCACTCCCTATGGCACACAACCTGCCTCATCTCACTTCCCTTCTTACCTGTCGGCCCCTAACTGGCAATCCTCTTACCCAGTGCTCCTTTTTTTTATTGGGAGTATAGTTTGTTTACGATGTTATTTTCTGCTGTACAGCAAAGTGAATCAGCTATGTGACACAAATAACCCCTCTTTTTTGCATTTCCTTCCCATTTAGGTGGTCATAGAGCACTGAGCAGAATTTCCTGTGCTATACTGTAGGTTCCCACTAGTAATCTATTTCATACATGATAATATATCTATGTCAACTGTAATCTCCCAGTTCATACCATCCCTGCCTTTCCCCCCTTGGCATCCACACGTTCATTCTCTACACCTGTGTCTCATAATTGTGCTTTGTAAATACGTTTATTTGTACCATTTTTTTAGATTCTATGTGCATTAATATATTTTTATCTTCCTGGACTTACTTCACTCTGTATGACTCTCTCTAGGTCCATTCATGTCTCTGCAAACGGCATAATTTTAGGCTGGGTCCCAACATAGGTTTTTAAAAATGCATTATTTTGTACATAATGCCTCCATTCATAGTAAGATTTTTGAGTAAAGTGTTTCAATTATTTAGCGGGCTTGTCAAGCAGTGCTCTTAATTAAACTTGGCTCAAATCAAAAGAAAAGGAGTATGTTTTTAGACCCAGTCTTGAGCATAATACATTAAATCATATCTTAATTCTGACCAAATGGCAGAATAAAGCCCTTTTTAAAAGCATGAATTTTAGCCACCCAAGTGAGTCAGTATTCCATTTATAGCTGCCATGGGTTAAGGCTTCCAACATCTTTCACCCACCACCCTGCCCTACCACTAACACACACACCCCATGTCACTGCCTCAGTATTGAATTTCAGCCTAGAGCAAGACAGACTGTTTCCATTAGTTTGGTTTGGGATGATTCCTGGACTGTAGGCACGCTTCCTGGCCAGCTGCCAACTGAACACCAGAATGCAAGGAGATTGTTTATTCCTCAAAAAATGAAGAACTGATTCTATCTTCCCTTTGGTTTTCATAAAAGTTCACTAAAAAGAGGCCTACATTTCTCACAGTGTTTCCATTCTGTTGGTATTTAGGTCCTAACCCAAATCTCAAAAATTGCTGCTTTCTCCCCAATGACAGAGCAAACAATTTTCACATTCAGAATTGAAAGGTGCTAAAGACAAAATTTAAATGGTCTAAGCAGCTATCAATATTTTCTTAACAGTCTTACTAATTGAAAACTCCAAACCTTTGGTAACAATCAACTCTTCTTTGACTCATGAGAGCGCAGGGAGTTAATAAATGCTTGGGAACTTTGTAAAGGATCCAAGTCTTTGTGCCATGAATTACCTGCGAATATTTCAAAATGTGATTTTCTTCTTCTCCCTGCCTGGCCGTCTGAAACTCAAGGCTGAAAGATTAATTTCAAGTTTCACCCCCGGTGTCGCAGAACCTCCTTCTTCACAGGTCTATGAGTGAGGTCAACTTTCCGAGAAACAGCACATGTAGAGTGGATACTCCAGGTGTAAAAGGAACAAGAGATCTGTCATCACTGAGACCCTCGAGGACAGCAATGAGTCAGAGAGTGGGGGTGAGGGGGGCCAGGAGGGGACAGTCACACACAGATGCAAGATCAGCCCTCAGCAGTGGCCAAAGCAAGGGGCAGGCATGTGACTGAAGGTGGCCAAGGAACCAGTTTCCTTGGTGGGCTTCCCTGGTGGCTCAGACAGTAAAGAATCCACCTGCAATTCGGGAGACCTGGGTTTGATCCCTGGGTTGGGAAGATCCCCTCAAGGAGGGCATGGCAACCCACTCCAGTATTCTTGCCTGGAGAATCCCCATGAACAGAGGAACCTGGCGGGCTACAGTCTATGAGGTCACAAAGAGTCACAACTGAGCCACAAGATCTGGAATCAGAACAAGAAAGGTAAAAACTCCAATTCATGTGTGTGCATGATGGTTCAGAATGAGGCCAGAAAGATCAGAGCTTTAAATACAACAGGCAAAGCCAAGCTCAGATCTGCAGTGGGGTAGGGGAGGTCATGGGACACAGCTGCTTAACAGGTACCAGGAGAAGGAGGAACATCCATAATACGGGTTACTTTCTGCACCTCCATGCTCAAAACTTTATCATCTCAGTCAAGGTGAGAGAAACAATACACTATACTCATCTAGCCTGAGCTCCTTACTTGGGCAGTAAGCTAGGTCAGGAAAGGTAAAGGCATGCTAGCAACTTCTGAATCTGATCTCAACAAAACGACAAAGACCTTAACATTCCAACATGAGAGCAGCCAGGCCAAGAAGGTTCCCCATTGATTCCACCTGCTGGCCATGCAGCCACTCCAAGTAATCCTCACCAGTGACAAGCTTTCCAAGGACCATCATAAGCTTCTGCTAGAATCGCTATGAAGCCTGCATGGCTCATTTCTGAGAGCACCTTAGTGTTGCTGTTTTTCAGTTGCTAAGTTGTGCCCAACTCTTTGGGACCCCATGGACTGTAGCATGCCAGGCTCCCCTATCCTTCAGTGTCTCCCAGAGTTTGCTCAAACTATGTCCATTGAGTCAGTGATGCCATCCAGCCATCTTATCCTCTGTCGTCCCCTTCTCCTCCTGCCCTCAATCTTTCCCAGCATCAGAGTCTTTTCCAATGAGTCGGCTCTTTGCATCGGGCGGCCAAAATATTGGAGCTTCAGCAACAGTCCTTCCAACGAATATTCAGGGTTGATTTCCTTTAGGATTGACTGGTTTGATCTCCTTGCAGTCCAGGGGACACAGCACCACAATTTAAAAGTATCAATTGATACCCATCATCAGTAAAGCTATGTCCTCAGAGAGTGGCCAGCAAAAGGGCAAATCAAAATGTTAGTGACCATCTCCTCGTTGGGACCAGAGATGTCCCAACAAGATGGCTATATCATGGTTAATTCTGCAGAGTCCACTATTTTCATTTTGCCAATTTCCAAATATTGAGTTCCGAGCCCCAGCTAATGTCCTCTATTTGAGGGACCCCTAGACAAAACACACCCTCCACTAGGTACACAAGTCACAACAATAACCTTAAAATAAAGTCACTGCCAAGTGTGAGATCCTACTGCCCTGGGAAAAGTCCAAACACTTGATAAGACTCAGTCTTCCAGACTGACAATCCACCTGGCTGGAGAGCTGTGATAAGCTTGAGAGATATCAACCTGAAAGAAAAGAAATGAACACACAGGGCCCAGAGTCAGATAAGAGACCTGGAATCCCATCTACTAGCTGTGCAACTTGACTAGTTACTGAATCTCCCTAAGTCACAGGGAGTTCAACTCTCTATGGGAGTAACAATAGTTCCTGCATTATGGGAACGATACATAATGTTCAATGAGGTGATGTATATAAAAGGCTCAGTACACAGTGCATGGCCTTTAATAAGTATCTCATAAGTGTCCCCTATTCTTGATGTCAGTTTTAGAAGTTAATAGCTTCTAGATAAATCTGAAGGACCTTTCAAGGTGCATCAGTTGGTCAGTTATACTTCCCTCGTGTCCTCTGGAGACCCCTCCATTGAGTCATGGACTCAGTAAGGGCAGGTGGGAATCCAGATGCCAGCTTTAGCACAGCCTTAGACTTCCCTGGTGGCTCAGATGATAAAGAATCTGCCAGCAATGCAGGAGAACTGGGTTCGATCCCTGCGTCGGGAAGCTCCTCTGGAAAAGGGAATGGCAACCCAATCCAGTATTCTTGCGTGAAGAATTTCATGGACAGAGGAGCCTGGCGGACTCATGGGGTCGCAAAGACTTGGGAATGACTGAGCAATTAACACTTTCATTTGGTCTCTGACAAGCATTCCAGGTTAGTCACAAGTTGGCACAGCTGGATCACATTGAATTCCATCAGCATTGGTCTTTAACAAGCAGTGTTCTCTGAAGCAAAGAAATCACTCACCATACTCGAGTTTCTTATCATTAATCTGAACTAACCAAGCTGGTGAATAAGCCCTTGGTGCATGTCCCTTACCACGCATGGCTTGGTCCGGAGTGCTGAGTCCAAGCCCTGGTGATGATGTCATTGTTGAGGTCTCATTACCAACATCAAGCCCAGATTTCCATCATGAAATCTAGAGTCCTTAATCCCACATGAGGGTCAGTTAGCCCAACAAATTATCCACTTAGTAAATAACTGTCATGTTAGCAGACAGCAGTGCGGACTCTTGTTCTAACAAATTGAACATCCCATTTAGAGCCCCAAGAAGTCGTTTTATTTAAATGATTTCCAAACAACAAAGCACTGGATGACACTAAAGTTCATTTAGAAAGATGTCTCATTCACTGGGTTAAAAAGCAACAAAGTCAATAGAAAATAAGATTATTTTCTTTTTTTGGTCTACCTGCTAGACAAGGGGAACAGGTAAGAAGAATCATGGAAAGAGTTCACTCCTACTACAAAGCACACTTAATCTTACAATTTTATATGTCAGTTACATCTCATTAAGCCAAAATTTAAAAAAACTCCCTTTCCAACTTCAAACTAAATCCAAGAATTTAAAGATGAACCCAACCTCATTTCCTTCCTGCCTGAAGGTCGGGCGACAACAGCAGCAACAGTGTGAATTTCTAAGTATTTTTCCATTGATTTTTCAGCAAATGAAAGTTGCCTGCTAATTCAACCACCCTTACCAACTTTTTCAATGATTCATTATTGTGGCCTGCAATAAAGTCACAGTAGGTGAAAACTGAGCAGAAAGCCAAAAAAAAGGTCACCCTTATTCACTGAAACTGGGGGAAGGGGAAAAGAAACGAAAAGGTAAGGAATTTGTTGATAAAGATTCACTTATCCTGTTCCAAGAGGCTGCCTCTTGCATGATCCAGGTTGCTACCCCCTGTGCTTGGTAAGTACTATTATTAAATGACAAGAGGCCCAGAGACAGAGGGCAAATCTCACATGCTGGCCCCTGCTAGCTTTCTCTCATCGCAGAAATAGACACATCTGTTTCCCGCTATTCTGTGGCCAAACTTGTCCTACTGCCTGTTCCTCTGTTTTTTAGGATAAGTGAATGCTCATAGTTAAGAAGACCAAGGCAAATTACTTTATACCCTACTACATGAATAAATAGATTTATGTGTATATGTGTGTGTGTGTGTATATGGAAGTCAAAGTGTTAGTCTCTCAATTTTGTCCAACTCTTTGCAGTTCCATGGACTGTAGCCTGCCCAGCTTCTCTGTTCACAAGATTCTCCAGGCAAGAATACAGGAGTGGGTTGCCACTTCCTTCTCCAGGGTATCTTCCCAACCCACGGATTGAACCCAGGTCTCCTGCACTGCAGGCAGACTCTTTACCATCTGAGCCACTGTGAGCGTGTGCGCGCACACACACACACACATACACACATATATATATGTATGTTTTATTTTTCACTAACACCACAGAAAATTTTGGAATAAATATAACTAAGAAATAACTATTGATCTAGATACATTGTATGACACTACAGAAGCTATTTTGGAAAAAGAAGTTTTATTCGGAAAGCATAGAAAATTAAAATACAACAGGGTTGTAGAATCAAGCCAAACTTTTACCCCAGGATTTCCCAACCTTGGCACTGCTGAGGTTTGGGTTGAGTCAACTTCGATCATGTGGGATTGCCCTGTGGTTTCTAGGATGCTGAGCAGCAGTCCTGGTTTCTACCCAACTAGATGCCAGTAGTACCCTCCCCACATCAGTGGTAACAGCCAAAAATGTCTCCAGACACTACCAAACGTCCGCGGGAAGGCAAAGTCATTCCCTGTTGAGAACCACTAGTCTGTATGAAACAGACTTCTAAGTCCATCCCTAATGATACCAAGCCCTTGGCAACACCCAAAGTATACACATGATGACAAAGAACACATCTGCTGATTCAACCAGACTAGTATTCTCCTTTCCAAAATCTGTGACTTCTTAGGAATGAAAAACATTAGCAGCTACCATATAACCACCCTAATTGAATTACTGCTTTGAAAAGTTGGTTGCAACGTACACCATTATCTTTTAAAAATCTCACATCCGTTGAAAGGTCAAAGCCCAAAATGGTTTCTTAAGTTTTATCACTTGCTGTTAACCTCAACTGCTCTGGAAGAATAAAGTTTTTAGCACACACACAAAATACGTCCTTAAACTTGAATGACACAGCAGTTTAATCAATTTCTGCTAGGAAAGATGTGAATAGTCTAAATGCCCTAAATCTTGACCAGTCAGCTGAGAGCCACCTGTATCTACAGGGTTATTGCTGTAGTTGTTCAGTCACTCAGTCGTGTCCAACTCTTTGTGACCCCATGGACTGCAGTTATGCCAGGCTTTCCTGTCCTTCACTATCTCCTGGAGCTTGCTCAAACTCATGCCCATTGAATCGATAATGCCATCCAACCATCTCATCCTGTCATCCCCTTCTCCTCCTGCCTTTCATCAATATCTACAGGGCAGACAGAGCAATCAGCACCACCGATGACTAGCAAGATCCACAAACTGCCCACAGACCCCAAAGCAAATAAGCCTTCTCCCAACATTGCTTCATGGGAAACTGGAGTTCATGGGAAACTGGAGTTCATCAGAAACAGACAAAAGCCAAGAAAAATGACTTAGGAAATTCAGTGTGACCTTCACCTTCCGGAGAGATGCTCCCCAGAAACCCACAAATATTTCATTGAAACTATTCTTTGAATCTTCCCTCCAAACTCAACTCCTACTACGCCTGTCACTCAGGATGGATGTTCAGTTGCTGCCAACACAAAAGCCATCAGAAGGACTGTCTCTCTGGTTTGTTTGATTACAGGAAAATATTTTATATCCTGTTGCAGTTGCTGACAAATTAGGTCATTCTCCTGGGGCTTGTATCACATGACTCTGGTCGGCTCTCTGGGGAGAAGCAACTACACATTCCCAAAGCTCTCCACACAGATTCTACCTTCACCTCCTTCAACACAAACTACTGTCATCACCTCCAATGGATTCTAGCTTCATACAGCTGAATATCTTTGGGTCCAAACCCTGGTTCCACCACTGCCCAGCTGCGTGAACTTAGACAAATGACTTCACTTCTCTTGGGCTCTATTCTCATATGTGAAACAGACATGAGAATGGTACCAACCGTATAAATCCACAGGGCATATTAAATGAATCCATCCATGTCAAGAATTTAGCAGAACCACAGCCCATGCTGAGTGAGTAATCAATACACTTTTACAAGTTAAAAAACCGGATAAAAGAAAATGCAGATGGTGTGGAAGCTGAAAAGGGCACAATGGCTAAGCCACAAGGCAGATTCCATGTTTTCAAATCACTACCACCATCCCACACTACATTCAATCTAAGTCTACATCATAATTCCTCCTTGGACAGATAAACCACTGACCTGAGTAAATGACACTGGTGGAATGTACTTCTTTCTTTAAAAGGTAATTTTTTCCTGAGCCGGGACAAAAAGACAGGATATACCATTTTTTAAACCATATTTTCATGTAATTTTAAAGACAGATTTTTAATTTACGTTATGCTATTTATTTGGGGGGAACACACCCTACAGCATTAAAATTAGCTTCCAAAATTCCACTTTCCTTGAGGGAACAGCTATTCAACTTCATCAAACACGTTATAATAATGCAAAAGAACACCCTCAAGGGACCTTTTATTCTTCTGACATATCCTGTTTCCTTGCCTCACATCCACATGCCAACTCTAAAGATCTCCATTTAGGGATCGGGTGGAGGTTTAAAAGCCCTCAGAGATTTTAAGAGATTCAAAGGACATAATCTAAGTTATATTTCTGATCCCATCATCTGGTGATAAACCGTGGGTCAAGTAACCTTGCCCTCTGTCCCTCTGGTTAAAGGAATCCACCTGATATCTCGTAAGATAATAGGTGAATAAAGATCAAGTTACACTCCCGCTGAAGAGCCATCCGAGTTCTCTGAAAGATTTTACCTATTCATTTCAGAGGTACACTTTCTCAACACTGCCTGCAAGTCACAGAAGACCACAGCCCAAGGCAGCCAAACTAAACCGATTTTGCCCCCCATTTTTACTCTTAGAGCCAATGACTCGTGTTTTAATTCTTTGTGGTAGAACACTGGAAAAGAACTATGGTGAAAACAGATGATCGATTCACCCTTCATAACATACGCAGAGAGTCCCTGACTTGCTCGTTCTCCAGAATACTGTCTGCCAGACACCAGTCCTCCTCATGTCACAGCCAGGAGCTCATTTTATCAGATGCTTTTTCTTCTTATACGTACTTGGAAAAACAACAAAACGTCCCATCTTTAAAATATTTACAGAAAAAGTGCACCGGCCTTTTCAAAGAGAACCTTAAGTGAACATGGTCTTAGACCCTAAACTACAGTAAGCCAGCCCACCAGACCTACTCAAAGGCGAGAAAGAAATTGTTACCGCTGAAAAAGCCACATTACCAAGAGACACATCCAAGAATCTCAGCGGTTCTCAAGGTCTGAAAATTAATGCCAGAATTTGCAGTTGGCACCTGACTTCATATCCTTGAAGTTGAACTTGGCATCTACTTTTGCGAGAATTCCCAAAGGAGTGAAAATCTTATGGAAACATAGAATACCCAGGATTAACAGAGAGGCATTCCGATGACGTCACCCTAACGAGGCAAGTCGTGTGTAAAACAATGGGAAGGCTGCTTCTGATTCTCATCTTCTTAGAAAACTGTAAGTTCAAAACCACTGCCAAGTACAAACTCTGCTTCTGGACACCGAACAATATATCTACTAGATGTGACAAAAACCCGTCAAGATACTTCAGTCCCCAACAGCTCTGCCTGCCTCAGTCAGAAACCATGACACTACACCGGGCTTCGTCACTCAGTCATGCCCCACTCTTTGCGACCCCATGGACTGTAGCCCACCAGGCTCCTCTATCCATGAGATTCTCCAGGCAAGGATACTGGGGTGGGTTGCCATGCCCTCCTCTAGGAGATCTTTCCAACCCAGGAATCGAACCCAGGTCACCCGCATTGCAGGCAGATTACTGTCTGAACCATCACTGAGCATATATGTGTATATACATTTTTATAAGGGATTTCCCTGATGGTCCAGTGTTTAAAGCTCTGTGCTTCACTACAGGGGACAAAGGTTTGATCCCTGCTAGGGGAACTAAGATTCCGCAAGCCACCCAATTATTGAGAAGGAAATGGCAACCCACTCCAGTATTCTTGCCTAGAGAATCCCATGGACAGAGGAACCTGGGGGGCTACAGTCCCTGGGGTCTCAGAGTTGGGCACGACTGAAGCGTCTGGGCATCCATGCACATGTTTTTATATGTATATGTAAATTACATATATTGACACATATGCATACACATGTACACATGCGCATCTACGATATATTAATTTCATATATATAAACCAGTTTGGGGCTTTCCTGGTAGCTCAGATTGTATAGAATCTGTGCCTGCAATGCAGGAGACCTGGGTTCGATCCCTGGGTCAGGAAGATCCCCTGGAGAAGAGAATGGCTACCCACTCCAGTATTCTCGCCTGGAGGATCCTATAAACAGAGGAGCCTGGCGGGCTACAGTCCAAAGGGTCGCAAAAAGGACACTGAGCAATGAAGCATGAACGCTAATCCAGTTTAAACCAAAAAATCTTTTTTACACTTGAGAAGTAACAGCTTACCTACTTGCTGTTGAAACACCGGTCACACTCTATATACATCCTTGCCAAAAAACAAGAGCAGGTAGGCATTATTCATATAGAACAGGAGTTACAAAGAGAAAATTCATATGTGGAAAAACTCTATCCTTTGATAGACAACCCAGGAGGCAAGAAGCAGAGCACATGCTAGGATGAGGGGCTCACTCTAGACTCAGATTTCTGTCACAAAGGAAGCAGGTAGCAAGGGCAGGGATCCCAGGCAGAGACTGCAGAGCTGGGCAGAGAGCTGGCTCAGAAGCTAGCAGGAGTCAAGGGAGTTCAGACTGTGCCCCAGTGCCCCTGGACTGGGGGAAATGTCATGCAGTCCCTCACCTAGGGGATTTTAAAAGGTATCGAGAGTTCCTTTTCAACAGATTTACCGCAGCTCAGTTGGGATGGAGAAGGCAATGGCCCGCTCCAGTCCTCTTGCCTGGAAAATCCCATGGATGGAGGAGTCTGGTAGGCTGCAGTCCATGGGGTCACAAAGAGTCGGACACGACTGAGCGACTTTCTTTTTTCTTTTTCTGTCTCAGGAAAGAGATGACAAGCAGGAATCTGCTGCTTGGTGAGCAAGGGTTCAAATGCACTAGGTCTGAGCAAATCTACCTCAAATTGCTTGAGATGGACTCACCAATGGAAACATTTTTTGACAGCAGCAGTGAAACTGACTGCAAGGAGTAAACTAGGAGGGCCATGAGGATCTCAGCTCCCAGCAGCCATGGGACAGAGTAACTTACTACGCAAACAACTGCTGACCTCAGAATGATAAGGGATGTTAGCACAGGTATTAAAAAGGTTACGGTCCCCTACAATATTGCTCTGCAACAAAAATGAAACTAGTGATGCACACCACATGGATGGGTCCCAAGACAAATGAGTGAAAAATGCCAATCTCAGAGAATTTACACGCTGATTCCATTTATGTAACAGTCTCGAATGAGAAAGGTATAGAGAAGAACAGACTTACGAGGGACTCGGGGAAGGCTAGAACTATTTCTCATGGGGTAGCATGGAGCAAGGGAAAGTTCTGCATTAGGATTGTGCAGGTGGTTTCACAAATCTATAGATATGGCAACATAGCCTAGAACTACACATGTGCACAAACAGATGAATGGATGTAAAACATCTGAATGAGATCTGCAAACTGTACCCTGATGCTGGGAAAGATTGAGGGCAGGAGAAGGGGACCACAGAGGATGAGATGGTTGGATGACATCACTGACTCAATGGACATGAGATTGAGCAAACTCCAGGAGCTGGTAAAAAAAAACAGGGAAGCCTAGTGTGCTGCAGTCAGGAGGTTGCAAAGAGTCAGACATAACTGACCAAACAACAATAAACTGTACCAATGACAATTTCCTGCCTTTGATTCTATACTACTGTTACCTATTGTTATATAAGACATCACTCCCAGGGAAGCTGGGTGACAGGTACACAGGGCCTCTCTGGGCTATTCTGGCAATATCTGAATCTATGTTGCAAAAAAACAACAAAAAAAAGACAAAGCATGCCAGAATAAGACTATATGAAATAGACAGGGAGAAAGCAAGAGATATAATTTACCTCAACATGTTCTCAAAAGTTTGAAAAAATATGACCTCCTTTTATCCTAGTGGAGAACAAAGGTTAGTTTAATACTCAGTATAACCAACAGTTCTCTAGCGATCTAAGCAGAGGGCTTTGGGAACAAGAGGTAAAATGCTAGGAGGGAGACCACCAAACTCTTAGGCAGAGAGTACAGCGGAAGTGAATATTCCCACCAGATGGAACAGCACAACTCAAGGACAACATGAGCGTGGGCTCCGCTGTGTCCGACTCGTTGCGACCCCATGGACTGTAAGCCCACCAGAGGCTCCACTATCCATGGACTGTTCCAGGCAAGGAAACTGGAGTGAGTTGCCAGTTCCTACTCCAAACTTAGATGATAGACCAATTCTAAGTGTCCACGTCTCACAGGGAGAGTTTAGATCCTAAATAGAATAAAATTTCAACACTGATAAACGTGTGCTTCTCCATCACCCAAACAGACAAAAAAAAAAGCAATCAGGAATGAATATAAACTAGCAAGGGTGAGAAAAATTCTGGCAAGATCCAAGTTTAAAATGTGGCCATAAGATCATGGCCATGGTACAAGAGTTCTCCACAACAGCGAGTCTGCACCCACTTCCTGACCAGGAAAGAAAGTGAAAGTGTGAGTCACTCACTCATGTCGGACTCTCTGCAACCCCATGGACTGTAGTCCACCACGCTTCTCTGTCCATGGAATTCTCCAGGCAAGAATACCAGAGCCCGGGGGCTTTCCCTTTCTCCAGCGGATCTTCCCGACCCAGGGATCAAACCTGAGTCTCCTGCAATGCAGGCAGATTCTTTACCATCTGAGCCACCAGGGAAGGATCAGAGGCCAGGGATGCAGCTCAACCCCTCCAAAGCACAGGATAGCCCAGAGCTACTATGACTAATCCTGCTGGAATGTCAAGGGTGCTGAGGTTGAGAACGCCTACAAAGAGGACGCACTTGCCCACCTTTGAAAATCTGAGGCTGAGGGTTGTACAAACCCTAGGTCCTCAGTGTACACCATTAAAAGAACAAACTGTGGGCAGAGATAGACAGAAGCAGACCTGCACCAAATGACAATGGTATATATTGTACCAGGTGGAGTGTCATTTCCACATAGCATTCAACACTCCTATTTCAAAGTCCGTGGAAAGATTTCCTGGGGGTAATTAAGAAAAATAATAAGCCTTAGGACCTCTGTGGTGGTCCAGCGATTAGGAATCTGTCTGCCAATGCAGGGGATCTGAATTCAGTCCCTGCTCTGGAAGATTCCACACCCTCAGGGCAGCTAAGACTGAGCCTCAACTACTGAATTCCACAAGCTCTAGTAGAGTCTGCAACTAGAGAAAGCCCATGCACAGAAACGAAGACCCAGCACAGCCGAAAATAAATAAGTTTAGAAAATAATAATAAACCTTAAATCTCTCTCTCTCTCTCTCTCTCACACACACACACACACCTCTCAACAGTTGCTGCGTGTTACCTAAACCCCTACAGTTGTAACCACCCCCACATAACTGTTACAGTCCAGGGTTAATTCACAAGGATACTTACAATTCAAAGGAATGAGAACTTAAAAGAAAAATTCATACAAAAATTCCCCAAACAAATGGCCAATGGCTACCCAGGCAGCAGGAAGCCAGGACCCTGTGTGTGCTTTGGTTTTAAATGAACATCAGGAACCACAATGGGATTTTCTGGGGATGGATGTGGATAAACATCCCACTAGCAATTAACTAAGAGAACGGCTCCCTCCTCCACTCTGGTTCAGAGAAGAACCCAACCTACCGGTGGACACAGAAATCAAGTATCATGTGTTTCCCCTGTGGAACAATGCGCGTCATCAAGACTAATAAGACCCTGCTATCACAGGTATGTCATGACAGGCTGTCTCTCAGCTGTGCCTGCTCTAAGCTGCACTGATACCTCTCAGAAAGCTTTTCTGCCAAACAGTCTATGTGCAAAGCCTATGAGCCAACAGCTCCACTCCCGGAAAATCTAACCTCAAGAAATAATCAGGCAAGTATGCAATGAGCTGGGTATAAGAATGTATGCGTGCTATCTGCTCTAAGAGCAAGCACCAAGAAAAACACCTACATTGGACATGTACATAGGGATACATGCCCAGGAAGATGGGCAGGACCGCCGAGACCAGACACCCAGGACACCTGCCTTGGACTGTAGGCTTTAGAGTAGAGCCTAGTACATCACAAAGATGAAAAAAACAGAGGTTAACAAACAGAAGTTACTGAAATAAAAAGTGAAACCAATCTTTGGTGGAAAATTATTAATTCTGAACTTGCAGTAGCAGCAATTATTTGACATAAACTCTTGCTTACTATAAATAATAGTAGGAAAAGCTTCCAAAACCCCAGACAAACCTAATTTGGCCACTTCACTTTTTAAAAATTGTGGGTTGTTTTTTAAATTTAGAGAAAAATTTCTTCAAATAGAAACTATCAATACATGTGAAACATGCAACAAAACTGGTATTTTTCAGGAAATGTAAGGAAATAAAAACATTTACATAACTAGGAAGATTAACACATGCATAATCCCTTAATACATCTTTATATGGAAACTATTTTCTGGCCAAGAAATGTTATGATTTAGTCTCATCTAAAAACAGGTTTTTAATGAATTACTTCTGCTTTTCAGTTTCCTTTATAATATACACAAGATTGAAAAGCTTGAGGAATATTTTCAGAAATAGTGGAAATTCACAATATTATTTACATGACTCATACAATAAAACTAGAATATCATGTTCTTCTTGCACTATCAATAATCTCATTCCTTTTTTTAGCCTAAATATTGCCGTAGGAATTTTGTTGACAGTGCCGACAACTACAGTCTGCCTTAGCAAAGCCAGCCTTCCCCAAACTGAAATTAACTAAAGAACCATGATGACTCAAGAAAGGTCGGTGTTACTGTCAGTAAAACAAATTATTGTGAGAATCTTGACTGCAACCATGTAATTAATGATGCTACTGAAATATGGGCAAGAGAAGCAGGTCTGTGGAAAATTTCCTATGAAGCATACGTCTATTATTCATGCAAACATCACTTGTCCATCAACAGAACACCCACACACGGGCAACTCTAATTATCTTCGTTCGTCTTTGATGATCTGACTTTCAGCAAGAAAACCCACAGCTTTAGACATTTTTTGATTACATCCCAATGAAGGTATATCTGTCCAGGTAGGAGATTAAAAGACACTTATTTACCAGTTTGGAAGCTTGATGTACAACATATATTTTGGTCGTCATACAGGGATGTGATATAGGGCTTGCATTTGCACTCTTCTCCCTGGCCCTGAAAATGATGGGAGCTGCCTGTATACACACAAGACTCAGGATCTAAAGCTTTTCTCAAGTAACTCTTAAGTGAAAAACACTGCATATACGCTTCACAGAAACAGATACACAGGCAAAGAGAACACTAACAGTTAAGACCAACAAAGTTCGTGGCCTTTGTTCACCGCGTTTTCTAAATTTTCTAAACATGGTACATACTCTTTTCAGGATAAAAGGGGGGAGAAAAATGAATCTAAGAATGACATAGAAAAGTAGTAAACTGAATCTATGTTTATCAAGGCATTTTTGTTAAAGCAAGAATACTCCTAATTCTAGATACTGATATATTTCTAGTAACCCAATTTAAGTACATGAAGCTGATAAACCCCCAAATCAACAGTAGCCACACACACAGGCATACAGCCTACTAGAAAAACTTCTTTTAAAATAGGCCTTTTCTTATTCTTGACATTTTCTTTAATACTTTTGTGAATGGAATTCCTTTCTTATTTTCGGATTGTTCAACACTAGCATAAAGAAATAGTTATTCTTTGTATACTGATCCTGTATCTTGCAATCTTGCAAAACTCACTTATTAGTTCTAACATATATGAATACATATATACAATCTTAGGGTTATCTATAGGAAAATAAAATGAAAGTCGCTCAGGCATGTCCGACTCTTTGCAACCCCATGGACTGTAGCCTGTCAGATTCCTCCACCTGTGGAATTCTCCAAGCCAAAACACTGGAGTGGGTAGCCATTCCCTTCTCCAGGGGATCTTCCTAACCCAGGGATTGAATCCAGGTCTCCTGCACTGCAGGTGGATTCTTTACCAACTGAGACACCAGGGAAGTCCCCTCTAATTATCTATACATAAAAGTATAAAGGCTTTTAATTTCTTTTCCTTGCCTTATCACATTGGCTGGTTTTAACAAAGCAGACAGCATGAGCACGGACTCTACAAAGAGGTCCTTCTCTCTCTCTCCACAATGCACATCACCGTCAATGGATACTGCTTACACGTTATTAACTGACCCCAAAAAATGACACAAAAGAACTACGGGATTCTTTTGGAATCCAGTATTAGGTAAGAGGCCCAGTCAAAAAGCTACTACCCATGCCACCATCCAAACCTCATCTTACCTTGCCCTTTAGTCGCTGAGAGGTAGTCAAGATAAACATTCCATCCTCAAAGTACAAAAATTCAACTTTACCTACCTTTTCTAATATAAATCTCTTTTAAAAAAATAATCATCATCATAATGTTGAATGCCTGTATACAGGGGTAATTTTCATCCTGGAAGATCCTGAATCTGCGGGGAAGGTAAAACTCTGAAATGCCCAACTGCCATCTGGTCGTCCCCTGCTCTGGCCATGTTTCAACAGATGCGTCATGGCTTTGCCACAAGGATTCTAACACTTTTTCCTATAACTGGCAAAGTCAGATGATGTGATGTCATGCAACATGAGAGGGTAGGTTTAAATTGGGAGTTTTGTACATTAAGCCTGGCGGACACGTTTTCCGAACAGCTCTTAGCAAGGCAGAAAAATGTTTTATTCAAGGATGCTCTCTGGGAAACATTCCACTCCGCTGTCAATGATCAGTCCCCACACAAACCTTCATAAGCTAACAACAACAAACACAGCGGCAGTCTGGAAGGTAGCCAGAATCTTTAATCGAAAGGAGATTCCATCAGAAAATCTCCAAGAGGAATTCTCTAATAACCTGATAGTTAGAACTGGGGAGACAAATGAGTTCTACCCTTTCTTTTAATTAAAAAAAAAAAAAGGAATCTTCTCAAAAACTCTAGTTTTCTAATTCCCTTATTATCTAAATCTCCCTATCATCCTCATGAGCTTGAGGCCTGCAGCTTTAGAAGCTACATTTTATGAGGATACATGTCCTTCCTGAGTAAAAAAAAGCACACCAAATAAAAATGAGGAGCATGCTCAAAAGCTGATGAACATTTTCCTGCTGGGTTTGCAGAGTGTCTGGGGGGTGTAGGCCACTTGTTTTCCCAAGCCTCCAAACAGTTTTCAATTCAAAACTTATTTACTTACTGCCTAAGGTTGAAGGTACTTCATCAAAGAAACAGTGATACAAGCCTAAGACAAATGACACCAATGGGAAAGGAAAGCACAGCAGTGAAGAGCCCAGAGGCCCTGGAGACAGCCTGTCTGGGTTCAGAGCCTGGCCACCACTGTGTGACCTTGGGCCAATTACTTAACCTCTCTGTGCCTCACTCTCCTCATCGATGGAGCCCTACTCATTAGGTTGTTATTTACTTACTGGACGAATTACTGAATGTAAAGCGCTCAGAAGCATGCGGGGCACATCAGTTCAGTTGCTCAGGTTTGTCCAGTTCTTTGTGACCCCGTGGACTGCAGCACGCCAGGCGTCCCCATCCATCACCAACTCCCGGAGTTTATGAACACAGCACTCAATAAACTACAGAAGCACTTTTTACTATCTTCATAGAATTATAAAGCGCTTCATAATCAAAAGGAAAAGTTAGAACCATCTCCCTTCCTGGCATTAAAAAAAAAAGAGAGAAAAAAAATCTGTACTTAAGAGGAAAAGAACAGCTACACAGGGGAGCATCCCATTGCAGAGGTGATCTGAGTGCGAACAAGGTGATAAAACTTATAGATCAAATATTTAACTTCTCAAGACTGTTTATGCATTTGAGAAGGAAGAACAAAAATCAAAGCCTCTGGCCGAAAGCGGGTAAATTCCTAACACAACCAGGACAGAAAGAAATAGAGCCAAGTCCACAGGAAAGAGAGGAGTGACCACGAACTAGACCTGTGGAGATGGTTTCAGAAAGGACCTAGACAGGCAGGCTATCAGATCGGCAGAGAGGACAGGACGGACAAAGGTGTGGTGTAGGCCAGGTAACAGATCCTGTGGAATCCAATTCACAGAGGGGAAAAGAATAAAGAGTTGCCAAATCAGGAAGTCTTGGAAACTAGGCTAAGAGTGTGAATTTGACTTTATAAGCAATGTAGACATGCTTCTGACAGAATTCTGGAGCATCAGCCAGACGTGTATCGGTCGAAAGGGAGAAAATAAATGCAGTCCAACACCAGAAATGATACTGGAGGCAGCCCTGAGGCCAAGATTTCCCTGCCCCATTGAGGACTGGAGTTTCAGTCACCATCAGAGGCCACTTGTTCTTAATTTCTAAGTTACTCTAACCTTGTATTATTACTCACCTGCCAAGTGCTTTGTAAATCTTGTCTTGAATTCTCTTAATAACCATGCAAGGTCAACACTATTATGCTCACTTAAAGACAACAGAACTTGGGCAAACTCTGGGAGATAGTGAGGGACAGGGAGGCCTGGCATGTTGCAGTCCAGGGAGTCACAAAGAGTCAGGACACGATTTAGCAACTGAACCACAACATAGAGAGGAATGAAGCCCTGGAAGGTCAGGTAACCCGACTGAGAGCCTGTAAGTGGGGAGGGAGTGTGCAGCCAAGCTCCCAAAGCTTGTGTCTTTTCTACTCTTAGTGTGGAGGTGCTTTCAATGAACCTAGGGGCATGCAGGCCCCAGGAGTGAGGCCCAGCTTCCTGCAGACTTCCCGGATGGCTCCTGCTTGAGTGAATGTGTGTGTGAGTCGCTCAGTCATCTCCAACTCTTTGTGACCCCATGGACTTTAGCCCACCAGGCTCCTCTGTCCATCAGATTCTTCAGGCAAGAATAGTGGAGTGGGTTGCCATATCCTTCTCCAGGGGATCCTCCCACCCAGAGATAGAACCTGGGTCTCCTTCACTGCAGGCAGCTTCTTTACCATCTGAGCCACCAGGGAAGCTGGAGTGCTCCCTGCAAATCAATGACCTGAGAGCATTACCCAGCAGTAACCCTGAATGCAAAATTTTGAAGCCCATTTATAAGAAGGTATCCTACATCCCCCTGCCCAATCTCCACAGAAGAGCACATTCAAGGTGCCTGTCCTTAAAGGTGACCCCATTTAAAAGGCAGCTGGAAAAGCAAACACACCGCCCTCTCTCTGTCCAGCTCTGGTTAAACAGTGCTTGACCTGCCCACGCTGCTCTGGGCCGGAGCTGGTGAGAGGTGAGCACCCAGGGGACCCGGGCTCCCTGCCTGCCGCTGCTCCTGCAGCTTTGCTGTTCCCATCATGGTGGGGCACTGTGACTTCCCTGGTGGTCCCAGTGGCTAAGACTCTGCGCTCCCAATGCAAGGGACCTGGGTTCAATCCCTGATCAGGGAACTAGATCCCGAATGCTGCAACTAAAGATTCTGCTTGCCCCCAACTGAGATCCCATGTGCCTCAACTGAGATCTGGTGCAGCCAAATAATTTTTTTTTTTATTTTTAAAAAATTAAAAGGGCAAGGCACTGTGACTTCACTGCGGGACAAGAAGACACCAGGGAATGCTCTGATTTCATTGTACAGTCGTCAAAGGGGTCACCTGCAGGACGAGGTGGGTCAAAGAAGTCCTGAATGCTTGCCTTTGCCCTTGAGGGATGATTGGGGGGGTGACGGGTAGCCGCCAAAAACAAGAGTCTTCAGTTTTTGGGTTTTTTTTTAAAGAGTCTTCAGTTTTATTTTGCTTACCAAGGCAAAAAAATACCAATAAGATGTGAGGGGAAAAGAAGAGAAAAATAGGCTCAAGAACTCGTTCCCGCTTAAAATAACTATTTGAGCTTCCAGGTAACAACCAAAACTAAGACACCCTTCCAAATTAAGTGGAAATAAGGAAGATGCTTCCACTTAACACCTTGAGAGGTGGGTTTGTTCCCGCCCAGGCTGAACCAGGCTGTGAGAAACAGGTACAGCTGGAATGTTTTCCACTGACAATGCAGTCCTTAAAACATCAATACCTGCTTTATATGTTTATGAGTATCACTTGCGTACATTTTACATATTCTGAAAATCAAAGTGTTCACATACATCCCATTAATAACCCTCTGAAGATCTTTGGCTTGATCAGCCATTATGCCACACCTGTTCCTACAAGAGAAGACAGAGAAGTCCAGCTCGTTTAAGGTCCAGCCCGCACTGACTGGCCTTTCCAGTATTGTAGGCACTCTACCCAGCCCTGGAGGAAAACAGCATCCACTTCAAAACATCAACACATCTGCATGGTAGTCTTGCCACTTTTCCTGGTTTAGCCTTTTCACTTTTAAGAGTGCATCTGGTTTCAGACATACGTAACTTTAGGTTCTTCCTAAAGTCAACTTTTGAAAAGCTTACCTCTAAACATTGAAAAGGCAAATTTCCCAGAAGTGTGCACACAGTTCACTCGAGAGAAGTCATAAAGATCTAAGACAGGGCTTGAAGAAACTGAAACGCAGTTGGGGAGCCTGGGGCTCCCAGTTTCTCCAACCCCTGGGTACACTGTGAAGTCAGGAGCCATCAGCTGCCGGGCACAAACCCCATGGGCTTCCAGCTGAGTGGCAGCCCGATGCCTGGTGCTCCTTAGAGTAGACAAGAAGGCTGTGTCTGCAACACACACGGAATTAACGCCACAAGGAACTGCTCCACAGGTCTGGCTCAGTGATTCTCAATTGGGAGTGATTTGGCTCCCCGTGGCTCACCTGGCATCATCTGAAGACACTTCGGTGGTCATGACTTGTGGATGCTACTGACACCTAGTGAGTCAAGACCAGGGAGGCTTCTCAACACCCCAAGATACACAGGACAGCTCCCCCCATCAAAGAACTGACTGACCCAGAATGTCAGTGGTACCCAGCTTGAGAAACTCTCACTCTAAATGGCAGCTGCTAGTCGCAAGGAGCTTTTGTTTCCTTGCTATTTGGCCCTTCACACAGAAAGCTAATACATGCGACATAATTTTTTTTTTTTCAAATTGTTAACATTAGCTTCCAACTGCTGTCTGACAAGCAACAAGTCATTATGCATAAATCACAAAGGGAAAAGGTACCAAAGAACAGGATATCATTTGACGATACAAGAGGCCCTACAAACCTGCTGTCCTTGGAAATGTATCACTTCCACACTTACTGTTCCTGCTCTAACAGGACATTACAAGATGTTCCTCGCTGGACAATTTAACAAAAGGGTGCTCTGTTATAAGATACTTAAGAAAGACAGGATCTACGGTAGAGTATGTCTCCAAAGAACACAACACTGCATAGCTGGTCTGGCCCTGCTGACTTCCCATCTAAAGTAACTATGGTTAGGGGAGGAACTCTGATTAGAAATGAAAATTGACTAGAAATCAATTAATCAGACATTTCTGATTAGAAATTAACATTGCAATACAAATATATCACAAGAGTAAAAATATAACTTTAAGCTCATAAAAATTTCCCCCAGTACTAAAATCACCAGCAACAGAGGATTAAAGGCTGTGGGATCTGTAACAACCTCTTCAACCTTGGGCAAGGGTCAACGTCTTTGGCTTAAGATTTTTCATCTAGGAGAGGCAGGGAATGGAGAAGTTGATCGCTGCAAGCCGACTTCAGAATTACGTTAATCATGGATATAAAATCCAACGACGAGGTCTTCTTACACGGGACAACAGTATAGTGTAAGGAGAGAGTTATTTCCAAGTCCAAGGGTAGGATACCAGAGCAGGAGGCTGCAGCTGTTCCACGTTATCCTGCAGTGCTCCCCACGTGCACTAGGGGGCAGAGTTCTTCCAAAGGGGCGGTCACTAGCCTCCCCCGCGGTCCACAGACAGGCTTCCTGGGCACCCGGACCCCAACAAATCGAACACAAACTCTATGTCTCATCAAATTTCCTAAGAGACTCACAACACAAAAGCAAAATAACGGCTTCCTTCCTGCCACCAAAAAAAAAAAAGTTAAGAATTACTGTCCCGCAGGCAGAGCCTCAGGTTTTCTTACAGATGAAAGCAATTAAACAGCCCGCTGGTCTTTCATCACTGGTTAACCTGCAACTCCTGCGGAACGTTCTGGTGCCTTCTTACAGGCATGAAAACAAAGGTCTATGGATTAGGAAACGCTAATCTCACAATTATAGAGTTCATTTTTTAAAAAAAAAAAAAAGTAGAAATAGGCATTAATGAACGATTAATTACTTTCCAGTCCACCTCTCATCAAGAATGTAGGCATCACACGTGAGAAGCCACTTCTTGGAAAAAAATGGATACTACTGTTACACAAGACTATTTATATCACGGTAAGTGGGCACCTGGAAAGTACAATGACTTGAAATAATAAACCACATTAACTCTGATAAAGCCAGATAGCCAACACAGAGGCAAACCCTCACCAATCTAAATTGCTGGAAGGTTCCAAAACTATCCTGGGTTTACAAAATATCCCCTGGCTTTCAATGAAAGTCACATCAGACTCCTTAAGCTAACTAAGTTTACTTTGAGCCACTTCAAACCTCAAACTTAAATAGAATTTGTTAAATAAACACAACCAAGAAAGGAAAGGGAGCCAAGAAACCACAGTAACGCTCGATCCCAGGGAAAAAAAAAAAAAGTTCTGAAGTCAAGGGTTTCAAGTAACCGTGGTGTCCCGCCCTCAATGACCCTAAAAGGAACATCAGTTCCATCTCTCAAAGCAAGCAAAGTGCGCCCTAAACGATTTTCTTTACATTCGAATTCAAAATCTGCCAAGGACAGTCAGCACAAACAGGGGATCTTCTGATCTCTCGCTCTGGAATGATCTCCAAGCCTGCAGGAACACTTCTTGGGGAGCCCTGCAACCTACACTCCAAAGGTCCGAGGGGCGGAGAACTCAGTCCAGGACTGACGCTCGCCACCCCCTTCTCACACTTCATTAAGCGTCTCCTCTGGAAGTGTTTGCGTCCCTCTCACAGGAAGCCGGCACATTTTGCAAAGGAAATACCAGACTGGACCTTTCTTGGAGCAAAGGCACGTCCCCGATGAGCACTTCCAGGGAGTTTCCCGCACCCCGGCAGCGGGGCGGGCAGCCCTCCGGTCGGGCCCCTCGTCGGCCCGCTCACCTCGCCCGGGGCGCCGCGGGACGGCCGGTGAGCCAGCCGCCCCTGCGCCAGGACGCTCACCTTGGCGGCATCCCGGAGCCAAAGCAGAGCGCGGGACGACCTAAAAACCCGCCCCGGCTTACTCAGCCGTGAGCCTCCCCCGCGCCCCGGGGCTCGATTTCTGGCGACTCCCCGAAAGTGTCGCCCTCTCGGGCTCAGCGCGCGCGCGGCGCGGGGGGCGCATCTCCTCCCGCCCCGGACGCCAGGTCCCCGGCAGGAAGGGAGCCCGCGCCCGCCCTCCCGGCCGCGAGCTCACTCACCTCGGGGAAGAAGTTGTCCATTGTTCCCCGTGCACTGCCCAACTTGCCCGAGTCCGGCTCCAGCTCTCGCGGACGTCAGCGCAGCCCGAGGTCCGGGGGAACCGTGCGTGTCACGGCGCGACTCCCCGAAACTCGAGCCCGCGGGGCTGCCCCGCGGCCATCGCCGGCTCCCCCTCCTCGGCTCGCGCACCTTTTGTTCGCCCAAGCCCCAGCCTCCGAACGCGTCCGTCCCAACCGCAGCCTTTGTCTCCGCGGGCTCCAAGCGCCTCACTCCCGGGCGCCGCGCTCGCGAGCGCAGAACAGCTGGTGGCACATTCCTCCCCGGGGCTGGGGGAGGGCGGCTGGGGGGCGCGCCCCTCTCCCTCTGCGCTCCGGCCCGAGGCGCTCGGGGCCGGCAGGGCGACAGCGGCCACCGAGCGAGCCCCGGAGCGGGTGCTCCCGGCTCGAGCGCAGCGGCGGAGAGGACTCGGGCGCCCGGGGCTCACCGGCTCACAGTCACGCCGAGACTCGCGGACCGGGGCGCACGGCCCGCCCCGCCCTCTCGTCCGGGCCCGCCCACTCGCCCGTCTCGCCCCGCCCACCCAGCCGGCCCGCCCAACCCCGCCCCGCGCTTCCGCCAGGTTAGGCCTCGCCCGGCAGGCACGCCCCGCCCCCAACCTCGCCCAGGCCCCGCCCACCCCGCGCCCCGGGCCGCCGCGGGCTCGGAGGCGGGCGGGGCCCGAGCGGCTCGCGGACGGCTTCCCCGCCTCCTCCCCTCCGCACCAGAGGGCGGGCGGGCGACGCGGACTCCCGGCTGGTGATAGAGACCTAATAGTCCCCGAGGAGGAGGAGGGGTTGGGGGATGTGCGCGTGTGTGTGTGCCTTTGATCTTGAGCAGACCCTGGAGCCGGCTCGACGCGGATCTCATTAATGCGGCTCGGCAGAGGAGCGACCCCGGGGACGGAAGCGCGATCCCAGGAGCTGCTCCGGCTGTTGGGCCAGATCAAAGCAGAGAACGGAGGCTGATCAGAATTTCTGGAAGCCGCCTACCCGGGTGGAGTTTCTCTCCTGCACTCAGGTTACAAGAAGTTTCCGTCGCGGCGGGAAAATTCGGTTTTGCAAACTGGAAGAAGACGTGGCCAATTACACCTTACAAAAAATGTAACCCTTTTCCCGGACCCAAAGGAAGCAGATAGCCAAATGGAAGCGGGTGAAGGCTCAAACCCTCCCACCCCGATACCGAGCCCTGGGTTCTCTGGGGCAACTGCCCAAACTTGAGCGTGCACAGGAATCACCTGGGCATCTGGTTAAAATGCAGATTGGAATTGATTAGGGTGAGCGCTGATAATCTTGCGTTTCCAGTAAGTTTCAGCTACCTTGTGCTGTTGTGCATACTGGAACCTGTCGGTAACAGAGAAAATGAGAGCAAAGGTTTAAAAACTGTTGTAGCAATGTAAAAAAACACCACGACATAGAAGCACGTGATTGGTGGACTCTTTGAACTGAGAATAAACCAGTTTGGGTGTTGTCAGACTCCTGGTGAGTCATACCTGGCACGGCAGGGGTTTCGTATTGGTACCTGGCAGATTGGGAACAAAAACGACTAGTTCTTAACCACAGGTGGTTTGAGAAACTGTCTAGGGGATTTGGCAACTGCTCATCGTTTAAAACTCAAGTCAGAAAGTAACATCTTTCCTGGGAAGCCTGCCCAGAGATGTCCAGCCACTCACGCCACTGCCAGCTCCACCTAACGACCAGGTGTGGCTTATCCTAAGACTACTGAGGAATGACTATATCACATTGGAGTAAAACTATATTCTATAAGGTTTTTTTTTTTATTGGTGTCCTTCCCATCTTCAGTTTAGAAAATAGAAGCGCCTTGCTTTCAGATATCCTCAGACTGTTTCAGAGAATGAATGAATGTCATCCTTGTGTGAAAACTCAAGCCTGTTTGTAACCTCTGTCAGAGCAGTTCTTCAGCATTAATATCGTTGTACCCATTCCCTTTAGAAAGAGTCAAGGTATAAACTAATACTTGATATTGTGCTCTGTGATTGCCCTGTTTCACAGGTTTACACATGTAAGCCATTAACGATTGTGTCCCAGGTTGCACGGAAAGTTAAGACGGAGCCAGGATAAATACCAACCATCCCAGGCACCAATCACAGGGCTTAGTCAAAGAGCCCGGCTGCCCCCTGTGTTCAGACACTGGCACAGAGCAGTTACAGTCATTACGGTGTTAATCTGTATAGAACATCTTTCAAGAGAAAGTTCCAGGCAGCTTGTTCAAGCAAGGGTGTGGATATGGCTTGGTTCCCAGCCGCAGCCCAGCCACTGGCAGCCTTGGCCATGATCATTTCAAAGTCACTTTCCAATACTGGCTCATCAGTTGTAACAAACATACTATGCTAATACAACATGCTCATAATAGAGGAAACAAATAGAGGGAAACTTCACCCTCAATGTTTCTGTAAAGTTAGAACTGCTAAAAAAAAAAAAACAGCCTGTTAACTTTTAAAAGTCACTTCCCTATTGATTAACAAGATGTGGGTAATAATTACATACCTCCAACTTGCCTCCTAAAATAATTTGGAGCAAGATCCAATACATAAGGGTTAAATTTTACTGAATTGATGTTGGTGGTATAGTCGCCGTGCTATGTCCAACTGTTTGCAATCCCATGGACTGTAGCCCATCAGGCTCCTCTTGTCCACGGGATTTCCCAGGCAAGAAAACTGGAGTGGGTTGTCGTTTTCTTCTTCAGAGGATCTTCCCCACCCAGGGATCAAACCCTCATCCCCTGTGTTGATAGGTGAAATCTTTACCACTGAGCCACCTGGGCAACCCTTTACTGATTTACACTTCTTTAAAAAGTTTATACCACTTTATCAAAATCCCCTAGGACAATTGCTTAAAAGAAAAAACAAAAATCTTGTGACTGCATCTTAGGGTGGCCTGGGTGCCTAAGAATCTGCGTTTTAGTAGTCACTCAAGTAGACAGTTCTGAGTTTGAGGATCACTGCTTTGGGTTGTCAACGTTCATCAGACTTTCCACATAAATGCACAATCTCAAAAAGCTGCAAAGATAAACTGGAGCAGTGTGCTCCTATTTACTGAACGGACAGAAAACACATGCTATTTTAAGCATTCTAAACCAGATACCAAGAGCTTCTAAGGGCTTCCCTGGTAGCTCAGTTGATGAAGAATCCACCTACAATGCAGGAGAACCCAGTTCGATTCCTGGGTAGGGACGATCCCCTGGAGAAGGGATAGGCTACCCACTCCAGTATTCTTGGGCTTCTTTGTGGCTCAGCTGGTGAACAATCAGCCTGCAATGTGGGAAACCTGGGTTGGGAAGATCTCTTGGAGAAGGGAAAGGCTACCCATTCCAGTATTATGATCTAGAGAATTCCATGGACTGTATAGTCCATCGGGTTGCAAAGAATCAGACACAACTGAGTGACTTTCACTTTCAAACAAGATACCAAACTTTCAAGTATGTGGGGTGGATTCAGTTGCTTAAAAAAAAAAAATATGTTAAATTTACAAGGGCTTTGACAAAACTGGACTGAGAAGGGGAAGCATTTTAAATCAGCAGATTTCTAAGAATATCCACTCTCGTCACCATTGTTGAAAAGTTAAGTACTTCCTTACAAGGGGCCCTGTGACCCAATGGTCAAAGCTGTTTGGACTAAAACATCAAACCTGTCCCCTGAGAAGTGACAGAGGGAGACTCCAGAATGTTAATATCAGAATGGACACATTCTCTGAGGCCAGGTTCCTTCTTAATTATCCTACTTATTTCTCAAGCATGCTCATGGAATGTTACGTTTGCAAAATAAAGCTTGAGAAAAGCTCAAATAACATTCTCTTCTTTAGCTGCAAATATTAGTCCATAAGGCGCAGAAGCGTATACAGATGGGACAATTTTCCCATTTTAAGGAGGACTTTCCTATGGGCATGTATGTGAAAAAGAACTATAATCTTCTGTTTTTATTTCCACCACGTGTTTGTCTTCAGTTGAAATGAGTTGTGATTTCCTTGTGGTTTTGGATTGCGTTCTTTTGCTGTTGTTTTTGTGCTGTGTTACTGCTGGCAGGTCCTAATCTGGATGTGACTTTGTGTACAGCAGCTTCTTCATACCTCTGTTTTTATATAAGATTCACCTCTAATTGCTCCAGTCAGGCTAATGGTTTAATTACTAGTTACAGGAAGAGAAAGTTCTGGAGTTTCTTCACACAGATTAGAAGTTATTAACTGACACAACCTTAAAATCCTGTTTTTCATGCTTAACTGAACAGCAGTTCCTTTCAGGTCACCTATATAGTCTTGGATCTTTAAAAATTCACATGTTTTTGCATTTTGAACAAACAAAAATTAAGGGAATCTCTTTGTGTTCTTTAAATTTTTAATCAAGTTGTTCATTTCCCATAACAATTCAAAATCCTCAAGTGAGTTTCGGGTTTTGTTTTGTTTTTAGTTGTTCGTCATGTGAAACTTAAAACAATTGTGAAAGATTTCTTTAGAAAGAATTCAGAGGAAAAAAAAATACCTGAAACGTTTCACATTGTAATAGAATTAAACCAGTACCAACACAGAAATGAAGCACAGATAAGATGCTCAAAAAAATGGTTTGCTAGCAGTCATTTTTCTAAACAAGACAGGTTACAACTAAGGTGTAATTTACCTCATCAGAGCACCCTCAATGGACAGCCAATGCCAGCTAAATCCCCATCACTCCACACTACAGCGATGCTTTCTAAATTGATATCCCACACAGACGCAGAGAGCTGTTTTCATGAATCCATTTCCAGTTAAACTTCAGTGTCCTGGTGCTATTGGGTGTGATAAATAAATGGTATAAAGATCCCTGAAACCCTCCATGATGATATATTCTGCCCAAGTGGAGCATATTTCTCTTTAATTTCTTTGTATCTTCACCCTCTCTCTTAGGTCAGAGTGGCTCCCAGACTGACTTTCCAAAGCTTACTGTATTTCCAACTCTGTTGTTAATCACAATGTCTCTCACTTCCAAACCTTATGTCTCCACTTACTCCCTGCTTCCTGCATCTTCAACCCTTCCTGCTCACATTTTCCAAGCCAACAAATGTGATCATGTCTCTTCCATTTGAAAATGACTGTTTCTGAACCCAATTACTTCCTGAACTGGGCGATCTTTTTTTCAAACTCCTGACTTTTCACTGTCTTGAGTGTCATCTCCAAGCACTTTACTCTTCGGTACTTATGACTGGATTTTTGCCCCAACCCTGTTTTCTTGAAGCTCACCGTGACCTCGAAATAATCATATTCAGCAACCTATTTTCAAATTCCATCCTCCTGGAAACTCACCCTCTTTTGAAACTCTCACTTCTCAGCTTTGGGGCCAGCTTCACGAGGATGCAGCAGTAGTTAACTGCACAGGACCCAAAGTTCAGAAGAGGCCCCAGGATTGGCTTAATACTCTGTTGTATTGTCTTAAATCCTAATGAGTTTTGAGTCAGAGGCTCTCCTTTTCCATTTTGCACCGAGCTCCCAAAATTACATAGCCAGTCCTCCCTAGCTTTAAAGCACTGCATTTGTCTGGTCCTCCCATCTTTTTGACCTCATTCTCTGTCACTTTTACAGGTTTCCCTCCTCCCTCCCTTCTCCAAAATACAGCCAACCCTAAGCCCACATTCTTTTCTCTGCTCTCACATCGTTGCCATTAATTCTCAATACTTCAGCTTCCATCTTTTCATAAATGATTCCCAAACCCATAACTCAAGCACAGTGATGTCCCAGCCCCATGCTTCCAACCACCTGTTGGATTTCTCCTAGTGAGGTCCTTCTCATCTCTCATACTCCTAAACTAACCATTCTTCACTCTCCATCCATTTTTACCAACTTTCCTATATTTATGCATGGAATAATCCCAAGTTAGTCATCTTGGTGAGTCAATATCCATCCTTCAGGGCTGCCCAGGATCTTCCAAATGTCCTACCCACATGCTGAGAGTGTCCTCACATTGGGAATCCCTCTAATCCATGCAGAATCTTCAAGAGTCTTCTGTGCCAAACACGTGACTTCAGTCCTACCAATTAGATGTACCCACTTATGGTTTAACCTGGGGAATCAACTACTTGAGGACAAAGGAGAGATTCAGTCAGTGCTGGAAGCAGAACTGGGGCAGAAGGTATGTTTTCCTAGACAGCTGTGGGAACACCACTCCTAGGCTGCCCCAGTCGGGTTCTTAAGTTGGTAGGTGAAGCAGTCTCTTACCAGCCGGGCCTGCCCTGTGCTCTGTTTCTAAGAATTGTTTCTGGAAGCTTAGCCTAAAGCTCATTCCTTCAGTCTTTCCAATGATATGGCAAGCTCTGTCATACTGTTTAATAATCTCTTGCTTAAATTCTTCAAAGTGGATTTTGTTTTCTGCCACTCGCCAGTACATTAGGAGAGGTGATGCCCTTAGATTGAGGGAAGTGGGGTCCTGTGTTTGAGGGTGCCTTTCTCAAAATGGTCCAAGACCCACTTGGCACCTGGGATTGGCTGGGGCCAGCGGTGCAATTCAGAGAGGCCACCCTGGACCCAGATCAGGTCTTCTGTGTCTTCAGTCTCTGCCTTTCCCCTTTGGGATACTCACTAACCCCCTACTGTGCACGCAGTGTCATCCAAAAGTCCAGAGCTAGCATTTATGGGGGTCCTCATGGAGCTAATAGCTGGACCTCAGTCACAGGAAGACAGCCACCTAGATTTTCCTGCTGATCCATGTAGTAGGGTTTTCACAGGACTGTGAGTGACTGGCCCGCCAAGGTGATGCTGACAGGCTGATTTTGAGTGACTTTCACTCACATTGGGCACAGGAGGACTGCAGTACTCTTTGCCCAGCAGTCTCCCAGTGATATTTGGCTTAGCTTGTGTGTAGATTCCTGTGTCAGGTCTCACGCATGTGTTCCAACCTGCGGTGTTACTGCCTGAGCTTGCAGCAGCATTGGGCAGTGGTGGTGGTGGTGGGGAGCTGGCAGATATGTTTGCTCCATGTGTTTCCCACCCCTGGCACACAGTATGGTCATTGTACTTCTCCCATGGGACCTGCTCCTCATGTCAGGCCATCTTCCTGGGTTAACTGCACCCATCTCCTCTTTGGTTTTCTAGACAGTTGTCCTGCAGTGTCAATCTGTCCTTGACATCAACATCCTTCCTTGACTTCAGTCAGTGTGATGTCATTTAATTACTGTGGGTGAACTTAATCTGCACTGGATGTGAGATGGAGACAGGCATTTCTCGAGAAAATGCGACCCATTGTACCCAAGGTCCTCTGGCCTGGCCTCCCCATTGGTGTTGGTGTGTGGACAGCAAAGTGCAGTCAACCTTGAAGTTGACCTTGTGCTAGGAATAACTCGATTGCAGCCTGAAGGGTTCAAGAGAAGATGTAATAGGAAGGTGCGTGGCTTAATGGTTCTACTAAAAATTCTCAGTGGTTAAGGTAACATGATCCGAAGATGAATTATTTTCTGTATCTTCCTGCATATATGGGGTTGGACTTGCATTTGTGGCCACCATCAACAAAACACTGTCACAACCTTTCAGAGTGTCACTGGCAGCCAGTTTCACAGGCACAGGGTGTATGACGTAATATCATAAACGATGATGCAACAGCCATGAAATTAAAAGATGCTTGCTCCTTGGAAGAAAAGCTATGACCAATCTAGACAACTTATTAAAAAGCAGAGACATCACTTTTCCAACAAAGGTCCATCTAGTCAAAGCTATGGTTTTTCCAACAGTCATATATGGATGTGAGAGTTGGACTATAAAGAAAGCTGAGAGCTGAGGAATTGATACTTTTGCACTGTGGTGTTGGAGAAGACTCTTGAGAGTCCCTTCGACTACAAGGAGATCCAACCAGTCCATCCTAAAGGAAGTCAGTCCCAAATACTCATTGGAAGGACTGATGCTGAAGCTGAAACTCCAATACTCTGGCCACTTGATGTGAAGAACTGACTCCTTGGAAAAGACTCTGATGCTGGGAAAGATTGAAGGAAGGAGGAGAAGGGGACGACAGAGAATGAGATGGTTGGATGGCATCACTGATGCGATGGACATGAGTTTGAGTAGACTCTGGGAGTTGGTGATGGATAGGGAGGACTGGCGTGCTGCAGTCCATGGGGTCGCAGAGAGTTGGACACGACTGAGTGACTGAACTGAACTGATGATGCAACAGCTTTAAATAAATGACATGAAGAAACTGCAGAGGTCAGATTTCTGTGTTATTTTTAAATAACCAGGTTCTGAAGAGCTGTGACACTATGAAGACATTTCCCTATCCTTTTCTCATCGTGAGAAATAAGAAATGAGCCACTAATGGCACATTTGACAATAAGAACATGAGGAGGTGTTTCCTGGATGCGAACAGGAAGGGCTGGTGCCCGGACCCTAGAAGAATCTTTGTGTACACTAAGAGGAATAAACAAATACTGAAAGGTTCATTATTGGGAATCTGAGGAATCAGTGTACATTACATGGATTCATGCGTTTTGTCATATATTTTATATCAAATTATTAATATACACAGGAGTCCCAAATTCTAAGGGAAAAAAATACAAAACCAGCCTATGGCTGACCTATAAGTGAGAAATTTGGGATTATAATATATGGGTGCATCTCAGGGCCAGTCTTCCCAAGTGGCGCTCATGGTGAAGAATCTACCTGCCAACGCAGGAGATGCAAGAGACACAGGTTCCATCCCTGGGTCAGGAAGATCCCCTGGAGAAGGAAATGGCAGCCCACTCCAGTGTTCTTGCCTGGAGAATCCCAGGGAT
This sequence comes from Antilocapra americana, assembly GCA_007570785.1. Lineage (NCBI taxonomy): Eukaryota > Metazoa > Chordata > Mammalia > Artiodactyla > Antilocapridae > Antilocapra > Antilocapra americana. Next base: position 1,393,095 of record ML661340.1, on the reverse strand, counting down.
GGGGGAGCCTGGTGGCTGCCGTCTACGGGGTGGCACAGAGTTGGACACGACTGAAGTGACTTTACAGCAGCAGCAGGATGCAACTTAGATGCCCCTCAGCAAGAGATGTGTGGCAGCTGTGGCTGGGGAGGGGACCCAGCCTTCCTCCGGGGGCAGAGGCCTCGCTGGGGCAGCTGGCAGCTCTGCCCCGGGTCTTCAACCCTCGGGGGACTCAGGACTCCATTCACGCACATGCAGAGACGTCACGGGACGTTGCTTCTGCCACATTTTATTGGTCAAAGCCTGACTGTTGCAGTTTCTAGGCTGTCTTGATGGAAGGAGGGGAGAGAGTGTTAATATATACATGACACCTCATCCACCATTTTAAAGTAGACAGTGGCACTTAGGGGACATCCCTGGTGGTCCAGTGGTTAAGAATCTGCCTTGCGATGCAGGGGATGCAGTTTTGACCCCTGGTTGGGGAACTAAGATCCACATGCTGCAAAGCAACTAAGCTTGTGTGCCCCAACTACAGAGCCCACCAACAGCAACCAGAGAGTCCTCAGCAAAAGTCCCCTGCACCACAATTAAGACCCAGCGCAGCCAAATAAATAAATATTTTAAAAATAAAAAATAGAGTGTACAGTGGCATTTAGTACATTCACAATGTCTACAACCATCTATCTAGTTCCAAAATATTTTCACCACCTCAAAAAGAAACCTCATAAGCATTAAACAGACACCTAGACTCACACCTACCCCCAGCCTCGGACAATCTCATGTAAATGGAAGGACGCATATTGTGACTGGCCTCCTTCACTCAACACAATGTTTTTAAGGTTCATCTGGGTTGTAACCTGTATCACTACTTCATTCCTTTTTACAGATGAGTAATATTCCATCATAAGGATAGAGCACATTTTGTGTATCCATTTGTCTAACCGATGGACATTTGGTTAGTTTCCATGTTACAGCTGTTGTGAATACTGGCACGATGAATACTTAGATACCTGTTTTCAGTTTTTTTAGGCATATCCCAAGAAGTGGAGTTGATGGGCCAAATGGTAATTCTATGTTTCCCTTTTTTAGGAACCACCAAGCAAAAGTAGCAGAACGACATGTTTCATCTGCAGACTACAGAAATTTAAGAAAAGCAAATGATGGCTATCAGCAGACATGTTTATTTTTCTCTCATGAACAAAGCCTGGAGGGTTGGGATGCTCCATAAAGCCTTCAGGAATGTCAGCTCCTTCCAGTTCTCTCCCCACAGTGGGCCACAGTGGATATTAGCCTCAAAGTTCAAGACGGCAAATGTCCAGTGACAGATAAATGGATGGAGAAGATTGGTACATATATACCATGGAATATTACTCAGCCATAAAAAAGGAGGGAATTGGGCCATTTGTAGAGATGTGGATGGACCTAGAGTCTGTCACATAGAGTGAAGTAAGACAGAAAGAGAAAAATAAATATTGTATTATTAAGGCATTTATGAGGGATCTAGAAAGATGGTACAGATGAACCTGTTGGTAGAGCAGGATTAGAGATGCAGATGTAGAGAATGGACGTGTGGACACAGAGGGAGGAGGGCGGGATGAACTGGGAGCCTGGTGTTGACACGGGTCCACTACTGTGTGTAAAATCATTAGCAGGACGCTGCCGTGTAACACAGGAATCTCAGCTCGGTTCTCTGATGACCTGGCTGGGTGGGATGAGGGGTGGAGGGAGGTTCAAGAGGGAGGGGTTACATACAGCTGACCCACTTTGTTGTACTGCAGAAACCAGCACAACGTTGCTAAGCAATCAGACTCAAATAAAAAGAGAAGACGAAGGCAGACTCAGCTGCCTAGGCTGCAGGAGGCCGTGGGGGACGGCGGCTGACACCCACAATCCCCTGGGGCAGATGCCAGGAGTTGACACGTAGCGCACCTACTCACTCTTGACCAGAACTTGGTCACCAGGGACGAGGAACGTTGAGAAGTGTGATATTTATTCTAGGCTTTTATTTACCCAGCTAAAAACTGTTACTTGGAAGAAGGAATGAATAGATCCTAAAGAACAGGAAGAAAAAAAGCAAAAATGGTGAACAGACCTTATCTCTAGATAACAAGTACAGGACAATCAAACATTATTCTTGACCTTTTTCTATATTTTCTGAATTTTTTTTTTTCTTTTGGCTGTGCTAGGGTTTTGTTGCAGCATGAAGGGGATTCTGTAGTTGTGGCATGCTAGCTTAGTTGCCCCCAGCACGTGGGATCTTAGTTCCCGGACCAGGGATCAAATCTGTGTCCTCTGCGTCAGAAGGTGGATTCTTACCCACTGGACCACTAGGGAAGTCCCCATATTTTCCGAATTTTTTGATACCTACATAATCAAAAGAATTGGTCTTATTTTGAAAAATAAAAATATATTTCTTTTATCAGAGCAGAACTTCATTTAGTCTCCCTTTCTTTCAATTGTTTTTTTTTTCTTTTTTACATTCTTTTCCATTATAGGTTATCACAAGATACTGAGTAGAGTTCCCTGTACTATATAGCAGGTTCTTGGTTACTTAATATATAGGGACGGTGGAGCCTGGTGGGCTGCCGTCTATGGGGTCGCACAGAGTTGGACACGACTGAAGTGACTTAGCAGCAGCAGCAGCAGTGTGTATATTTTAATCCCAAACTCCTAATTTATCCCTCCCCACCCCCTTCCCCTTTGGGAACTAGAATTTTGTTTTATATGTCTATTCAATTACTTTTTTAAAATATTCATTTGTATCTGCGCTGTCACGTATTAGAAGATAAAGATATAAAGATGAGTAAGACAGAGTCTCTAAGGAAATCAATAGACCTATTAAAGAGTGATACTAAAAGATAATTTTGAAATGACTGGAAATTTCTGTAGTAGAAAGCATACACAAAGGCAACCTTTAAAATAAAAAGCGAGGCCTGAGGGAGTGTCATGAGCTGAATTACATTCCCTCAAATTCACATGTTGAAGCCTCACTTAGCATGTATTTGGGACAGGGCCTTTAAAACGTGATTGATAAAAAAATGAGACTGTTAGGATGGGCTCTAATTCAACATGACTGGTGTCCTCATAAGCAGAGGAAATTTATACACACAAAGAGGCACCAGGGATGCTCACACAGAATAAAGAGCACATGAGGACGCCCCAAGAAGGCAGCCATCTGGAAGCCCAGAAGATAAGCCTCAGAAGAAACCAACTCTGGTACTTCCCTGGTGGTCCAGTGGTTAAGGATCTGCCTCCCAATTCAGGGGATGCAGCTTTGATCCCTGGTCCAGAAACTAAGGTCCCACACACCACAACTAGAGAATCCGAGTGCAACAAGACCCAGCGCAGTCTAATTCATTAATTAAAAGATTAATTCATTAATTAAAAGAAGAAACCAGCCCCACCAGCCCCTGATCTGACTCCTAGCCTCTCCCTTCTCCAAGAGATCTCCTGGACCCAGGAATAGAACCACGTTCTCCCGCATTGCAGGCAGATTCTTTACCAACTGAGCCATCCCTCCTGGGCCTCTAGAGGAAGTCCTTTCTGTAAGGGTACCACTTCTGTTGCGTAAGTCACCAAGTCTGCAGTATTTTGTTATGTCAACCCTTGCAAACCAACACGGGATCAGGAGAAAATTCCCAGAGAGCAGCACTGGAACCAGTGCTCAGTGGATGAGAAGGCATCTACCAGGTGAGGAAGAGAGGAAAGCACATTCCAGGCAAAGGGAAAAGCTCAGAGGTAAGAAAAGCAAGTTCAGCCAAGCATACCGAGGATGCTCAGCGCAGAGAGTGCGTGTGTGGAGCTGTAGGAGACAAACTTGGGAAGCACGCATTAAGTCAGTTTACAACTAGTAGGATGCTAGTACATGTTTGATGATTGACTCTATGGAAAGGATAGCCCTGATTTGTTGTTGTTGAGCCGCTCAGTCGTGTTTGACTCTTTTGTGACCCCTTAGACTGTAGCCTGCCCCAGTCTTCTGTCTGTGGGATTTTCCGGGCAAGAATACTGGAGTGGGTTGCCATTTCCTTCTCCAGGGGATCTTCCCAACCCAGGGATCGGATCTACATCTCCTGCATTGGAAGGCGGATTCTTTACACTGAGCCATCTGGGAAGCCCTCAGCCCTGATTTACAAAACAGCAGTTAGCAGTTTCTGCGGCCATAGATGGTCTCGTCACGACCGATTTCAGGGATTCACTGAACATGGAGTTGGGAAGAGCCCCGCAGAAGCACATCGTTATTCAATATTTTCACCCAATAAGATACAGGAGACATCACTGCCTTCAATTGCAGAGATACGAGTGAAAGTGTACCAGTATAATTTGTGAGCAATGTGTTGAGTATTTACTATTGGGGGTCTCAGTGCAATTTATTTAATTGTAAGTTTATATAACTTAACTTTAACTGATGGCTGTGTGTAACAACTGGCTCGCAACATTTTGGAAAATTTAACAATCTGTGCTCATGAATCACGAGCACACCCCTGTTTATATCTACTATTTTATAAATTATTGCTCTTGCCCTTAAAGGGTGTTAAGACTCGAAAAATAATGCATAGCAGTTTTTATCATCAGGTTGAGGAGATAACACACCTTGTCCAAAAAACCTGGGGTAATTGCTGAGAAGTTAGAGGGTTGTGGGAGGCAGGAGGAGGGATCTCCATGGCTGAAGCAGTAGTTAAACCATCACAGAGGAGGTGGGATTAACTGGAATTTTCAAGAAGAAGGGTAAGGGAATTTTTGGAATGCGAAAGGAAGATAAAGAAGGATGGAGACCATGAGATAGACAGAAGGATGGATGGATGGACTTTTCAAATCAGATGCCCTCCATGGGCTTATCTCCTGAGTCAGCTGGGAGGTCAGGTGATTTGTACATTTGCTCTGATATATGTGCTGGGTTAACTCATTGTTATCTTGAAGGCCAGAGTATTGTAGCCTTCGGAGAGTTAGAGGTGAAGGGCGCCTGGCAACATAAACCATAGGGTAAGAGGATTTATGATAGGAAAGGCAGTGTAATCCACACAATGCAGGATCAGGTCCAAGTCACGGGTATGTGGGAAGGCATCAAAAGAAGAAGAGACAGAAAAACTAGGCTGGGCATCCCACAGTCACTGAGGTCATAGACACAACCCCGTGGGGGACTCTGCCATCTTTTCTCTCGAGGCCACCACTCTACCCGTGGCTTTACTTCCTGCCCCCACCAGACAGCATCACTTCTGCCTTGCACTCTCTGGTTCCATCCTTCCTTACCCCCATCCTTCTCGCTCCAGCATCGTCTTCCCCACCAGGCCTTTCTGATCAGCTCACAACACACTCTAGCAGCCCCATCTCTAAATCTCTCAGTGAAGCTACATCCTCCTCCAACTCCCACACCTTGGTCTGCGCAATAAAACATCCCCCAGGCATTCTCTCTCCAGGGATCTCCTCTGCCTCTTCTTCCTCAACTGTCCCTCCTCTCCACTGACAGTGTCACCCAGTGGTTTCTCTGCTCCACAGAAGCTAGAGTGATATCTTAAAATGTTTCTCAACACTACTTTACAGCTGCATTTAAACTCTGCAGGAAGTCCTTTACATTTGGTATCAAATACCAGCTCCTTCCAGGCTGATACAACCCTGCAGGAATGACCCTGCAATCACACAGGACTTTTGGAGCTTGACCCTGCCTCGGGGCCTTTGCACAGGTGTTTCCTATGCCTGTGATGTCTCCCCACCATCCATCACAATCACTCTGCATGGCTGCCGCATCTCCTGGTTCAGGGTTCAGCTCAGGTGTCCTCGGACCAGCCCAATTCTGCGTGGACACACCTGTCACACGGCGTCATGTTGCATCACTTATTTCCTTCGTGGTGTTTACCTCTCATTTATTTATTTATTTGGCTGCTCCTGGTCGTGGTTGCAGCATGTGGGATCTAGTTCCCTGACCAGGGATCGAACCCACGCCCCTTTCACTGGGAGCTGGGAGTCTTAGCCACTAGACCACCATGAAAGTCCAGAGCTTATCACTGAAATTATCTTATATTCCCTTTGCTTTCCTCAGGGGTCAGCAAAGTATGGTCCATGGGTCAAATATGGCACAAAACCTGTTCCTGAAATACAGTTTTATTAGAATGAGTTGCTTCTATTTACTGACAGATCATTCACAGAGCTGAGTAGTTGTAAGACACGGTTAGATAGCATCACTGACTCAAAGGACATGAATTTTAGCAAACTCTGGGAGATAGTGAAGGGCAAGGAAGCCTGGCGTGTTGCTGTCCATGGGGTCGCAAAAAGTCGGACATGACTTAGCAACTGAACAACAACAACAAAAGACCTCATGGCCGACAGAGCCTAAAATATATGTGTCCCTTTCAAAAAGATCTGTTCATCACTGGTTTCCTTGTTTGCTGTGTTTACGTGTTTGCTGTCTGCCTTCTCCAGTTCCCTGAGAGCAGGGGTGTATCTCTATCACTCGCTGGATCTCAAGTACCCGAAGGAATGTCTGTCACTGTAGCATAAATGAAGGGATGATAATGAAGAAGTGATAGTATTGTTAGCACAAGGACTTGTTAGCACACCGGTCCAGTCTAATCATAACACCAATACTACAGCATTGTCATTACCGCTAAGGGTTAAGGTATATCAACAAGAACTAGTCTGTGCTGGATGCTGCTCTAAAAGCTTTGCTTGCATTATCCTATCAGCAAAGGAGGCTTCATTCTACCCATTTTATGCAGGAGCAAATTGAGACTCAGGATTCTAGCAATGGCCCAATTTCCCTCTGTTGAGCACCAGCACACAGCTGGTGAGGTCGCTCCAGTTTAAGCTCTTTTTCTGTCCTACCCTGGAAAGACCTTGAACTTCAGAGCAAGACAGGACTGAGTTCAAAATCAGACTTTACCTCTCTACAACTTTGAACTTGGCAATTTGTCTAGGGTGAGGCTGGCAAATTACTAATTCCCAGGATGGAATAAGATACAGAAAGTAACACCTGACTCAGAGTGGGTGCTCAGAAAAGTTCATTTCCTCCGTCCTTTTTTCAGACGATGAATGGGACAAGTTTCGTTCGAGCCACACTTGACCTTACACTTGGCCGTGGGCCAGGGCCGTGTGCAGCCTGGTGTTCTGCCTGGCTGGGCAGTGATGCCGGTGTTTTCACAACAGGGACAGCCCTGACCTGGCCTGGAACACCTGGGAGCACTCATCCCCCACACTTTTCTCCTTTCTAACCCTGGCCCCTTACCTCGATAGGAAGCCATCCCACCCACTCTTCAGCTGTTTTGCCTTCGAGAAATAGAGTTCTGTTTAGATGTCTTCTGCCTGTACCCTCTCGCACTGATCACTACTGTAGAACAGAGACATTGAAAATGAACATAATATTCAGCAAGAAATAGAATGCCAGTGGTCTGGGCACTGACGTCTGAATAAGTGCTGAGAAGGTTGCAAACAGAAAAAGTCATGAAAAGTTTTGCAGGAATCTCAATATGTTAAAAATATATTAATTTGGTGCTGCCAGAAAAGAGCATTGGGGGCGGTAGGGGGCGGTGGTGAGAACAGAGACAGGGAGACATATTATGGGTTATGACTTGCTCATGAGCCTCTTTGAAGTAAGCAAGGAACCCAGCGCTGGTAGACATAAAGGAGAAAGGAATTTATTTGCAGCATATGGAGTAGCTGGTAGAACCCGAAGGTGAGATCAGAGGGCAGGGGCTTCCTCTTTGGGCATCATGTTGAATAGATGGCACCTCCCACCTGATGGAAAGAGCTGACTCATTGGAAAAAGACACTGATGCTGGGAAAGATTGACAGCAAGAGGAGAAGGGGGCAACAGAGGATGAGATGGTTGGATGGCATCACTGACTCAATGGACATAGGTTTGAGCAACCCCCAAGAGATGGTGATGGACAGAAAAGACTGGTTCGCTGCAGTCCACAGGGTCACAAAAAGTCAGACACAACCAAGCAACTGAAGCATAACAACTCACCACAAACACCTTATTATGTTGGGTCCAATACCATGGTGGTGTTTCAGTTGTTAAGTCTGTCTGACTCTTGTGACCCCATGAACTGTAGCCTGCCACGCTCCTCCGTCCATGGGATTTTCCAGGCAAGAATACTAGAGTGGTTGCAGTTTCTCTCTCCAGATAATACCATAAGCTCCTTTAAAATTCATGTCTATCCAAATTGAGAGGCATTCTATAAAACTCTTGACTAGTACTCCTCAAACTATCATCAAAAACAAAGAGAGACAGAAGCTGTCACAGACCAAGGAGGCTAAGGAAACAGGACTAAATGCAATGCTGGATCCTAGAACAGAAAAGGGATATTTGTGGAAAAACTAGTGAAATGCAAGCAGTCTAAAGTTTAGTTAATAATAACATACCTGTGTTGGTTTCTTCATTTTGACACATGTACAATGTAACGTAGGATGTTAACACAAAAGAAACAGTCTGTACTCTCTTAGCAGCTTTTCCATAAATGCAAAATCATCCCCCTCCCCCACCCCAAAGTGTGTTGTTGTTGTTGTTGTTTAATTTTTTAAAGGTACAGGAAATCCACAAAGGTCCAAAGAAAGACAAGATAAAAACCACAGTGGATACAAGGCTCCCATGAGTCACAACTGAGACTCTTACATAAAACATGATTCCTCCAAGGCTACACCCTCAGTAATGCCCAGCCTTGAAGGTTCCCAACTCTTGTCAAAGACACTGACAAGAAAACTTGTCAACTAAGGCCTTGATGTGAAGTGAAAAACAAATTTTCTTGGGAGCTCGTTAATACAAGCAGCTCTTATTCTGGTTTAGATCTTCAATTGTACTACCTGTGGTGGGCAGAATTATACACCACCACCTGCTCCATTTGTAGGTTGAAATCTCAGCCTCCAGTACCTTGAAATGTGACTATATTTGGAAACAGGGCTTTAACGAGGTGATTAGGTTCAAATGAGGCCATTAGTGCGCGTGCTCAGTTGTGTCCGACTCTTTGCAACCCCATGGACTGTGACCCGCCAGCCTCCTCCGTCCATGGGATTTTCCAGGCAAGAACCCTGGAGTGGGTTGCCATGCCCTCCTCCAGGGGATCTTCCCAACATTGACAGGCAGATACTTTACCACTGAGCCACCTGGGAAGCCCCTGAGGCCATTAGGGTGGGCCTTAATTCAATGTCACTTGTGTTCTTATAAAGAAGAGGAAACTGGAACAGACAGAAAGACACCAGTAGCATGTGGGTGCACAGGAGGAAGATCATGTGAGGACGCAGTGAGAAGACGTCCATCTCCAAGCCAAGGAGCGAGGTCTCAGAAGAAACCAGTTCTTCTGATTGTGGACTTTTCGCCTCCAGGACTGTGAGAGAATCCATTTCTGTTGTATTCCAGTCTGTGGTACTTTGTTGTGGCACTCCTAGCAAACCGATAGATTATCCAAGCGCCCAGCAAGACCCAAGTGAAAAATCCATTTTAAACACATATAGTAGGTAGAGCCCTTTTACGGCAAATCTTCTGGCTAAGAATTTACTCTCATCTCAGCATATTTGGGATTCTCACTGATGGAAACCAGCCATGCATGTACCACACTAAAGCAGAAAACCATAATAACCAGGACTTTTGTAATACAGAGCTTATTTTGTATTTTCTCATTCAAATCAGGTAGCTGTCTGGATCTGATTCAGAAGATCCAGGGTCCTCAGGGACCTCCAGTTTCTTTATTTTCTATAATGCTGATTGGAATGGGTTTAAGAAACAATGGAAGAAGAAGGGATGGCATTAAATACAGACCTGCTAGGAGTTTTCTTACGAAGGGAAGCAGAGAAATGGAGGGGTACCTGGAGAGGAAAGTAAAGACTAAAGAGAAGCTTTATTTTAATATGCAAACACCATCCACATTTGGATCCTGATGGGAATGGCACCATTGAAAGGGAAACAGAGATTGATTGGGGTGGGAAGAGCATTGGGTGGAATGATGTCTCAGCATTGGTGAGAGGGGAGGAGAGTTTGTACCCAGACTGTACAGTGAGACCTGAGAAGGAAGGAGGGCTACAGAGAAGAAACCACACCCCGTCCCACCCCCTGCCAACCTCAGAGGTGGGTCTGGGTGGGAAATGAGCAAGGGGCTCACCTAACTTAAGCAAGAGGGCCTGTCCTTGGTACAATGTCTTCTAGGCCCTGGGAATGATCTTGCCAATGTTTTCCTATGGTACCATGGTTTTGTAAATCTTTTATGAAATGTTTTCATTGATTTGCCTGAAGATAGCTGTATGTTTTCACTCGGAGTCCACTCTGGCACTTTCCTGAACATTCTGGGACATTGGAGTGGTGGGAGCATTTGGGGAATGTCTGTCAGGGGGAGTTTAGTTGTGTATTAGTATTCCTCAGAGAAACAGATTTAATGGGATGTGTATACACCTATACACACACTCACACACACACACACATATATATATGTACACACAGATAAGTATGGATATATATATATATATATATGTGTTGTTGTTTAGTCACTTAGTCGTGTCCGACTCTTTTTGGCCCAATGGACTGTAGCCTGCCAGGCTCCTCTATCCATGGGATTTCCCAGACAAGAATACTGAAGTGGGTTAGCATTTCCTACTCCAGGGTATCTTCCCTATCCAGGGATCAAACCCACCATGTCTCTTGCATTGGCAGGTGGATTCTTTACCACTGAGCCACCTGGGAAGCCCCGTAAATTTGGATACATGTATATACAAAGAGAGAGATTTATGTTAAGGACTTGGCTCCCACAACTGTGGAGGTTTGGCAAATGTTAAATCCTCAGGCTGGGCTGACAGGCTGGAAACCCAGGGGAGGCTTGCAGTCTGGGTCCAGAAGCATTCTGCTGGCAGAATTGCTCCTTGCTCAGGGGATGTCAGTCTTTGTTTTATTAAGCCCTTCAGCGGTGGAGTAGCCCACCCACATTATGGAGAATCACCTATTTACTCAAAGTCTACCAATTTAAATGTTAATCTGAATCAAAAAACACCTTCTCAGAAACAATCCTGAATACTGTTTGACCACGTATCTGGGTACCGTGGCCCGTTCAAGCTGGCACTGAGAGTTAACCATCACCGACGCGATGTGTTTGTGTGTGTTCAGGAATTCTTTCTGTTCGCCTGAAGTGAAGGTGAACCCTATGAGTGTAGGAATCACTTGGGTGGATTCGCCTGCCTTGTACATGGCTGACTCTTCAGATATGGAAACTGGGGATGTGAAACCAGGGGTCTTAAGAAGATGTGACCTTGACCCCATGCTGCTCAGCGCCAGAAGCAGAGGAAATACTGAGTTTGAAATAAATGAAGCAAGTCTGCAGAAAGCTCTTCCAAATCTCACAGCTCATATATAAAAGAAACTCAAAAGAAGGCTGCCCAAACTTGCCAACAATCCTAAAAATGTACATGACATTGCCATTTATTCTTTGTGAAGTGGAAAGAAACCCCCTACACTATCAATAATAAAAAGCAAATTCATCATCTGGAGAAACACTGAATTGCCAACTTTTATTCTCTGTATGGAAAAAGTTATTACAAAGCAAGCTATCATTTGTAGATGTGATTAAGGGGCATGCAGACAAAAATGTAGGCAAACCTTATTAGAGATGAGTATTCATTAGCAACAAGCTTTTTAAGATTTGCGATTTGTCGTGATTTATTTATTTATTCTACATAATACTCACTTTTGCCTTCATGTTGTACTTGTGGGTTGTTTTTTTATAAACTGAGACCCCCAAGTTGCATAAACTCTGGGTCCCACAAAACCAGGGTCCACCCCTGGGTAGGATGCACCCCTGAGGAGGAGCCGGTGAGGAGGGAAAGAAATCATGAAGATTCATGGAAGTCAGAGAGAGAACTGTTTCAAGGAGGGAGTGGCTTGTGGTACAGAATGTTCTGGGACTTGAGATACATTACTGTCAAAAATGCATACCTGCTCATCAAAAGGCGTTCAGGGCTTAAAAAAGGCTTCATCGTGGAAAATCTTGGGAGTTTATACGTGTCCCCTGTTTCTCAAAATTACCAAAAAATATGGCTGACAGACTTAGCAAATAAAACCATAGGATGCCCTGTAAATTTAAATTTCAGGTAAACAACAAATAATATTTTTAGTATGAGTACGTCCTATGCAGTATTGGTATCTTATTTGACAACATAGCCTGGTGAGCTTCTTAAAAATATTTTTAAGCTCTAGATTTAAGAAAGCATTAGTTTAGGCACTTGGGTCTCTTTTCAGGAGAATCCTGTGAACTATCCAAATCAGCCTCTCCAAACTGATTTCCAATCCAAGTCCAAAGATTTGTTTCGTACTCTCTATAATTAAGAGGATGGAGTTTAACTTGGAGCAAGTAGAGTGATGCAGTAGTAACAGAGTTGGAGATTAACCTCTGAAGGTGACTGTGATCAAAAAGCACTGACCCCTAGAATAGAAACCCTCCTCACAAAACACCCCACAAACAAACAAACAAAAGCAAAAGGCACTGACCAAACAGGTTAGATGTTGGGATTCTCATTTCCCACTCATTTTAATTTTATAGTTTATTTTTGTTACTAATTTTTCGTTGTTATTGAGGTATAACTGATAATGTGAATAATGCTTCAGTGAACATTGGCATCCAAGTATCAGAGTCTCTACTTTCTATTCTTTTGGATATAGACCCAGAGGTGGAATTGCTGGGTCATATGGTAATTACAGGTTTAGCTTTCTGAAGAAACTCCCTACTCACCATTTACAGTCTACCTGTTGTACAAGAAACAGCCACTGGGCTTAACATAAGAGCACCTAGGGCCTTCTTGGGCCCATGTCCCGTGCCAGTTCGCAGGACCGCATGCTCAGAAGCGCCCCCACTCACAGAAGCCCCAAGGCTGAGAAGGCCTTCATGCCGGATCCTCTGCTGCCGCCGTCTTGAAATTCTTGATCATCGTGCCCCTGGACTTGTGTTTTCTAAGCCAAGGCCTATAGGTCAGTGAAGAGATGTCCAGTATCCCTGAGCTCAGTCCTTTCTTGCTGCTGCACTTCTACAGAGTGTCCGCGTTGACCCAGGAGCACAGAATTCAGGAGGACCGCGGTGTATGGGCGTTGAGTGAGACTCGGAGTGAGTGCCAGGTAAGTGTCTTCCATCTCTGTCTGTGTAAAATGGGTGAGGGGTGCCGATAACCCCAAGTGAACTCACTCCATTTTGCTCTGAACGCTGCGGCAAACTACCCAGGACCTCCCTCACATCCTTTCTTTTTCAGGTTATTTCTCTTATTCAGCAGCTGTGTATGCCAGGGTGATGACATAGAAGGAAAGGGAATGACAAGGCCGTGCCTGGTTACTTTTCCTTTCAAGCCTTCCTTCCTCATCATTAATTCAAAGACAGAAAGTGGTGGTAAAACTTGCGTGCAGCAAGAAGGGAGATTAAAACGGTTCAGTGAGCATCGTGTAGCATTTCCACCGTTCTTGTAAGAATAAATGTACAAGCAATGCAAGATGAATTGTGTAACTTCTGTGATTCTGCATATGAGTCACACGCTTGATGGTTTATGTAAAGTTGACTTTGCACAATCAAAAGAGGGACAGTGAAATTCCTGCTAATAATGTACATTTACAATTTTTCTTTACTTAAATGACATTAAATAGTGAATAGAAAAACACCAGGACGAGTCAAGACAGAGAACACAGGAAGGAAAAAGCTTTTTATCTTGGTGCTTTTAGTGGTACTTTTTTCTTGTTTTTTGAACAAAAGGTTGTGCGTTTTCATTTTGCACAGCCCCCGTAAATTATGTAGCCAGCCCTGACAGCCCCCTATTCTCAAATGCTAGGACAGTAGTTTTATGTGCAATTAGGGTCATGGGGGAGGGGTGAGGAAGAACTTCAAGTGCCATGGTGTTATTTTAGGAAGGGTGGAGTTGACCATGATTTTGAGAAGGAATGCACTTCAGAAAATAAGTACATAGATGAAAGAGCCTGGAGACTCAAGCTTTCATTATACACTGGCTCAGCATTCTCATTCCCAAACGAATGACAGATAGCCTGTTTTAAAGAAAGAGAGAAGGGGGAGGGGTGAGACATGGGCAAGCAAGTTCAGATGCGCTTCCTTTTTCACTAAATGTAACCTATCACACAAATAATGACTTAGACATGAAAATGGGCCTCCCAGGTGGCTCAGTGGTAAAGAATCTGCCTGCCAAACAGGATATGCAAGAGATGTAGGTTCGATCCCTGGGTTGAGAAGATCTCTGGAGGAGAAAACGGCGACCCACTCCAGTATTCACGCCTGGGGAATCTCTCAGAGGAGCCTGGCAGGCTACAGTTCATTGGGTCGCAAAGAGTTGGACATGAATGGACTAAATGACAATACATGAAAATAAGGGTAATAATAGGCTCTACACCACTGAAAGTTATGAAAGCTATATGAAAGATAAAATTCGTTTTCATTCAAAAGTCAGTATAAACTTCAATCTGATGGTCTGAGGGATATATAAGAAGGCTTTATTTTGAATAACTAATCAATAAAGTAAAAATAAACTCAATTGTCATGCATCAGCCTTTTAGAGTTTTTAACATAAATATTTTATGGCAATTCAAGTAAGCCAACAGATACAGATATATTATAACACCAGTATCAGAAATAATAGTCCTGCTCTTTGACAGATTTCAAAAGTTTGTTTTCTTTAAAAGGTACTTTAAAAAGAAGATAAAATATTTTGGATTAGCAATTTTGAAGTTTTTGTTTTATTTTTTCTTTCAGATATTCTAAATACATCATTGCATGGAAAACTTTTCTCAAGAGAGAAAACTAAAAGAAATAGTGATAGTCCCCAAGCTGCTTTGATAGTCCACTGCTTTGAGTATTCTACCAATTAGGATAGCCAAGTGACACTCCAGAAAACCATCAAGACATGCCTAGTCTTTACAACCCAGGTTGCATTGAGTCTATGCCATCTGTCCTGGAGAAAGAACTATGAAAGCATGCCACCTAGCACTTTTAAGGAATTTGCAGTCAAATTCCCCAAGGACTAGGCCACATCTGGGCTATACTTAACTCATCATGATTTCTCTTATCTCACATGAGAGTTCAGCAAGAAATAGATGAGTCTTTTAATTTGCTAGGTTCATGATAGGCTGAATAATTGACCCCAAAGATATTTAAGTCCTCACGGCCAGAACCTCTGAATGTCACCTCTTATGGCAAAAGGGATTTGCATCTGTGAATTTATACCAATAATTTTGAGATAGACTCCTACATTATCTGGATGGACTTAAATACAATCACAGGAGTCCTTATTTAAGAGAGAAGCAGAGATGGAAAAATAACTTTGAAGATGAAGAAAAGAACTAGCCCTATAGACACCTTGATTTTACTTCTGAAAAAATTGTTTTATAGTTCTAACCTCCAGAAATGTAAGAAAGTAAATTTGTGTTTTTAAGTTACTGAATTTGTGATCATTTGTTTTAGCAGCAATGCGTGCCTGCTTAGTCACTTCAGTCGTGTTCAGCTCTTTGTGACTCTATGGACTGTAGTCCAGCAGGCTCCTCTGTCCTTGTCATTCTTCAGGTAATAATACTGGAATGGGTTGCCATTCCCTCTTCCAGGGAATCTTCTTGATCCAGGGATGGAACCCAAGTCTCCTGTATCTCCTGCATTGCAGGCAGATTCTCTACCACTCAGCACCAGGGAAGCCCTTTAGTAGCAATAAAAAGCTAATATGGAATCTAAAACAAAGTTCCTTCTTTTGATACGAAACAGTCATAATAATTAAGAGGTGAAATAGCACATCATACTCAGAGCTGCTGAAGTTTCTGGGAATGTTTAACCTGAAAAGGAAAACACATGGTTGAGGTCTGCTCTTTGTGAACAAGGAAGCCAGAACGTGGTTAGTGAGTTAGACAGTTTGGCTCAGGATGTGAATGAAGTTTGTTCAACATTAGAACATGCTGTCTTTATGCCACTGGATTCCTGTTGTTGGGGTTCAGTTGCTCAGTCATGTCCAACTCTTTGTGATCCCATGGACTGCAGCACATCAGGCTTCCCTGTACATCACCATTTCCCAGAGCTTGCTCAAACTCATGTCCATTGAGTCGATGATGACATCCAACCATCTCATTCTCTGTCGTTCCCTTCTCCACCCGCCTTCAATCTTTCCCAACACCAGGGTCTTTTCTACTGAGTCGGCCTTTCACATCAGGTGATGAAAGTATGGAGCTTCAGCTTCAGCATCAGTCCTTCCAATGAATATTCAGGATTGATTTCCTTTAGGATGGACTGGTTTGATCTCCTTTCAGTCCAGGAGACTCAAGAGTCTTCTCCAACACCACAGTTCAAAAACATCAATTCCTCGGCACTCAGCTTTCTTTATGGTCCAACTCTCACATCCATACATGACTACCGAAAAAACATTGGCTTTGACTAGATGAACTTCTGTTGGTAAAATAACATCTCTGCTTTTTAATATGCTGTCTAGGTTGGTCATAGCTTTTCTTCCAAGGAGCAAGCATCTTTTAATTTCATGGCTGTAGTCAATATCTGCAGTGATTTTGGAGCCCAAGAAAATAAAGTCTGTCACTGTTTCCATTGTTTCCCCATCTATTTGCCATGAAGTGATGGGACTGGATGCCATGATCTTAGTTTTTTTAACTTTGAGTTTTAAGCCAGCTTTTTCACTCTCCTCTTTCACTTTCATCAAGAGGCTCTTTAGTTCCTCTTTGCTTTCTTCCATAAGCATGGTGTCATATGCATATCTGAGGTTATTGATATTTCTTCCAGCAATCTTCCACAATCTTGATTCCAGCTTGTGTTTCTTCTAACCAGGCACTTCACATTATGTACTCTACATAGAATTTAAATAAGCAGAGTGACAATATACAGCAGAGTGACAATATACAGCCTTGACATATTCCTTTTTCAATTTGGAATGAGTCCATTGTTCCACATTCAGTTCTAACTGTTGCTTGTTGACCTGCATACAAGTTTCTCAGGAGGCCACTGGATGGGGACTCCAATATACTGGATCACTCATTGGTCAAGTATATCATCAGAGTGAATCCCACATTGGGGCAGGAGTTTGGATAAATAACTTCTCAAGTCCCTTCCATGATTGTACATCTAGTCCTGATCATTACTAGATGAGTGACCCATAGAGCTGTTCACAGTTGTGGGAGGTCCTAGGGCTGGGCCAAAAGGGAGCTCACTATTGGCCCACTGGGTGGTAAAGGTAAAGGTCAAAGGGAACATGTGCAGCTCAGAATAAAAGTCAGTCCAGTTGTCTGGAGCCAGGAAGGTGCCCATTCAGAGCTCCTGGAAGGAGAAGCTGAGATGGAAGACCTAGAGGATGAGGCTTTGCCTTAAGTTAACTGAGGTTTAAATGAGTCAAAAGGGGAGGATGATGAGTTCTGCGTGGGCACCTTCCTGCCTCTGGGCACCTGGACAGCTGGACAATGGGCACCTTCCTGCCTCTGGGCAATGGACCATAAAAAAGGTCAGTTGTGTAGCTTAAGAGTTAAGGGTAGATCGTCAAGGGACCACACAGTCTGGTCTCTCTTCCCTCTATGCCTTTGCAGTCACTTTTACTGATTCCATCTCCTCCAGCCATCCTTTGAGATCGTGTTTTTCTCAGCCCCCATATGCATCCTGATCTCCAGGGGGGCTAATTAATAATGCCGGGTAGTGGAGGTGGCACCCGAGAATCTCAGTTCTTAGCCAGCTTCCAAGGCTCCCAAGCTTCTTTACTCCTTTAAGTATATTATCTACTACTTTAACTACTAACCCTCTCTGAAACGCTACTCTTACAATCTCTTCCTTCTTCTTTTATGCTTCTGCTAGCCCATCACCTGGCCTAGAGTAGATAGATAAAATACTTGTGAAATGAATGAATAATGTCAACCACAGTGATTGCCTATATGTTGATGAAGATTCCTTGAATCAGATCTCTAGCCACTTATTTTCTGAGCCCTGAACCAAACTCCCACCTGTCAATCATATAACCAGTACCCAAACTTAGCATTTTGCAGAACTGAACTCATTACCCTCTCTCTGTAATTTCCTTCTCCCTCGCCAATGTATTTGCTTTTTTCAGTTTTCCATAGTTAGCATGATCACCATTTATCTTTTATCTTAATTAATTTTTTGGCTGCACCACCCAGTATATGGAACCTTAGTTCCCGGACCAGGAATCAAACCTGCACCCCTTGCATTGGAAGCATGGAGTCTCAACCACTGGACGGCTAGGGAGGTCCCACTATCTACCTTGTGTTCCAAGGGAAAAAAAGCAAACCTGAAGTCTTCCTTTACTCAATCTCCTTCCTATTGGGGTACCCATCAACCCCAAATCCTGTTACTGTAGTATCTTCTGATTGTGTCCCTTATCTTTCGTTCTTCACTGAGTGACCTTAGCACAAATCTGGATCCTCTGTTGTGCCAGGAAAACTGCAAGAGCCTCACAATGAATCCTTCAGCTACTGATCTCTTCCCACTCCAACTATTTTCATCACTGCCATAAAAATTAATATTCTAAGAGCACATCTGATCCCATCATCTCCATCTTCTTTCTGATAAGATGACTTTTGAATTCTCTAGGGTGGGGAACAAAGCCCTTCACATCCTATTTTAAGGCTATTCTAATTCTGTTCCCCCCCTCTACCCACAAGCACACTGCACTTTATGGCCTGGTCACACTGAGTATCTCATGATCCTGGACTGAGTCAGCCCTTTGATACCTACATGCCTTCAAACATGCTGAGTCCTTTGCCTTAAATGCTTACCTCTCGGGACTTCCTTAGTGGTCCAGTGGCTAAGACTCCGAATTCTCAATGCAAGTGGATCCCTGGCCAGTTCAGTTTTCTTGCCTGAAAAGAGAAAATCTCATAGATGGAGCTTGACGGGCTACAGTCCATGGGGTTACAAAGAGTTGGACGTGACTGAGCACACACACGCACAGGGAACTAGGTCCCACATGCTACAACTAAGAGTTCGCATGCCACAACTAAAGATCCTGCATGCTGCCACAAAAATCAAAGATTTTGTGTGCTGCCACTGAGACCTGGCTCAGCCAAGTAAATAAATAAACATTTGTTTAAAAAAAGTAATTGCTCACCTCCTTTTCTGCCTGGCACGTTAAGACCAGTTCAAAGAACATCTCCCCTGGATATGTTTTAAGATGAGGGTTTGCATGTCCATATCTTTCTCTGTTCTCATTTCATGCCTCTATTATATTATAATATTGCACTGACTAGAAATTAGCTATGTATCTGCTTTCTCCCCCAATAGACTATGATCTTCTAAGAGATCATGCCTTTTTCATCTTTGCATTTCCAGTGCCTAACATGGAGTCTGTTACATAGTGGTAGCTGCTAAGTAAATGTTTGTTTATAGAATTAATCCATATTGGAGCTGATTTCAGAGAAGGACCTAGATTGGTCTACTTTGGAGGGCATCATAAAGACCATCTAGCACCAGTGTCTGGTAATAATGCTTTTGGATACGCTCAGTAAAGTCTCTGGATTCATAAGTTTATTTCCTTTTTTCTTCCATACTTGGGATAGATGAATATTGGATATTTTAATCTTATTTGAAGACTTCATCCCTCCTATAACTTTCAATACCTAATAATTGTTCCAGATATTAAGAGATATTTTGTGAAGTCTTATCTTTAGAGAGACTTTAGCAACAGGCAATCAAGCTATGAGTTGTTACTATGGATGATTAAAGTGCTTATTTAGTACGGTCAACAATTAACTATGATTAGGTTCAGTAAGTAAGTGAAGTCACGGAGTAAGACTGCCCGTTCTCCATGGCAGATGCAGCTGCCTAAACTTTCTCCCTGTTCTGAAAGACCTTTCCTGGAGTTTGCACTCCATTTCTTCATGACTGTCTCCATGCCCACTGGAAGATCACGACTGTTGATGACAAGAATCAAAGAAAGAAAATCCCCTGCTTGGAATTACAGAGTACTACTACCACCAGTCCAGAGGCAACTTAAAACCTGGTCTTGGAAAAGATGGAGTAGTGACTTTAAAGTGTACAATATGTCTCTTACCTATGTCTTTAAGGAATGGATAAACACTAAATAAATAGCAGCAAAAAAAAAAAATACTGTCAATAGCCAAACAAGGGAAAAGGTATAGACTCATGTTATTACTTACAATATGGGGTTTGATGTCAAGCAGGGCAACAGAAGTTTCTGGTGGTGTTTCTTTCAGGCTCTAAAAATGCTCATCAAGCTTCTCCAGTTTGGAGAGAAAGGGCCTAAAGGGGTAAGTCCAGGAAAAGATAAGGCAAAGGTAGCAGAAGTGCCCTATCTTACCTTTCTGGATGTAGTAGTGAGCCAGGGATATGTCAAGCTTTTCCACTGTCCGGGGCTCATCGCTGAACTGTGGGGCTGAGCCAAGTCTTGCAGGGACCTCCATAAACACAGGCTACATCCCTGACTTAATGGAGTGAACCTTGATGCAGAATATTTAATATAAACTCAGACAGGAGAGCAGATCCTAGGTTTGGGGTCTTAGATGACTTTATATTTTAATCTTTGTATTCTTCATCACTCAAATGTTTTGAAATGAGTGAATGCCTTTAGAAAAAAAAAAAAAACAGTAAAGTCATAGTTACTTAAGAAAAAGAAGCCCATAAAACACCCAATCTTGAGAAAGTCCTTCTTTGCCTTTTCCCTAGGATCCTCGTAGAGAAGGGATCTCAGCTTGCTAGTCAAAAACTAGCTCTCCCATGGACTAATTAAAGTAATTCATCACCTCATGAGCTTTCTTTCATGTCAGACTAAACAATCAGTACTCTATCACTTAGCTAATCCAATGTATTTCAGAAACTTGAGAAACTGGGAGTTGGAACTGGTTAATGAAGAACATGGTTGAAAAAGGCCCCAAAGAAGTACTTACACTCATTTGGAAATGAGCTGGCTTTTTCATTCTGTCCTACCAGCATTTCTAATTCTTTCTTAACCCCAGAGAGTTGGAGTGACTAATCCTCCTAGCAATTTCATTGCCAAAGTCATAATTCCTTATGGAAGCTTAGTCCCCATAGAGTCCCTTCGTTTGGAGCCTCAGGTTGTCTTGGCTCTCTGTGTTCCTTACATCACTTTTCTGCCTAGGAGGCAGTAATATTTCAGGTGTCAAACACATTGTATGGACCTGCATTTGATTGTAGCTACAGGAGGCTTAGATGACAATATGGTTTAAGTATAAAAAATGTTAATGTGACTATTTGAAACTAAATCCAATAAATAAATAATATAACCATCATATTCTAGGCAGTAAGATTTATAGTCTTTACATTTTTCTTTATTTTCCAAATTTGCAAAATGGACACATATTATTTCTATACCCAAGAAAAAATTGTGTATATAGGTATAGAAATAACATGTAGGGCTTCCCTTGTGGCTCAGCTGATAACAAATCTGCCTGCAGTGTGGGAGACCTGAGTTCGATCCCTAGGTTGGGAAGATCTCCTGGAGGAGGGCATGGCAACCCACTCCAGTATTCTGGCTTGGAGAATTCCGTGGACTTCATGGACTGTATAGTCCATGGGGTCACAAAGAGTCGGACACAACTGAGAGACTTTCAAAATATATACATATATATATATATATATACACACATAAATAAAGGATTCTGAGGAGATTTTAAAAACATTTCTATCCACTGGCCCCTCCCCACCCTCGCCACAACAAAACAGTTGAATTAATTTCTTCTTTAAAAGTTATTCCTTAAATGAGGCCAAGTGGTTAAGGAGGATATTTAGATCAAATAAAAGGAAATAACTTCATGCAACTTGTGGTTGGTTAGAGGCATTTGCTGTCACAGAAGTGCAAATGGTCAAATGCAGTTGTTAGAAAACTTGCAAGGCCCGTGCAGTGAAGGCATTTGCAGGGTGTGATGGCTACAGGGAAGGTGAGGGGTCTGGAGAAAGGCAGGTGGGGTTGCTCTGACCATCAGCTGTTAGGAGGAGACAAGATGTCCAGTTTTAGGGTGAAGAAGAGTTTCAGCTTCAACTGGTCACAGGAACATTCTCCTGACCTTGATTTGAATATTCAGAACAAGATCTTACTGATACATTTTGAAACTGAAACTACTTTCATTTTAATCCCACATTTGACCTTTGGTCTGCCCAGGGGATGGGTCATGTGGAGTCATTGGGCAGTGATTGAGTTGAAGGCGTTGTACCCGAAACTGGCAACACAAAAGCAAATCAGAAGGGAAGAGCTCAGAGTCTACCAAGGAAGAGAAAGATTTACCAAATAATTATAGAGTGACCCGTCAATGCTGTGATACGAGTGAGGAGAACGTGTCTGGGGAACCTGAAGGTAATTTGTTTTGTTGAGTTGGGTGACAGGTCAGGTGTGGTCCCAAACTTTCTTAAAGTAAGAATCATCCTAGAACACTTGCTGGGAAAAAAAGCTTCCTTGATTCCAGCTCAGACCTACAGAAGGAGAAGGTCCAGAGAAAGATCAGGAATCTACCTACAAAACAAGCGTCCTAAAGGGCTGTCACCTGAGGGCCACTTGGGAAACTTGGGTGAGTAGGAGCTCGTCAAGTGAAACAGGAAACAGAGTGCACCCAGGATAAAGAGCTTCTCAAACTTCTGCATGCAAAGCCCACCCAGGCCACTGTTGAAACGCAGATGTTGATACAGTAGTTCTGTGTTGGGACCTTGATTCCACTTCCAACTAGCTCCCAGTTGTAATGAAGCTGCTGGTCAGCTGACCACATGGAACCTCTCATTGTCCTTATAAGAAAATGCAAACACTTGATCTGAATACAATATCCTTTGTGATCCAATTTCACACCTCTCCAGTCTCATTTTTCCCTTCCCATCCTGTACGCTATTCTGACAGATGTTAACTGTGCTTTGTCTACAAATGTTTGCAGGTATCTTTTCTTGCATGCACCCTCTTTTTCTTTGTTCAACCAAATTCTGGCTCCAGATATAGGTTCCTAAGCATTCGTTAGGTCCCGGTTAACCAGTATTTCCTTTAGAAAACATCATCTGAAGTCCCCAAAGCTGGGGTGGGCGCCCCTCCTCAGGGTGCAGACAGCACCTTTACTCTGAACTGGTAACTGCGTGTTCACTTTTCTAACTGACTCAACCATAAGATCTGTTTTTCTTTTCCCAAGACACATGGTTTGGCTGTGAGGAACTGCTTGCGAAATAGATGTTTGTGAATTGAATCTAATTAAATCAAAGGTCCACATCTAACTGACTGAAAGGCAGTTGTGTTCAGACACTTGAAAGTTGTTCATGATGTTTGGGGATCCAGGTAATATCAACTCTAATCAAAGGGAAAAGTAACTGTAAAAATACAGCAAGGTTTGAGGGTACTTGGAGCCACAGAACTGGCCCTGTAGGCACCTCGGTATTAGAATTGAGAACCTCAGATTTAACCGTTTTTGAATCATAGAATCTTTGAGAATATGATGAGAACTATGGAGTCTACCCCTGAAAAACCATCATGCAAATAAAAAGATTTATTAATACATTTTTGCTATTGATATCAGGCAGTTTAGAAGCCTAAGGATTTTGATGTTGAAGAAGACCCTGTAGGAAGGTACAACTGGGCAGGAGAATATGGATTAATTCAGGCTCATGGGCTCTTTTAAAAGTGAACATGTTGGAATCCAACTATGTCCATTTATTTCTGTATCATCTATGGCTGCCTTGGAGCTACAAAAACAGGGTTGAATAGCTGCGGCAGAGATCTTAGGGCTTCAGTGCAGTTCAGTTATGTCTGACTCTGCGACCTCATGGACTGCAGCACACCAGGCTTCCCTGTCCATCACCAACTCCGGGAGCTTGCTCAGACTCATGTCCGTTGAGTCGGTGATGCCATCCAACCATCTCATCCTCTGTTGTCCCCTTCTCCTCCCACCTTCAATCTTTCCCAGCATCAGGGTCTTTTCCAATGAGTCAGTTCTTTGCATCAAGTGGCCAAAGGATTGGAGCTTCAGCTTCAGCACCAGTCCTTCCAATAAATATTAGGACTGATTTCCTTTAGGATGGACTGGTTGGATCTCTTAGGGCCTGGACAACCTTAGATGTTCCTAGCTAGCTCTTTACAGAAATGTTTGTTGACCTCTGGATTAACTGCAGGAGCAGGACCAGGGAGGGGTTCTGTGTGTGTTGGGGTCCAGTGGGTTTCCTACACATATATCCTACTGTCTGTGCCTTTTAAAAAAGTTGGATTGGAGACAATGATCTGAGATCCAGCCTTCCTCTTCTATTTCTACAGAGAGGAGGGTGGCAGCACCCAGACACATCAGGAGAGCCTCCTGTGGGGCCTTAGGTCAATTACTTAGTGGTTCAGGACCTCAGTTTTCTCTTTTGTAGCGTGGAGTGACGGATGCTCATTTTCCCGGGAGTACTTGCGAACATGAAATGAGATAATGCTGGCCTGGCAGAGAGCTAGTTCTCATGAAATGTTAGTGATGCACAAAACTGATGTTTGAAGGGAGTCACAAAGTGTGGATTTTACTTGGCCCTGGTCTCCATACAAAAGACTCTGTTTACAATGTCATTCATCCTATGGCACACTGCTTGGAACTGTGTCTGGTTCTGAATCAAGGTTTGTCTAGTGACTGGATCAATGAGTGGTGAGAGTTTTTGTAAACTTCCAGCAGATGGAAATGTCTCTTAATGAACTATGTGAGAATCCCATATAATCTGATACCTTTTTAAAAATATGCACACACACAAAGGGATTTCCCTGGCCATCCAGGGGTTAAGACACCATATTTCCACCATCGGGGGCGTGAGTTCCATCCCTGTTTGGTGAACTAAAATCCCACATGCCTCATGGCATGGCCAAAAAAATAGAAAACTAAATGAATGAATGAATGAACAGTGGTTAGAATGGGAAGGTAATCAAAACAGAAGCAACTCTGAACTAGATTCTATTGAGATGAAAAACAAATTGCGCAAATGATAAGTTCACTCTTAAAGAGTGAAATCCTCATTGTAGAGGCGAGGCAGGTATTCCAGGCTGAGGAGGACACTCACTGTCTTCTTTGACCCGATCTCTTGCCCTTTCCCATCCTCTTTCCCCCTCTTGTCAGCTGTAATTCAACTGCATTCCCATCAGAAATATTTAAAGAACCCTTTGTCATGCTGCAGTTGTAGATTGGGATACAATGTATCTCTTAAATCCTTCATAGAGGCCTTTTGTTTCCTGCCTGCTAAGAATCTCTCTACATGGATGTTGAAACAATTTATGAGATGTGCTTGCATTTCCTCTTTTTCTGTTGTTTCTCCTAGATCTTCTTTCCAAGGTTCCCAAGAGCTTTTAACATATTAACTCTTGCTAGAGGATTTTGTTTGTTTGAAACTTTATTTTGGTCAATTCATATTAATTTCTCTCTCTCTCTCTTTTTTTAACTGTAGTGAGAACAGATGATATGGGACCTAGTCCCTTAACAAATTATTAAATGGCTGTGCGCTATTGTTAACTATATGCACAATCTATTTCATTCGATCTCTAGAACTTCGTCCTGCATAAGGGAAACTTGCTACCTGCTGAACAGGTCCTCCTCTCTCTTCCCTCATTAGAGCATATAATTTTAAGGACACTGAAACGTTGAAAGAATGAATGGGGTTATTTTAGGACAGGAAGTAGAGGAGAGAGAAAAAAAAGGTGTAAGGGGAGAACTGATCTATTTTCTGAAGGATTTCCTCCCTCTCCATCTGGATACATTGCATTTAACTGGTCAGCATGGCTGTTTCCTGGTAAGAGTAGTCTCTTCTGTCACCTTCTTTCCAACCCATTGCATTGTTTGGAGTTATCTGTCAGTTTTGCTTTACCACTGAAAATGAAGGAAGGAAAGAAGGAGGGAGGGAGGTGGGAGGATGAGGAGGGAAAGAGCGAAGAAAGAAGGAAGAAAGGAGGAGGGCTTCCCTGGCGGCTCAGTGGTAAAGAATCCACCTGCCCGTGCAGGAGGCACAGGTCCTTTCCCGGCTCTGGGAGGATCCCACATGGGATGGAGCGACTAAGTCTGTGCACCACAACTATTGAGCCTGTGCCCTACTGAAGCCCACGCACCTAGAGCCCACGGTCCACAACAAGAGAAGTAACTGCAACAAGAAGCCTGTGCGTCTCAACTAGAGAGCAGCCACAGCTCGGACAACTAGAGAAAAGCCCGTGCAGCGAGAAAGACGTAGCACAGTCAAAACAGGCAAATAAAACCACATTAAACATTATCAAAAACAGAAAGAAAGGGAGAAACAGAAACTAAAATTTTGCCTGATCTTTTTCACCTTTAAAAATGATTTATGAGGCTAAATTAGTACATCTTTATAAAGTGCTCCAATATTTTGAGAAGGGAATATAATCCATGAAGGGCTTAATCTGGCCTGAAATAGAATTATTTCAAATAAAGCCACAGGGTTTGGGATTAATACCTGTTGTTTTTCTTCAGAAATCTGGTGTTTAGAAAGTGTGAGTTAACTGTCAACAAAAGAGTGGGTTCACCCTGGAGAATATTTAATTTTCTCTTAAGATTTACTTTAAACTCTTTAGGAAGCAGAAGAGCAATAGTCTAGTTCAGGGTATGAATGCAGTGAATAAAAGTGTATTCCTTCCACGGAAGTTTGCCTTTTTCAAAGTTATATCATCATCTGAAAACCTGTGAAACTGATACGATTTAAGTTAGGTTAAGAAATTTAAAGAAAAAAGAAACACACAGAAAAAAAAACTGAGAAATTGAATGGAGCGCAGGGCTCAAAAGTGCTAGGACAGAAGATTAAATTGTTAAAAAGAAAAAAAAGGTAGGGAAAATGCTATATGGTTACTATGGTTACAATTTTTTATTTTTAGTTACTAAGAAAAAATAAATCAATGAATCTCAAAACAGGACTTTATGTTATTTATATTACCATTTGTGTTTTCATTTGAAAATGGAGATGCATGATCTTTCTTTCCTACCCTCTTCCTTTTTCCATTTCTGCCCTCATTCTGCCCTCCATGGGCCTCTTTTGAAACGTGGATGGAGAGAATCATTTTACTGCCAGTTGAACCACAATGACGCTAACCGTTAGCGGGAGGGAAAATCAAGCCTCCTAGACTGAATTGTGCCCGTCACACCCCTGGGTAGACTGGTGTTCTGTTGAGCTTTATGACTAACGTGGGGTGTGGTGCTGAAGCAGCAACACTATCGCTGTAAAAATAACCCTTGATACCTCAGTCTATCTGTGGTGGTGTCCACATATGGAGTTGCCCAGGACGTGATGGCACCATGACGCAATGAAGTTCACTGTGTTAAAGTGCTGTAACAAAAGGAAGAGGAAGTAGACATACTTCCTCATGCAATATACACGGCTGCTGGCTTGGTGAGCCAGTCACACTTCCTATTAATATTATAGTTTGTTGCTTTTTTTTTTTTTTTGCAATGACTTTGTCATGCAGGATCTTAGAGGAAGTGTGGAATCTTAACCACTGGACCACAAGGGAAGTTGCTTATTATGGAATATTTTGATACCTGTTCTGATAGTTGGATGGGCATGGGAGATATCAGTTTTGCTATCTCTTCTGACAGTTGGATGTATATGGGAGAAACCTGAAAGATGGTGGCCTCTTGGCTGTGTTAAGAGATTTTATATTTCCCTCCCCTGTCTTTTGTGTGAAGGCTGTGTTTGTGGTCTTTGTAGTACAGGTGGGAGGCTCTTTCTGTTTCATTAAGTAGATAGACACTCAGGTGTTCCAATTTATGAGTGTGTTTTTCCTGGAGAGCTGGTAACTTTCATTTGGCATATGACTATTTTTTTCTGTCATTACTCTTTTGGGGATTTTTTTCTTATGGGCTTGTTCATTTCCTGCAGCTGAGCCATGATTTGTTAATTACTTCAACAAGCCAGTCCCCTTTTTCTTTCCATTAGTCAAGAAGAATGGGATGGAGAGGAAGTGGCCAGTCTTCTCTCCCAACAGAGTCCATTTCTCTTTCCACACTTTCCCCCCTCACTCTTCTGTGCTGAGTCTCTGGAGCAGACTCAGATTATCTGAGGGAACAATCTGTTTCATTCATTCATCGATTTCTTCAATGAGCACCTACTAGTTCTATCATAACTTCAAGACCTATTCTGAAAACTTGAATTAATGCTAGCATATAGAGACCTATGATATAAAAATTGGAAGGAAAGGGGAGAAATGGGTTGATGTGCGCAGAGGAAGAAAGATAGAAAACGGAGGAAAGAGCTACAGAATTGAAGGAAGAGGAAATGCATGGCAGTGAACAAAGGGGACAAGAAAAGAAAAAGGTTCAAATGTGTTTTTTAAAAAAGGAACAAATAAAAGATGAATTCAGAACAAAGTACGGCAAGTGTTTCTGCCAGGAAACTAGGGATCATGTAGACCAATTAGTCTTAGTTGCTAACTTCCAATAATTTACAGTTAAGATCAGAAGTCAGACTTTAAAATGTGTGTGTGTGTGTGTGTGTGTGTGTGTGTGTGTGTGTGTGTGTGTGTGTGTGTG
>ML661340.1:1316778-1364692 GCA_007570785.1 Antilocapra americana | reverse complement strand
GTGTGTGTGTGTGTGTGTGTGTGTGTGTGTGTGTGTGTGTGTGTGTGCGCGCGCACGCGCTCAGTCATGTCTTTGTGACCCTATGGACTGTAGCCTGCCAGGTTCCTCTGTCTATGGGATTTCCCAGGCAAGAATAGTGGAGTGGGTTGCCATTTCCTTCCCCAGGGGGCCTTCCTGACCCAGGGATCAAACCAGCTTTTCTCGCATCTCCTGCACTGGAGGTGGATTCTTTACCACTGAGACACTTGGGAAGACACATTTGGCCACACTTGTGTCCTGAGATACACATGAGAACTTTTAAAAAGTAGTTATGTTTTACTTCTTATAAAAGAGCTTCAGGTGATTGGAATAACAAAATCTAAAAGGTTTAAAATTGGTACTATGTGTTGCTTATAAGGGCTTCCCTCGTGGCTCAGTGGTAAAGAATCCACCTGCAATGCAGCAGACGCAGGTTTGATCCCTGGGTCAGAACAATTCCCTGGAGGAGGGCATGGCAACCCACTCCAATATTCTTGCCTAGAGAATCCCATGGACAGAGGAGCCTGGCGGGCTACAGTCCATAGGGTCACAAAGAATCAGACAAATCTGAAGCAACTTGGCATGCACGTACATTGCCTATAAATCCCCTGTCTTGCGGCTCAGGCTGGGGGCTTTGCAACCTCCAGGACGTGGCGGTGCTCCAGTCTCTCCAGAAGTCAGGACGCAGGCTGCCAGAGAACCTAGAGGGAGAAAGGACACATTTTCTCCTCCTTTCAAAGCTATTAATGTTCTGTTCGCCAATAGGCTATTGTAACAATTGATCTTTGTGTGAACTGGATACCCATTACATTTTGCCGAGAAAGGCACTTAATCCAGCGTATTTCCTTTACAAACGACCTCTTCTCTCTCCTAATGGATGCTCATCACCGAAACAGTTGTTGGTCCAGGTCACTGGCTTACTGCCTCCAGCCACGGACACAGTCTTTGGAGCAGGAAAGCGAGAGGGACAGGAGTCCCTGAAAGACCACAGTGTGCTTTGTCTTGCGTTAGGCAAACTCTCACGCGTGCCTGAAATTCCGAAGGAAGTCAGAGAAAGGAAGTTTGCTAGCGGGGGTGCTTGTGATATTTTTGGCAGCGATATTTCCCTACCTGCCCTGTGTGTTTGTGTCTGTGCTGATGTTTGCTGCGACTTGAAAAAAAGAATAGCTACTAAATTAGGATATGATGAACTTCGCAGCTGGAGAGAGAGCGGGATCCAACAGAGAAAACAACACTTGTGACTTGAGATACTGTATTCTCTTTGAGGTTACATTTAGACGTCAGGATAAGCAAGGGAAAAAACACTTGCAGAAGACAGAAACAGCTCGGCTGTGTCCAGTCCTTGTAAGAAAATGGAAATGTTTGACGTGAGCTTTACGGTTGTTTTGTCTAAAAAGATTAAGGGCTCTTGGCTGTGTCCACCTCCTCACCACATCCTTTTATCCTTGAAGTTTGGTGAGTGAGGTTTTCTCCTCCCCCTTGAGATTCTGCTTTATTTCAGCAAGTGTTTGGCGTCCTGGGTGATAGATTGACTATAAAACTGTTTGGATTTTAATCACTTTTCAAGACCAGTGGCTTTTGGGGTGGTCACTGAAAGGAGTTTGAAAGCTCTGTAATCTCTCTGCCTTCAAGGGAAAAATCTTCACCACAGATACGATTGTTTTTAGACTTGTCAAAGAGCCTCTAGCAAAACAATTCAGTACAGTTTAGGGCTGGACAGAAGAGATGAATGCTCTCCTTTTAGAGGCAAGTGACTGGGGGTCTAGGTGAAAGAACCTCTGGGCAAAACTCTGCTCCCTGGAAAGATAATTAGCGTGTACAGTGGTGAGTAGTGACTGTCCTCATAGAAAATTCCCTGTAATTACTCCATCAGGAATGTTCTCAGGACTAAATTGGAGGAACTGGGGGGTCATTGAATCATCAATGTTTGGCCTTGTATCCTAAGGAGAGTTTCACAAAGGCAAAAGCCCCTTTTCTTTGTATTTTGTCTATCAGGGAGTAATATCCACAAAGCAGTGGTTCATCTGTGAATCCACTTTTTAGGTCTCTCTCTATACTGCTAACTACACACACCACGTGAAAGCAATATAATATATGTATGTGTGTATATATATATATATATATTTAATATAACACAGTGCTTAGACGGTTACTTACCTATCTTCAAAGTATGTGTAGTAATCACTCCAATGATACTTGGAGTGAGAGACACTTTCAAAAACATCAGTGTTAACAAAAGGCATTTTATTAAAATTAGACCCTTGAATATGGTATAGATACAGAATGGAATATTACTTAGCCGTAAAAAGGAATGCATTAATGCCATTTGCAGCCACATGGATGGACCTAGAGATTAACAAAGTAAGTGAAGTCAGACAGAGAAAGACAAACGTCATATGGTAGCACTTATATGTGGAATCTAAGAAAATGATACAAATCAACTTATTTACAAAACAGAAATAGACTCACAGACACAGGAAACAAGCTTATGGGGACCAAGGGGAAAGTGAGGAGGGGGATAAACTAGGAATTTGAGATTCAAGTATGCACATTATTATGCCCAGGTGGCTCTAGTGGTAAAGAACCCCTCCTGCCAATGCAGGAGACATAAGAGATGTGGGTTCGATCCCTGGGTCAGGAAGTTCCCCTGGAGAAGGGCATAGCAACCAACTCCAATATTCTTGCCTGGAGAATTCCATGGACATCCCATGGAGAAAGGAGCCTGGCAGGCTACATTCCATGAGTCACAAAGAGTCTGACATGACTGAGTGACTTAGCCCGAGTACCACATATAAAATAGATAACCAACTAGTGCCTGCTGTATAGCACAGGAAACTATATTCAGTATCTTGTAATAACCTCTTATGGAAAAGAATCTTAAAAAGAATAGGTATATATGTATATGTATAAGTGAATCACTTTATACCTGAAACTAACTTGACATTGTAAATCAACTATATTTCAATAAAAGTAAAAAAAAATAAATTAGACTAAATAATAATTAAAATAATAAATGTTAATTATAAATAATAATTATTAATAAATAACAATAAATTAATAAATTAAAAACTCACTGAAGAACCACCATCCCCATTCCTCACTAGACCTCTGGCCCCGTTCTTCTTTCCACTTTATTAGAGTTGAGGGGTTTGAAACTGTGATAGAATTTACCATCCAAACTCTCCCCCAACCCTGTTTGAGAGCAAAAAAATGCTGCTTAAGGAATCCAGTCCTCAGACCCAGTCACACGTGTTAACACAGCCACCACTTCACCTGCAGCCCAACTCAGGGACCCACCCCCCTCTGCCTCAGTGACCAGGTGCCACTTTCCGTTCACTTGGCCTTTAACACAGAGAGGATTGTTATTTTCTGCTTCACTGTCTGCCCTCGGGCACTGAGAAGTTGTTTTACTGGTTGCTCATTTCTGACTGGCTTAATTCTCCCTGAGTCTTCCCATCTGAGGTTCACTGTTTTGTCTGTTTTCTGATGTATTAGTTCAAAGACAAGTGAGAAAGGGAAAATGCTATTCATTTTAAAAGTTGATAAGTAAGTGGGTAAAACTTTTTAATGGGAGATCAACCAACTCCCTAAAACTTAGGAAGTTCTTTATTTTTTGGGGGGGGGGTTGAGGCTTGTGGGATCTTAGTTTCATATCCAGGAATCGAACCCAGACCTCCCACAGTGGAAGTGTAGAGTCTTAGCCACTGGACTGCCAGGGAATTCCTAGAAAAATTCTTAATTATCCGTGGCTAACAGTGTCCATGAGGAGAGATGTCATCGGAATACACATCATTTAAAACCTTTGCTAAACCAATGGTGCAACTTATTTCTCTAGGACACTTTTATTTTTAAGGTAGAGCCCCTTTCTCTTTCCTGTCCAACACTTGATTGTATTGAGAACTATAGGACTTCCCTGGTGACTCAGTGGATAAGAATCTGCCTGCCAATGCAGGGGACACCGGTTCAATCCCTGGTCTGGGAAGATCCCACATGCCACAGAGCGACTAAGCCCTTGCAGCACAACTACTGAGCCTGCATTCTAGAGCCTGCAAGCTGCAACTACGAAGCCCTCATGCCCTAGAGCCTGTGCTCTGCAACGAGAGAAGCCACTGCAATGAGAAGCCTGTGCACCGCAACTAGAGAGTAGCTGTTGATCGCAACTGGAGAAAGCCTGCATGTAGCAACAAAAGACCCAGCACAACAAAAATAAAATTTTGAAAAAGGGACCATAAAAATGAAACTGGAGCCCATTATCCAGAGTGAAGTAAGCCAGAAGCAAAAACAACAATACAGTATACTAACACATATATATGGAATTTAGAAAGACGGTAACAGGAACCCATCATGCGAGACAGCAAAAGGAAAGCAGATGTATAGAATAGACTCGTGGACTCTGTGGATGAGGGTAAGGATGGGATGATATGGGAGAATGGCATTGAAACATGTTAATTATCATATGTTTAATCAATCGCCAGCCCAGGATTGATGCTTGGGGCTGGTGCATCGAGATTTCCCCGGGGGGAGGGAGGAGGGAGAGGGGTTCTGGAGGGGGAGCATATGTAAACCCATGGTGATATCATGGCATTGTATGGCAAAAACAATAAAAGGGGAAAAAAAAAAAACAATGTTTAAGTAAAATAAAAAAAAAATGCATCTCAGGCAATATTGTGGGCAGTATTCTGACCCAGAATCAGAATCAACATTTACAAATTTAATAATTAAGCATCAAGAAATAGAAAATTAAATATAAAAAGATACAGGCTTCCTTGCTTTAGTAACCTGTTACCCATAAAATGATTATCATATCTATTGAACCTATCAAAAAAGCAAAGGACAAATTCATAGAGACAGAAAGTAGAATGGAGGTGGGGAGTTGGCATTTACTGGGGACAGTTTCCTTTGGGAAGATAATAAAAAGTTCTGGAGATGGATGTTGGATGGTATTGGATGGATGGTTGCACAATAAAGGAAATATATTAGCGCCTCTGAACTGCACAGTTAAGAATGGCTAAAATGGCACATTTTATGTATGTATATTTTACCACAGTAAATAAAGGCAAAAAAAAGAAAGAAAAGGAGTAATTCTAGGATCGGCTGCAGGAAGTTACCGTAGAAATAACCAGAACATTTGTTGTTTGAGCCTTAGCAGAGAACAGGCAATAGTTCCCAGAAATTACTGTTGTGTTTTAATATTAATTAATATTAATATATCTCTGCAGAAAGAGATGAGGCAAGAAATTTCAACAGCTTAGCATTTATAGGGTACACGATTGGGAGTAAAACACTTGTGAAAGTTATCATGATAGAAGGCCTTTATTTAAAGTGTGGTGAAGGCCGCTGACTCATTGGATAACTGGAGTATTTGTGGCTTGAGTAATGGCCGAGCCAAGAATCCTGAAAGAGTCAGACTCTTTCTTCCTTGGGGGAAAAAAAGGAGGTCAAGTCAATTCTATCCCACTCTATCTTGGATATTTTGTTCCATGATGATTTTGACCAACCCCAAATTCCTCCAGCGAGGGAGGAATGTTCAGTGTTTTTGTAACCTTGATTAACTGTGATATTATTCCAAACAAGGAGGCAGACCCCTATGGGGGCAAGAGGTGGAGAGGAGAGAGCTAAATCGGGAGTCTGTTTTTGATCCCAGCCAGATGATGGATGTCTTACGAATGGGGCCAGTGCTGCTTCTGATCTCATTCTGAGAAAAGACACTTTCACCAGCTGGGCGAAATGTCTGGACTCAAGTGTGAAGCCAGTTGACTGGCCGAGCTAAATAGCTGAAGGAACTCAGATTCTTCTGATAATGATATTCTAATTATTTGTCTTCCTGTGCTTGGACGCTCAGTCATGTTTGACTCTGTGACCCCATGCACTGTAGCCCTCCATGTTCCTTCATCCATGGCGTTTCTTCAGGGAAGAATACTGGAGTGGGTTGCCATGCCCTCCTCCAGGGGTTTATCTTCCTGAGGTTGCACTTATTGCGAGTATTTTCTGATTGGGATAAAATAATAACATGAGCCAGGTGCTTGGAACTGCCATGGCTAAGAGATGACTTTTGTGAAGTCATGGTACTAGGCTAGCAGGCATCTGGTTATCTTAAGGATGCTGTTGAGTGTAATCAAGCATAGATATTCTGGAGTCAGACTTCCTGGCATGAATCCGGGGTCTGCCTCTTCCAAGATGAGACCTGAGGCAGTTGCCCACATCTCTGTGCCTTTAGGGTTGTCATCTCTAAAAAGAGGATGATTGCAATAGATCGTGCATCATAGGTTGCTGTGAAATATGGTTTAAACCCTGTAAAGTGCACGGACCTCTTCATGGATCACAGCCCTGTCATGGTGAATGGGGAAAAGCGGAAGCAGTGACAGAAAATTTTATTGTCTTAGGCTCCCAAATCCCTGTGGATGGTGATGGCGGCCATGAAGTTAGCAGACACTTGCTCCTTGAAAGGCGAGCTGTGACAAACTCAGGCATCGTATTAAAAAGCAGAGACATCACTTTGTGGACAAAGGTTTGTACCGTCAAAGCTGTGATTTTTCTAGCGGTAATGTGCAGATGTGAGAATTGGACCATAAAGAAAGCTAATTCAAAGAACATAATTTGAGCAAGCTCTGGAAGGTAGCAAAGGACATACACACCTTGGCATGCCACAGTCTATGGGGTTGCAAAGAGCTGGACACAATTTAGTGACTGAATGACAGGAACAGAGGTGCTTGGAACAGTGCTTAGCATGTAGGGACTGGACCATAAAAGTTAGCTATTACTTGTATTAATCATTGCCTCTTTGGAGGAAGATGTGGCTAGAACAGTGAAGGTGAAGGTTGAAGTGGTAGGTTTGTTGCCTGTGAGTCACAGACCCTTTGCATTGGAGAGTTCAAAACTCAATGGCTTTGTCAAATCATCATATGCATGTTAAATATATTACAATTTTGTTTGTCCATTACACCTCAATGAAGTGGAAAAGAAGGGGAAAAACCCTCCATGACTGCTATACCCATGTATTTGTTGTTGTTTAGTCACTAAGTGGTGTCTGACTCTTTACAACCCCATGGACTGTAGCCCACTAGGCTACTCTGTCCATAAAATTTGCCAGGCAAGAATCCTGGAGCAGGTTGCCATTTCCTTCTCCAGGGGATCTTTCTGACCCAGGGATCGAACCTGCATCTCCTGCATTGGCCGGTGGATACTTTACCACTGAGCCACCAGGGAAGCCATACCAGTAATGCAGGTTTTAGTGAACCATTCCTGCATTCACTCATTTGTTGATTCACCACTTGCCAGGAACTGGGGATACAGAGTCAATTACAGTGTGATTTATTATGATGCTCAGTCTAGTGGCAAAGACACATGAAGAGGTTACTGTGCAATATGTAGGTACAAAGGTAAAGATATGTACAAGGTATTACTGAGTTGTGATGGAGGAGGCCTCGGAGGTTGAGGGTGAGATGGGGAGGAACACTCAGGGAAAATTCCTGGAAGTAAGCCCCCAAAATAAGTGTTTGGTCAAATAAAGCTTGATTTTAATAATAAATCAATAACAGTTTCAGCCTGTGTCTCTAAAAGATAAGGATTCTCTCTCTCTGATAAACAAAATACTATTATTACCTCTAAAAGCAATAATAATGGTTGCTCAATTATAATAAAATACTATAATATTAACTGTAATAAAATATCTGATTGATTACCTGGATATCACCAGATGGTCAATACCAAAATCAGATTGATTGTATTCTTTGAAGGTGCAGATGGAAAAGCTCTACACAGTCAGCAAAAACAGCCAGGTCAGATTGCAAAATTCGGACCGTGGCTCAGATTGCAAAATTCGGACTTAAGAAAGTAGGGAAAACCACTAGACCATCCAGGTAAGACCTAAATCAAATCTTCTACAATTATACAGTGGAAGTGAGAAATAGATTCAAGGGATTAGATCTGGTAGAGTGTCTGAAGAACTATGGACAGAGGTTCATGACATTGTACAGGAGGCAGTGATCAAGACCATCCTCAAGAAAAAGAAATGCAAAAAGGCAAAATGGTTGTCTGAGGAGGTCTTACAAATAGCTGAGAAAAGAAGAGAAGCTAAAGGCAAAGGAGAAAAGGAAAGATATACCCATTTGAATGCAGAATTCCAAAGAATAGCAAGGAGAGATAACAAAACCTTCTTCAGTGGTCAATGCAAAGAAATAGAGGAAACCAATAGAATGGGAAAGACTAGAGATCTCTTCAAGAAAATGAGAGATACCAAGGGAACATTTCATGCAAAGATGGGCACAATAAAGGACAGAAATAAATGGACCTAACAGAAGAAGAAAATATTAAGAAAAGGGGGCAAGAATACACAGAAGAACTATACAATAAAGATCTTAATGACTCAGATAACCACGATGGTGTGATCACTCACCTAGAGCCAGACATCTTGGAATGCCAGGTCAAGTGGATCTTAGGAAGCATCACAATGAATAAAGCTAGTGGAGGTGATGGAATTCCAGCTGAACTACTTCAAATCCTAAAAGATGGTGCTGTGAAAGTGCTGCACTCAATATGCCAGCAAATCTGGAAAACTCAGCAGTGGCCACAGGACTGGAAAAGGTCAGTTTTCATTTCAATCCCAAAGAAAGGCAATGCCAAAGAATGTTCAAACTACTGCACAACTGCACTCATCTCACACGCTAGCAAAGTAATGCTCTAAATTCTTCAAGCTAGGCTTCAACAGTAAGCAAATTGAGAACTTCCAGATGTTCAATCTGGATTTAGAAAAGGCAGAGGAACCAGAGATCAGATTGCCAACATCCACTGGATCATAGAAAAAGCAAGAGAGTTCCAGAAAAACATCTGCTTTACTGACTACACCAAAGTCTTTGATTATGTGGATCACAACAAACTGTGGAAAATGCTTTAAGAGAGGGGAATACCAGACCACCTTACCTGCCTGCTGAAAAATCTGTATGCAGGTCAAGAAGCGAGAGTTAGAACCAGACATGGAACCACAGACTAGTTCAAAATTGGGAAAGGAGAACGTCAAGGCTGTATGTTGTCACCTTGCTTGTTTAACTTATATGGAGAATACATCAAGTGAAATGCTGGGCTGAATGAAGCACAAGCTGGAATCAAGATTGCAGGGAGAAATATCAATAACCTCAGATATACAGATGACACCACCGTTATGGCAGAAAGCCATAAAGAAACTGAAGAGCCTCTTGATGAAAGTGAAAGCGGAGAGTGAAAAGTCTGGCTTAAAAGTCAACATTCAAAAGCTAAAAAACATGGCATCCGATCCCATCACTTCATGGCAAATAGATGGGGAAACAATGGAAACAGTGGCAGACTTTATCTTCTTGGGCTCCAAAATCACTGCAGATGGTGCCTGCAGCCATGAAATTAAAAGATGCTTGCTCCTTGGAAGAAAAGCTATGACCAATCTAGACAACATATTAAAAAGCAGAGACATTACTTTGCCAACAAAGGTCCATCTAGTCAAAGCTACAGTTTTTCCAATAGTCATGTATGGATGTGAGAGTTGGACCATAAAGAAAGCTGAGCACTGAAGAACTGATGCTTTTGAACTGTGGTGTTGGAGAAGACTCTCGAGAATCCGTGGACTGCAAATAGATCTAACCAGTCCATCCTAAAGGAAATCAGTCCTGAGTATTCACTGAAAGGACTGATGCTGAAACTGAAGCTCCAATACTTTGGCCACCTGATGCGAAGAGCTGACTCATTGGAAAAGACCCCAGTGCTGGGGAAGATTGAAGGCAGGAAAAGGGGACAACAGAGGATGAGAAGGTTGGACAGCATCACCGATGTGATGAACATGAGTTTGAACAAGCTCTGGGAGTCAGTGATGGGCAGAGAAGCCTGGCGTGCTGCAGTCCATGGGGTCACAAAGAGTCAGACTGAACTGAACTGATACATATCACATTATTTTTAAATTGTTTTGAATGAATCAGGATGCAAGTAAGGGCAAACCTTGTAATGGATCTCTTTCTTATTTTTTTGGTCTTTGTAATTTATTTGCTGAAGAAACTGAGTTGTTTATCTTGTATAATGTTCCATGGATGGATTTTGCTTGATGGTGTCATATAACTTTTTCCTCTGTTCATTATACTTCCTATAAATACTGTGTCCAATTTAAAGTTTTGTCAGACTCAGATTCAATTTCTTGGGGT
Source organism: Antilocapra americana (assembly GCA_007570785.1). NCBI lineage: Eukaryota > Metazoa > Chordata > Mammalia > Artiodactyla > Antilocapridae > Antilocapra > Antilocapra americana. The sequence goes on along the minus strand of ML661340.1, from coordinate 1,354,514 downwards.
TCAGTGGGCTATGGATGGGCCACGATTCCTTCACAGGGAGGGTGGAGCATTTCCTTTGGGAGACATGTACCGAATGGTGGTCTCTCTTTCTGAGATGTTTGCGGCCCCTGACAGTCTTTGGTTAGGGTCATTCCTTCATAAAGGTTGTAAAGTGGTCCTATTCTAATTCTCCCTTTCCTTCTTTGGCTGGAATCCTAGAGAGAGTAATTTCCCCTCGTTTATTATTTGCTTACTCACTGGTATATATAAGTTGGTCTAGGAAAGGCAAGCTGAGTGCCTGGTTGAAAAATCCATATTAATAGTGGCTCTGTGGTAGTACAAGATCCACAACCTTTAATGTCAGTAAAATTCTATCAGCATATAATTCTACTAAAGCAGGAAGGTGAACTGATGAGGTTTTATAAGTACCTGGCATCAGAAGAAGAACTTTCTGCTTATAACATAGCTTTAAAAACACTTTAACTGCCCCCTCAAGCTTTTAGTCAAATTTTTTTTAAAGCAGCAATTACAAAGAGATAATCTTGCTGAACTGAAATCCTAGACTACATCTCGTATCATTTTAGTTTTCAGTGACCTACTTAGCACGTGGCATGATTTACAGTGGGGGGTTATTGCTTTAGCAAAATGATGCTTTGGTCATTCACTTAAAGAGAAAAAAAATATCCTGTTTTATTCTGTAGTATGGAATGAAACCTTTAAACAGTCAAAATCAGCTTGAGATTAAGTCATCATTAGGACAATTTTATACCAAACCTAAAATAGATGTGTACCTTAGCATTGATGTATACAGAGCTTGTGTTTCCTAAAGGGTGAAGCAAAAATATATTCCCATGAAGGATGAATAGGCAAATCACACACTCACAAAGGTTAATGAAAAATGGAACACTTAAGGGACTTCCTTGGTGGTCCAGTGGCTAAGTCTCTGCTCCCAATGCAGAGGGCATGGGTTCAATCCTTGGTCGGGGAACTAGATCCCACATGCCACAACTAGGACTTGGCACAGACAAATATTTGTTTTTTAAATGGAACATTTAAGAAGCACTACATTTTAGGTGTTCTGTGAAAATCCCTTTTAAATGTGTTCCCAAGTAAAATCAGTTGTTTGCATTCGATTGGTGACATAACACGTTAACAGTAGTGGAAATAGGAGTAACCTCTGAGCTTTTGGGCGGACTCTGGTGTGACCTCAAAGTCCTCGACTTCCTCCAGTGGGGAGACTGGTCAACCCGGATCCTGACCAGTTTTCCTCTTGCCCTCTCCTTCCAAATCACTCAAATCCTTTGTCTCCAACTACATTAGATCTATTCAGTGTTTCCCTTTTTAATGCTTCCACCATTTCTTAATATCTACAAAGAAGGGATTGATTCCCCCCATGCCAGCAGGAAGCAGTGGGGTGTGCATGTTGGAAGGGCCCCAGTTTGAGGAATAAGCCAACAAGGGGCATATTGTCTTTCTTTTCATTCTTTCTTTTATTTTTTTTAGAGCATTTTTCTTTCTCATCCAGATTAGTCTGACCTCAGCACAAGACAACCATATATCACTTTTAACGGCAAACTTGAATGTCGCCTGGGTCTCCTTGGTGGTTTTCCATGAATGTCATATGATAATCCCACTGGAGCCACCTCAGCCACTTACTACTCTTACCCTGATAAAAATACTTTGTTGGGGCTGTTAGGTTGTCTTTTATTTTTAATCCAGCTGAAAATGGAAGCATTACAGAGCTTAGAAATATTAATGAGAAAATTCTCCGCTTTCCAGCTCAGGGTACCCCACACATGATGGGCTAGAATGAAAGTATTTTGCCCAGTTTTACCTCGATAGAAGCATCTTAGCTGAAGCTTTCAAGCAAGGCTTTTAAGAAAGAATCATATGACACACACACATATACAAAATGGAAATGCCCTGGCAGATAAAATTAACATTCTCTTATTGCGCCTGTAGTGCAAATGGTTATAAAAGGAGTTGCTAAATAATGTACACTCTCTGATGATCTATAAGGCAGCTGTGCGCTTTTCTATTTTAAAAATCCCAAGAGTTAAAGCCTAATCTAATCCTCTCTTTGTCCGAGTTTCTGTCAAATGATCAGACCCTTAGACATTTTTTTCACTCAGGACGGATGGGTTGTATTGAATCCAGCCTACTTTTCGAACAGGTTGTCCATCAGCCTCGTTGAACCTTCTGGTGTTTGTTTATTAACAGGTAGAGACAGACCTGAAATCTTACTCTTTTTCTAAGCAAACCTGTGCCAAAACCCAAATGGGTGCTTAAAACAGATGGTTCTCATCTTCCTAAAGACTTAACTATCTTAGTTTACCTCTGGGCAAAGTCCTGGCAGGGTGATTTGTGAGATGGCACCATCATTGTAAGTAGGAATCACCTGGAAAATGGGTTTTTCTTGTTTCATGAAAACAAAGAAAGTCCCCTTCTCTCTCTTTTTATTCTTTTTTGGAGGTGGTGGGCTGACTAGGTCTTTGTTGCTGCATGAGTTTTCTCTAGCTGTGGTACATGGACTTTTCATTGCCATGGCTCCTGTTACTGTGGAGCACAGGCTGCAGAGTGTAGGCTTGGTCATTGTGGCACATGGGCTTAGTTGCATGTGATATCTACCTGGACTAGGGATCATACCCTAGTCCCAAGGTGGATTATGAACCACTGGACCCCCAGGGAAGTCCAGAAGTTCCCCTGTCTTATGGTCATCCTGTGGAACCAGGAAGAAACCCCACCCCAGATTCAGCTGGGATGTCAAGGCTGATAATACCACACAAGCACCAAGAGGGTATGAAAAGTTGTATCACTCACACAGTGAGCTGTTATGCAGGGAGTAGAGCAGGCTCCCAAACAGGTTCAAAATGGGCTTCAGAGAAGCCAAAGAGGCCAGCTTGGCATTTTACATTAGGAGATAACCAGAGGTGAGCAAGACCCTGAGGCTGGGAAAGAGCAGAAGAGGGAGGCAGAGGATGAAATGGTTGGATAGCATCACCAACTCAGTGGACATGAACTTGGGCAAATTCCAAGAGATAGTGAGGGACAGGGAGGCCTCAGTTCAGCTCAGCTCAGTTGCTCAGTTGTGCCCAACCCTTTGCGACCCCACGGACTGCAGCACGCCAGGCCTCCCTGTCCATCACCAACTCCCAGAGTTTACTTAAACTCATGTCCATTGAGTCACTGATGCCATCCAACCATCTCATCCTCTGTCATCCCCTTCTCCTCCTGCCTGGCTTGCCCTAATCCTTGGGGTCTCCAAGAGTTGGACACGACTTGGTGACTGAACAACAAAGAGGTGAGAATTTCCCCACGCATCCCTGAGCTTGTGTAGTTTGAACTCCCACTGGTGCCAGAGAGGGGAGCACCTAGGCTTTCTCAGCAGCTGGCAAGATAGGAAGGGGAGCAGAAGGGAAGGGAGGAATGATGGCACCCGAGAGCCATCACGAGTCAAATACCAACATAGGGTCAGACGCTATACTACCTGTGTCTTTCAGTTAAAGAGAAAGCTGAAGGCACTGTTAAAAAAAAAAGGTAAATATTTTTAGATTGATACCAAATGCTGCTTGAGAAGTGAAGGTTTGGAAGCATTTGGAGAACTTCTAGAATTTTGCTATGTATTTCTGCTTGGGGCTTTTAAGGGCAAAACAATGTATGTAGTCAGTCAAACCTCTGCTTCTGATCAAATATTTGGATACAAAGTCTTCAAGTGTTTAGATAATTACTGAAGACATTTAAAAATTGTTCCATTCAGGCAAATCAGCTGTTACTGTTGGTAGATTATTTTCCACTTACTGACTTAAATCCCTTGCACACTGGGTCAAGGTAAGTCTTGATTCTCTCATTACACTTGATGGTGATGGGCCATCAGAAAGTCAAGGGACATTAAGGATTATTTAGGATAATCTTATTATTTATTTGGAGAAATTTAAGGCCTATGAGAGTCTAGAATGTTAGCTGAGATCATACAAACTAGAATCCAAGTCCTGAGGCTTGCCTACTATACCTCACCTAATTTGGATCAGACAGTTTGGTTGTCTATTTTTCCCAGGCTTTCAATAACAATGCATTCTCTGCAGAATGCTAGATTAAAAAAAATACTTATAAATTTTATTTCCTGCTTCCCCATAATCTTCAAGTCTGAATATATTGCAGAACTTTAATATGAATTCTAAAATAGAGATCCTATATTTTATTACACTGGAAATGTTAAATTATACATTAGCTTTGGGTACTGTGCTGTGTGCTAAGTCACTTCAGTGGTGTTTGACTCTTTCTGACCCTATGGACTGTAGCCCACTGGGCTCCTCTCTCCATGGGATTTTGCAGACAAGAATACTAGAGTGAGCTGCCATTTCCTTTCCAGGGGATCTTCCCACCCCAGGGATCAAGCCTGCATCTCTTACATCTCCTGCATTGGCAGGTAGGTTCTTTACCACTAGCGCTACCTGGGAAGCCCCAGCATTCGGTAAGACATCCAGTAACAGACCTTTCTTTTTGTTTAATTCAGTGTGTTTTAATTTTTAAAATAACATTAAATATTTTATTTCATTTTCCCCTCTATTTCTATGATGTGTGTGCTCCATTCTAGGATTTATTAAAAATAAACTTTGCACTTCAAGATTGTTTTAGATTTACATATACATTTTGAAGATAGTACTGTGAGTTTACAAGTACCTCATTCTCAGTTTGCCCTAGCAATATTACATTAGCATCTGTCAAAATTAGCTAACCAATATTGATCATAATTCTTAACCAAAGTTCACAGTTCATTCACATTTCCTTAGCTTTTTACCTAACATTGCTTTTCTGTCCCACCCAGGATACATTATATTGAGTCATGACTCCTCAGGTTCCACTTGGCTGTGACTGTTTCTCCAAATTTTCTTAATTTGCTTTGACATTCTTGACAGACTCAAGAAGTACTGGTCAACTATCTTGTAGAATATCCTTCAACTGGGATCCATCTGATTCTTTTCTTGTGATGTGAATGGAGTTGTGAGTTCTTGGAAGAGACCTAACTTATCACTCTCGATATTAATCTTAATCGCTGGGCTGAGATAGTGTTTGTCAGATTAAGGATAGGGCAGAATGTTCTGGAAACCCATAGATGACAAGGCAGGAAGGACAGAGGGATTTTTGGTATGATTTCTACACACAAAAAACTCATACCCTTCTGTATTACACTCTGAAGAAAGGTCTTCTGTGCCTCCTAGATGTTAGGGGTAGGTATGCTCCTCCGCTTACTGAAGGGTAGAATACATTATGTACATGATTGGGAATTTTGCTTTAGAGATTTGTCTCCTATCCATCTATCTATCTGTCGTCTGTCTATCATCTGTGTATAACAGTATGTATTCATGGATATTTATTTACTAACTTGGATTATAAACCAATTAAACCTTATTTTGTTACTTAAATTGTTTCAGTTGGCTGCTCTCCTTTTGATATACCCCTTTCATGTTCTTTTCAAAGCACTTTTTTTCCAGCACTATAAGATGTTCTAATATCATCTTGTACATTCCTAGCACCAGTCCTAGAATCAGTCATTTCTCTAACGCATGTTTCTTTGAAATTTAAGAACTATTATTTTTTAATCTCTGTACTAGAAACTGAGATCTGGGTGTGAGGTGTGCTTGTTCTTTCTACTGGGCTGTTATTACTTCCAGGTGGTCCTCCCACCCAATAGAACAAGGAGTGTGCATATTTGAACCCTTGCATATACACACATCTATAAGTATTTCTGTACATATCCCTCTTTGTATTAAGCTAAACATGAGTTCATAGTGATGTCTCCAACTCTAATCCAGTACCACATGGATCATTCTAACCTCCTTCCCTTGTTTGTTTTCAACCTCCCACTCCAATAGAGAAAAGTCTGGCTCCCGCCATCTGCTGCCCATTTATTTATTCATGCAATTCCAGTTATATGTATGTAGTGGTTTCAGGATTGTTCATTTAGTTTGGGGATGCTTTTCTTTTCTTTTCTTCTTTTTTGACCACGCGATGTTGCTTGTGGAGTTTTAGTTCCCCAACCAGGGATTGAACTCTGGCCCTTGGCAGTGAGAACACGGAGTTCTAACTACTGGACCACCAAGGAATTCCCAGGATATTTTTCAACTGTATCTTTTAACTCATCCCCTGAATAGTTTTCCCTTAATCATCTTTTTTATTTCCAACATCTCTTTTTCTTTCCCTAACGATTACACTTTAAAAATGGATTGATAGCATTATCCAGTCCAAGCTTGTAATGCTTGCTGCATGATGGACCAGTCAATTGAGAGAGATGAGGTGTTGGGGCAAAGAAATAGCAGACCAAGAAGCTGATGGACTAGTGTCCCAAAGAACCATGTCACCCAAGTTAGAATTCAGGCCTTTCTTATACTAAAAGGGGGAGAGGGTGTGACTTATAGTGGCAAACTTCTTGGTGCCAGATCTTTGTTCTTGGAGCTGTCCACCTAGATCTGGTAACAATGTTTTTATAAATCTACAACAAGACAAATGTTATTCTCTGTTCTGTAACTTTTTATCTTGATGAGAATGGAAATGTGTTATGTCTTTAAAGGCCAGAGCCTTGAAAATGAATAATCCTGTATATTTCAGGCTATTGGCCACGTTCTTTAACAAGTTAATGACTAAAGGCAGGCAGCAAAGCACAAGGGTTAGAGATTCGGTATGGAGTCATATTTGTTCTTCTCTTATAATAGCTTCTCTCCTCTTCCCAAGAATATTAATTGCAGTTTACAGAATTTATTCTGTTCCCAGGATTGCCTGTTTCTTCTTTGGTGTGTTTGTTGATACTGACCTTTGTCTTTTTGTGTTAGAGACTTTCTTCGAAAATATGATGATCTTTGGCTATTTAAGTATGTCCAATTGTAAAGCACAATAATTTAGAAATTATTAAAGTTAGTAAATAAAACACTATCTAAATAATTTTTTGTGCTAACCTATTGATTGGTTGTACTTATGAAAAGAAGCAATATTATTATTGATAAGATGTTTACCTATTGGTGACTGAAAGATAAACCCAGAGTTGTGAGTCAGACTTAGGGACAGAAGCTAATTTTAAAGTGTAAAATACCCTGGAGATTATGGTGATTACTGCTTTTATATACTAACTAGGCAGCTAGGTAGATACAGAGTGAGGCACCAAACAAGCTGATTGGCAGCTCTGTGTCTTGGAGTAGGACTTCTGGACTGCAGTGGATATTTTCAAGGTGAAAAGTCAGCATTTTCATTGAGAGTTCCCCAAGAGGAGAGCAACGACTTGATGGTGACAAGGACCTCTTACACAGTGAGCTAGTACACTCACAGGTGTCAGCCTCCCTACCCAAGTTTCATGAAAAAAATTTCAATTTACTAAGTGCGAAAATACTGATGTAGTCCATTTTTAGAAGGTCATGACTCAGTAAATTGATTCCACATACAGTAATGATTCAGGCTTTCCTTGGTGACTCAGAGGTAAAGAACCCACCTGCAATGCAGGAGACACTACTGATTTACAGGTTAAACTCATTCAAAAACACCCTCACAGGAATACTCAAAACGATGTTTAAGTAAATATCTGGGTACCCCACGGCCCTCTTGGTGACTCCATGGAGCCTTCTAGGCTCCTCTGTCCATGGGATTCTCCAGACAAGAATACTGGAGTGGGTCGCCTGTGGCTCAGCCGGCAAAGAGCCTGCCTGCAGATGCAGGAGATGCAAGAGATGCAGGTTCAGTCCCTGGGTCGTGAAGATCCCCTGGAGGAAGGCGTGGCAACCCACTCCAGTGTCCGTGCCTGGAGAATTCCATGGACAGAGGAGCCTGGTAGGCTACTGTCCATGGGGCTGCAAAGAGTCAGACATGACTAAAGCGACTGAGCACACATGCACGTAATGATTCAAGACCAGAGCTTTAAAAAATTGAGTTCTAAAGTCCTCTGTGAATTGACCTCTGTCTCTTCATCTTTATATGTATGTGTGTGTGTGTGTGTGTGTGTGTGTAGGATATTGAGTATAGTTCCCTGTGCCATACAGTAGGACCTTGTTGTTTAGCCACTCTGTATATTATAAATAGTTTGTATCTGCTAATCTCAAACTCTCAATCCATCCATCCCCCACCCCCTTCCCCTTGGCAATGAGTGGGTTCCTGTCTTACCCAATATCTTAAATGGAAGGGAGATGAAAATTATTCAAGAGGACATTGAGAAATTGTGAGACCTAAGTATCAGGAGTGCCCTCAGCATAAGCATTAATATTGGAAAGGATGATGGTAGAGGATTGAATGAAGAGTGAGATTAAGTCATGCTAAAATGATCTGAGGGAGCAACAGAATGTTCTGGAGACTCACAGACAACTACATAGGAAGGACAGTGGTTATCATGTTAAAAATAAATGCACCTTTATTAGACATATTTATGTATGTTAACTTTTGCAATCAACAAATGGCTTTGTTTTTGCTCCTCGAGATATTTGCTTTTAGGATCAGAAATGAAGCTCTTATCGTTAGCGACAGTAATGTATTTTGGCTTAAAATAGTAGAATGTTTTAGAAAGTATAATGCTAGCTGTCATAACAAACAAACCCCCAAATGTGCAGTGGAACAGTCGTGATATGTTTATTCCTCACTTGTATAAAGTTCAGATTGGGTTTCTTGATTGGTGGACGACTCTCCTCCAAAGACGATTCAGGATTCTAGACATCTTGTATCTTATGACTCTGATTTCTGTATCATGGAGTTTCCAAGGTCCTTATGCTTAGCTCCATTAAGCTGGCAGATTGGGAAAGAGCAGGAGGAGAAGGTACACTGCTTCTTGCCAATTTGGGCAGGAAGAGACTCATATTGTTTCTGCCCATGATGCACTGGTGAGCTCTAATTGTACAGCTTCACCTAGGTTCAAGGGAGGCTGGGAATCTAGTTAGTCCCTGGTTGCCAAGTACTTCCCAGCAAGAAAATTATACAATGAGAGGAAGCCTAGGTTTTGGCAGATAATTATCCTTCATTCCAAAGATGAATATATAAGGATTATATGTACCCATAATTAAAAAAAACATTCTATAATTATTAAAAGACATTAAAAATTAATTATATTAAGAAAAATTAAGTATAATTAAATAAAATAATTAAAACATTAATAACTGCTGATTGATAAAGCAACAAAAAGCAATTAGTAAAGATATAAAAGATCTGAGGATCCAATTAACAAGCTTGATTTTAAGGCATGCAGAACCTATGGATACAAAAAGCATTGGAAACCAGCTATTCTTCTTCACTCAGAGAAAAGTTACAAAAAGTAACCATTTTGTAGGCCAAAAAGCAAGTTTTAATACATTTCAAGGCATTGGTATCACATTGCCCACATTCTCTAACTACTTTTTCTCTAATTTTAAAGATAAGAGTTACCCCTTGAGCTCTGCTCTGCTCATTTAGACAGGCAGACTCTCAGTCAAAACCAAAGCTCCAAAAATTCCGTTACCAACTGCTAGGAACACAGATTGCCATTTTTGTAAAGAAAATGCTTTCATCAATAAAAACAGCATTTTCACATATTTTAAAAATAATTTGCACATGGCAGTTTTTCACATAGTTATATTTTTCTCACAGTTTTTAAACATCACATATGCCTTCTATTGCTTCATATTACTCTTTGAACCTGCAAGCCTAAAACATTTTTTACTTAACCTTCATGCTAATTTCTGATGACCTACAGATTGAAGGCTGTTAATGAGGTCATTGGGTTTGTAAACTTTGCCCTATTTAGAATTAGGCAGCAAATTGTGGGACTAATTGGGAACATTGGGAACATTTAAAATAAATGTCAAAGGACTTTCCTGGAGGTCCAGTGGTTAAGACTGTGCTTCTAATGCAAGGGGCGTGGGTTCGATCCTTGGTTAGGGAACTAAGATCCCACATGCCTGCTGCTCAGAGCAGTCAAAATAAATAAATAAATAAAACAAATGTCAAGCTTATTACTATTCCATTAACTCTTACCAGAAATGACATCTACTCATTGCAATAGAAGACCAGAAGTCCTTTTTTTAAATATATTGAGTAACTAGCATCCTTAGTTGAAATTAGATGAAAGAAAGAGCTTAGCTCAAAATAAAGCATAAATGTTAGGGTCATTTGGCAGCTAGAAAAGTCCCCAGTGTTATTTATTTTCTAACATAAATTCCCAATGTGCACAAACTTCTTAGCAAATCCTGAGTCTGAGGCTTCTCTTGTAGCTCAGTTGGTAAAGAATCTGTCTGCAATGCAGGAGACTTGGGTTCGATTCTTGGGTCAGGAAGATCTCCTAGAGAAGGAAATGGCAACCCGCTCCAGTATTCTTGCCTGGAGAATTCCACGGACAGAGGAGCCTGCTAGGCCACAGTCCATGGGGTCGCAAGAGTCACACGTGACTTAGCAACTAAACCACTAAACCACCACCAATCCCTAAGGTGGAGATCCTCAAAGGAAAGAGTGAACAGAAAAGCGAAGCTTTCACGGGAATCCTGACATTAGATGGGGTGAGGAAGGAGTAAGAATACTATGCCTTGGTGTCAGGACAATTTAGGCTACCTTACCCCTTTGTTTTACACACAAAGCCAATGAGACCTAGGTAGATGAAGGGTCCCTTGAACACTTCAGTTTCAGATAAGGGCAATAAAGAAAAGGAGAAAAGAATGGTCTTTACGCTAGACTACACTTTCTGGATGTACAAAAACACACCAGAGGGAGAGAAAGGCAGCTATCCGCATGGCAGGGAAGAGGCTAGAAGGGGACTCTCACATAGATGGGCTCACAGATACAGTCTTCCTCTGTCTTTATTTCAGTAAGTCTGGGTATGCACAACCATTCACTTACTCATTCACATCACTCAACAAATAGCTTCTATGATGTACTAGGTCCATAAATACCTGTCTTATCTTTTTTTTTTTCCTGTCTTATCTTTTAATGGCGCTATTCTTCTCCATATTCAGCGCTTCCAGTGATAAATTTATAAACACTTGCAACAAAGACGGGGTAGTTAATAAGGTCCGCACAAAAAATACAGAATGAGTACTTTTAAAAGTCACCTGTCCACTACATACCCACCACTCTGGCTAAGATAAAAAAGGTTGACGATGCCAGATGTTGGGGTAATAATATGGAGCAACTGGAACTTACATGCATTGTTGAAGGGAGTGTAAAATGGCAGTAGCACTTTGGGAAAAGATCTGACAGTTTCTTGTACATTCAAGCATACATCTAACATACAACCCCAAATTCTAAGCCTAGATATTTACCCAGGAGAAATGTATGTCTATAAAAATGTATGTAAGTATATTCTCAGTATATTATCTATTCATAATAACCCCAAAGTTGACATCGTCTTGCTGTTCATCCATAGGAGAATAGATGACAAAACCAATATATTCCCTATGACTCAGTGGGTAAAAAATCTGCCTGTAGTGCAAGAGACACAGGAGATGCAGGTTCAATTCCTGGGTCAGGAAGATCCCCTGGAGAAGGGAGGGCATGGCAACCCACTTCAGTATTCTTGCCTGGAGAACCCCATAGACTGGAGTCCAAAGGGTCTCAGAGAGTCGGACACGACTGAGAAACTAAGCACACGTGTGTTATATGCATGCAATGGATACTACATGGAAGTAGAAAGAAAAATGATTGCAGTCCTAAATATCATCCAAGACTATAATTGAAGAGGAAGAAATATGAAAGATAATTACTCTAAGGGGAAGGTTTGTTTTTAATAAGCACATCCTTAAGAAAAGACACATCACGGTGAAAAAAAGTTCCAGACTGGATTGGAAGTGGTCCTGGGTGGGGGTCTGACCATTGTTGATCTGAGGCAGGTTTCCTGCTTGATGTCCTGGCTCCTGCTGATCAACTGGGCTCCAATTTTGGGTCCTTGGTATTAGATACTGGAAAAATTGTAAAACCTCAGTTTGGACAAATGGGGGTAATAGCGCATGCTACCTGACTCTTGGAAGTACTGCCACCATTAAGATGTGATCGAGAAGATGGATGCTAAGGACAAGGGTGAACTCTCGAGAGATGATATTGGCTTACTTGTTTCCACTCCAGCCAAGAGGGCAAGCTCTGCAAAGATGTTCAATTCACACTTTCTCAGACAAGAATCTTCCATGTTCATTTCCATTTCTAAGCCCTTCTGATGAACTTTTCTTATGCTTAACTGTACTAACAAGGATGTGTTATTTTTGACCATTTGTGCTACATCAGAAATATGGTAATTTATCAACTAGGCTGAATGAGACTCAAAGGAAGAATTTAAAGAACTAGCAGGGAGCCTGTAGTGTCAATTTGGGATCCATTTATGTCTGATTCTTCAAGACTTGGAGCCAAATTGGATAAATGGAAGCCAAGAAAACTATAGTTTTGTAGCTTAAAACAATAAAACTATTTTCTTTCTTAGCTTCCAATCATAGTCAGATGCCTGGGTCCTTTAAAAAAAAAAAAAAGTCTTAAATTACCCTCTTCTTACTTCCTGCCAAGCTAGCTTGTCTTTCTCAGTCATGCGGTTCTGTTACTTCCCCTTCCTTGGTCCTTGATTCCAAAAGCATCCTGTTTGTCTGGAATGATATGTGTGTGTGTGTGTGTGTGTGTGTGTGTGTGTGTGTGTGGTGTGTGGTGTGTGTGTTTAGTCGCTAAGTCAGGTTCAACTCTTTTGCAATCCCATGGATTCTAGCTCTCCTGGCTCCTCTGTCCTTGGGATTTCCCAGGCAAGAATATTGGAGTGGGTTGCCATTTCCTTCTCCAGGGGATCTTCCAGACTCAGGGGTTGAACCCTTGACTCCTGCTGCATCAGCTGCATTGACAGGCTGATTCTTTATTGCTGAGCCATCAGGGAGTGACATGGCAACATTATCTAAAGGAAATAAAGTAACCAAAAGTGGCTGCCCATCCTCTCCTCCTTTTGGAGATTGGGAATGTAGGACAGAAAAGTGAGAAAGAAATGGACTGAGTATATAGGACTCTCTTCCAACGGGATTGAAATGTACCATGAGAACATTTAATTGTTCATTTAATTGATGAAGGGGATTAAGGCAGGGCATCACTTCTAAAAGAGATGTAGTTTCTTTCATTTAAAACATCTACAGGTATGCATGCTTAGTCATGCAATCATGTCCAACTCCTTGCAGTCCCATGGACTGTAGCCCACCAGGCTCCTCTGACCATGGGATTTCCCAGGCAAGAATACTGAAGGGGATTGCAATTTCTTTCTCCAGGGGATCTTGCCAACCCAGGAATCGAACTGGTGTCTCCTACGTCTCTTGTGTTTCCTGCATTTGCAGGCAGATTCTTTACCACTATAGTCTTGCCAGTCTTTTGATGTAGGACTGAGGATGATTTTTTGGGGTCTACTGATTGGAGTACAGTGTCACCTTTCTTGGGTAAATAATATTCCCTAATATACGCTTGAGTTCTTTTTTTAGAAGCTCACTACATATTTTTAATAGGAAATTTATGAACAATGAATGCTGCTTATAGCCATTTGGTTATACCAGTTGTACCAGTATTTTACTGAAGTATAATTCATTTATTCTTTATTGGGGTTTCCCTTGTAGCTCAGCTGGTGAAGAATCTGCCTGCAATGCAAGAGACCCCAGTTTGATTTCTGGGTCAGGAAGATCCCCTGGAGAAGGGATAGGCTACCCACTCCAGTATTCTTGGGCTTCCTCTGTGACTCATAACATACAGATTATTATGTATGGAATAGATTAACAACAAAGTCCTATTGTATAGCTAGGAAACTATATTTAATATCCTGCAATAAACTGTAATGGAAAAGAATCTGAAAAAGAATGTAAATATATGCATAACTGAATCAATTTTCTGTGCAACAGAAATTAACACAACATTGTAAATCAACTACATGTGAATAAAATAAAATTTTTAAAAAGATACCCAGTAAGACTGTTACCTTTCTCTCTTGATATATGGAGGCTTAGTAAGTAAGCTAGAGACTCAGGAAAGCCAGGGGTGCAGTTCCGGTTCGAGTGTGAAGACTTGAAAACCACAAGAGCTGATGCTCTAGGTCCAGTCGAGGAGCCAGTATTTCAGTCCTGATCCAAAGGCAGGAAAAAAATGATGTCCTAGCTGGAAGGCTGTCAGGCAGGAGAAATCCCCTCTTATTCAGGATTCTATTCAGGGTAGCTTTCACTCTATTCAGACTTGCAGTGGATAGGATGAGGCCCAGCCACATGAAGGAGGACAAACTCCTTTTTAGTCAGTCTACTGATTTCCATGTTAAATTCATTCAAAAATACCCTCACGGAAATACTCAGAATGATGTTTGACTAAATGTCTGGGTACCCCATGGCCCTCTTGGTGACCCCATGGAACCTGCCAGGCTCCTTTGTCCATTGGATTCTCCAGGCAAGAATACTGGAGTGGGTAGCTGCTGACTCAGCTTGTAAAGAGCCTGCCTGCCGGCCAATGCAGGAGATGCAAGACATGCCTGGGTCGGGAAGATCCCTGGGTTGGGAAGATACACTGGAGAAGGGAATGGCAACCCACTCCAAAATTCTTGCCTGGAGAATTCCATGGACAGAGGGACCTGGTGGGCTATAATCCATGGTGTCAAGAAGAGCTGGACACAACCTGGGGACTAACACTTTCACTTTCAACACCCCATGGTCCAGTCAAATTGATGCACAAAATTAGCGATCCCAGAGGGCCCAAATTTCAAAGTGAGATCTTTTTTTTTTTTTTCCTCCTGATAGAACTTAGAACATGGGACAGCTGTCTCCAACCTAGATGTACTCAGCCCCATTTGGACAGGAAGTCTATAAACGCCTGTTAGCTGCTGTCAACCAAAATCACATAGGTCAATGAAGATGCCTCAAGTGGCCGTGACTTCCACTGAGAATTCAAAAATGTTTTGTGAAAATGTGATCTTTGGGGGCTTAGTGTCAATCTGCTGCATATGGTTAATATTTGTTGCACTAAATCTGTAGAACTAAAATTGTGCTGGAACAAAGCACAGACACTCTGGGGGACTATTTTCATATCATAAGTGTTGACTCGTTGAGCTGTTCTTGGAATCCTACACCCACCCCTTCCTACAAATACTCATGCCTTTTTGCTAAGTATTGCACAGCTAGTTAAATGAAAGTATTTCCTCACTATGGATCAGCTTGAGCTTTGGGGATTTAATAAAGGACAATGGTTTATTTAGTTGAAAACTTAAGGCAGCTGCAAGTTCATTCTATGCTGTAGAAAGGAAAACAGCCAAGTTCCTCGTTTGGGCTGTGTTCTTGAAGCTGGTATTTAGTTATGATTAGGATGATAACAATCGTAATAAAAGCCAAGCTGTATCAACTATTGATTGAACCAAGTTGCTTTATGCAAATTAAATTATTGTCCTCATTTTATGGGTGGATAAACTTCCTGGTGGTTCAAACAGTAAAGAATCTGCCTGCAATGCGGGAAACCCAGGTTCAATCCCTGGGTTGGGAAGATCTCCTGGAAAAGGAAATGGCAACCCACTCCAGTATTCTTCCCTGGAGAATTCCATGAACAAAGGAGCCAGCAGGCTTCAGTCTATGGGGTCACAAAGAGTCAGACACAACTGAGTAATTAACACTATTCACAGCCTGAGACTTAGTGGGTTTTAAGGCTTATTTAAGCTTACACTTGTTTTTCTTGCAGCTTTATTGAGATATAATTGACATATAGAACTATGTAAGTTTAAGGGGTACAGCATAATGATTTGGTTTACATACATTGTGGAATGATTTACAATGTATGTGAGAATATTGACAGAATACATTTAGTGAACATCCATCATCTCATACAGATACATTAAAGAACTAGAAAATATTTTTTTCCCTTGTAAGCTGACATTTCTGTTGATAGTTTGCTGCTAAGATGCTAGACTATTTTTATTTATTTTTATTAATGTTGATAATGAACTAGAATGATTTCTACCTCAAGAAATGGCTTTTTTAAAAACTATATTCTTCATTGTACTTACATAGACTAAATTAGTCAGCTACTACTTGGCAAAATTTCAAAACAACTACTCTGTGTAGGAAAGAGGATGGCTATTGTTTGAGGGGTTTGTGGGCTGATCATGAATGGAGATGATTTCAGGAAAGGTAAGGAGCTGGGTAATTCATTTAGCATAGTATTTCTGCATTTCTGTGTAAAGAAGATAAGTACACCCTTAAATGAGAAAAAAAACAGGTGAGTGCAGAGAAAGAAGCAGAGGTCCACTCGTTGTTTTGTCTGAACTGTGTTCTGATGAAACCCATGGAGCTCAGATCTGAGTTCTGGTCTTCTTTGAGTCATGTACATTTCCCTCGCTTGGTCACAGCCCTGGGAACTGGACCCAGTGAAAAATCCCCCAGTACAAGCTAAGATGATCATTTTGTCTTTTCGAGATGGGACAAGCTCACAGACAGTGAAGGAAAAATCTCCACCCTGGAGGTTGGGGGTCTTAATACCCTGCAGGCACTCTCCAGGGTGCATCTGAGCCCCCGGGGCTCCCAGCTGCACAGTCTGTGCTGAGGACACAAAGGTTTCCTGTTGGGCACCTGTGTCTATTTGTGTGTGTTGAAGAGTTGGACCTGACTTGGCGACTGAACAGCAACAACAACAAAGCTCAGTTGCTTAGTCGTGTCTGATTCTTTGTGACCCCATGAACTGTAGCCCTCCAGGCTCCTCTGTCCATGGGATTTCCCAGGCAAGAATCCTGGAGTGGGTTGCCATTTCCTTCTCTAGGGGATCTTTCTGACTCAAGGATTGAACCCACATCTCCTGCATTGCCAGGTGGATTTTTTTGTTTTTTTACCACTGAGCCACCTGGGAAGCCCATGTCTATTTATAACTATCCACAAAACCTTTTCTAATGCCAAAGAAAATAAAACACACTGGATTGACTTAGGAGAAACAAACATTCCTGTTGAATGTGATGATTTTTTTAATGTGTATTCAGCATAAGCTATCTCAACACAGAGTGGGAAAATAATGTTCTTCACCCAAACACTGTTAAGAGGAGAATGTAAAGGAAGAGTAAATTGGAATACATAGGGTTTTTTTTTTTTTTTTTGGAGTAACTTGAATACATAGACTAAGGCTTACACAGCTGCTAAGTCCTCACTAAGAACTGCTTCATTTATTCATTCACTCATTCTTGCAACCAGTAATTATTAATCAAATATAAAAGTGCCAGATACCCTGCTCATGGCTGGGGAAACAATTCAGAAGATTTAATCTCTGCACTCATGGAGGAAAAGGGAGAGCAAACAAATTTGTTTACAGCAGTCAGCAAATAATTTTGTTTATAGTTCTGCAGAAGAAACATGTCAAGACATTGTATTGCTATAGATTAGTGCTATGAGCAAACTTCTCTAGAATTTCCATAAGAGCTTCCCGAGGAATTTGCATGTAAACTCAGGTCTGAAAAGTGAATCAAAATTAGATAGGAAAAGGCCAGTAGGAAAACAGATGGGTGGAGCTGGCCAGGTGGAAGAAACAGCTTGGTGCTTAATTTTTATGGATTTGGTTGGGAGTTAATTTTTTATTTTTTTAATTTTTAAGTAAGTTTAAAACAATATTTATTTATTTGGCTGCCTCACGCAGCATGTGGGATCTTTCACGGAGGCACAAGGTCTTCTCTCCAGTTGTGCACAGGCTTAACTGCCAGGTGGCATGTAGGAGCAAATCTGAGCCCCCTGCATTGGAAGGTGGGGTCCTAACCACTGGACCACCAGGGAAGTCCCGGGGGGGTTAATCTTAACAACTTGCCTTTGTGAGCTCTCACTAAGTGCCAAGGTGTGTTCTCAGAGCTTTATGACCGTTGCTACCCTGAATCCTGTGTTGCAGCTCTGAGAGGTGAAATTATCACTCCCAGCCGAAGAAATAAAAGGGCCAGTGAAACTGATGACAATGAGTAGAAGGATTGGAACTGAGGTTTAAGTCCACATGGAAATGATAACATTTTGAAAGGAGAAAGAGAGGCAAGAAAGAGTAGGAAGCAGTGGGGAGCCTTAATCTTAAGCAACAGCCTTGGTGCCCCTTTCTCAGTCTCCATGCTTGGATTCTGTCATCTTTTGCTGGAGTCTGAGACTCTAGTCACTGATGCTGAAAGGGAGGCTTCCGTACTTGTTGAAAACACTGTATTTGACAGTTTCAGCTGCCATAACAGGTTACCATAGTTTGGGAGGCTTAAACACAGACATTTATTGGTCCCAGTTCTGAAGGCTGGGAAGTTCAAGGTCAGGGTGCCAGCCTGGCTGGATCTGGAGATGACCCTCTTCTTGGTCTGAAGATGGCTCTCCTCTTGCTGTGTCCTCACCTGGCAGAGTGCAGAGAGAAAAGTGAGCTCTCATGTCTCTCATTGTAAAAGTATGAATCTCATCAGGCGGGCTCTACCAGAATGACCTAATTACCTCCCAAAGTGTGTGCTCAGTCACTTAGTCATGTCCACCTCTTTGTGGACCCCATGAAACGTAGCCTGCCAGGCTGTCTGTCCATGAGATTTTCCAGGCAAGAATACTGGAGTGGATTGCTATTTCCTTCTCCTACCTCCCAAAGTTCCCTTCCCCAAATTCCATCACATTGGGGTTAGAGTTTCAACATTTGAATTAAATACAGAGCCATCACCCACCTCAAATTCTTGATCTCCAGCACTGAGTCACACCTTTTAGGTACTGTTCTACAGCAGTCTTTTTCGGATATTCCTCCCCACGCTCTTCAGGATTGGCTTTGATGTCTATTATGTTTCATAGCTAAGTGGTAGGGTTTGGTGAGGGTCCAGGATAGTGGTGGAAATAGGTGGGAGTACCACTGTAGCAGGGAAAAGCAAATTTTGACTCCATGTTGGAACGGTTTCTTTGACTTGCTTTTCATTGCTTTTGTTATTATAATCATACATAATGGCTTGCCTTAGAGAAACCTGCCCCTCTGCCTGTCTGATAACTAAAGTGCCTTTGTTCAGAACCCCCGTCCACCTGTAGATGACAGGAAGGAAAAAATTAACACACCCCCTGCCTGAGGCTTGCCATTCTAGGAGATATATGCAAGATTAATTGCTTTTTTACTTTGTTTCCTCACCTCTCCCATCTCCCATCTAAGAAAGAACCTGGCATCCAGACCCGGACAAGACGGTTATTTTGAGATGTCAGTTTGCCATCTTCTACTCAGAGTAAAGTCGCATCCCTTGCCTTAGCATCTCACTTCCAATTCGCTGTCCTGCCCTGCGGTGAGCAGGGTGGTCTTGGACTCTGGAACACTACCACTCTGATGGTGGGGCCAGGCCACGGGCTGATGGAAACTGAAACTTAGCTCAGTCCTAAGACTGAACTCTAACTCCTAGAAGAAATAAGCTTCTGTCAAATGACTTCTTATTGAGGACATCCACCCTCCACAAAACAAGACATAATATCTGAAACTGCTCATCAAGTCAGGTCTCTTAAGGAGCTTCATTTCTCTGAATAATTCATTTTCCACTAGTTAGAGCAAAGGCTGCTTGAATAGAGAAATTTTGCTCAATCAACAAAGGGGCTCCAGGGAGGCTCCAACCCGACAAGATACATTGGTATGCTGGGCCCACCATCATTTACCCAGAAAGTCTTCATCCCTGTTCCATTGGGAGGGATGAGCTCCAAAAGGAAATTCCAAGAAGTGATGTTGCTCTTGGCTGTGTGTGAGCAGAGATAGCCTCAGTCAAACTAATCCCTAACTTTTTTGATTTGCCAGAACTTTTTAAAATCTGTTGAAACTACAGATCTTTTTTCCAGAGAAAGATGCCTCACAGAAAATTTTACATATAATTTTGGGGCATATGCTCCTATCCATGGTCCAGAGGTTGAGCATACCTGGTTTATACATTACAGTGAATAAGGATGCCAGGATAAATTGATGGCTGTCTCTCAAAAGATTCTTCTTTGACACTGAAAAATCCATTTTGGATTAAGTTGTGGCGAGAATAATTGATCAGTTTCGGGAGGGATTGAGCAAACTTAACTAATCTTCCTGATATGCTTAATTTGGAGGCTGTAATTATATTCTTTGGAGAAAGGTGGTGCATGAAATGGTATTCTTTAATACAGTCTTCACATTTGAAATCAGGTAGTGGAATAATTCTGGAGAATAGCAAGGAGAGAAAAAGAGCCTTCGATGGGGCTTAAATTATCTCACTTCCTGTGAGAACAACAATAAAATGCTTTAAAAAATTTGCAATTGCTAAACCTGTTTAAAAAAATTGTATCAAAACTAAAAATGAAGTGGGAAGTCTAGAAGTCTCATCCCAATTCCTGTGATTGTTAAGTGTTGACACTAAAGGGAAAGAAAAAGATCACTATATTAACCTTGGTTCTTCCCACGGTTCTGAACTGGCAACGCGCTTAATAACGTCAATAGCCTGAAAAAAGCCAGCACTGGAGCTGTAGACAGTACCCCCATTCAAACTAAGATTCTTAATTCTCTGTCTCTACAGCCTGAGGCCCTCAGTCATCATGAGTTGCTCCATACAGGCCTCTGTAGGGCAGCACTGAGAGTCTAGCCAGCAGAGATTAGAAAACAACCCTTTAGAAAAAAGGCAAAAAATCTAAGTTAGAACTTCAGTGATCTGACAGTGCAAATCCAGGAAAATTACATTGTACCCCAAACATACCTTTGGCCAAAGTAGTTGTTGGGAATGATCTGTTTTTGTACATGTAGACTTCAGTTTTTCTTTTGAAAATAGATTGAGGAGAAGGTTCAGTATAGGGAAGGGACCTTGGATTTCTTGACCTGTAGGTAGGTTCCTTCTGCTTTTGTTCTTTTTCTGGACGATTCAATTAGGCTTGACAGTCAGTCTTGTGATACCACCTCCCTAGGGGGTGGGAGAGGCATGAAATCTGTGTGACATGCTGTAAGTAAGGCCCATGGTTCACACAAGCCCCATCTGCCTGCCACCCCTTCCCCACCCCCAGGGTTTCCTTCTGAGAGCAAGATAAGGAGGGGGTTCTGCCCTCCCATCTCCCCTGACCTTCAAAGAATGTCCCTTTGATGCTCCCTCAGAAGCAAGACAGGGTACTGTTGTAAGGCCATCCTTGATTCTAGATTAAAAATTAGCCCTCTATAATAAAACATAATGGAAAAAGAAAGTTAAAAAGAATGTATATAATGTATATATAAAATTGAATCATTTTGCTGTACAGCAGTAATTAACACCATATTGTAAATCAATGATACTTCAATTAAAAGAAAAAAATTAGCCCTAAATACCAAATTCCCATGTTAAGTAACTTTTATTTAATCCATCCAGTCAAACCACGAGACAAAACTAAATGACAAATGTTGGCCTACAAAATAACTCTGAATCACAGAGCACTGGCAATGAAGAAAATGGAACCATATGAATTATCTTCCATGATGCAATGAATCTCTTATTCTCCCAGAAAAATCCAAGGCTCCAAAGTAAATGTGCTTTCGTCTTTTTGCCAAAGAAAAATTTAAACTCATGAGAAGGAAGGAAAGAAGGAGAAAGAAAAAAGTAAGAAAGAAAATGAGAAATGCTTCATTTTTTCCATATGGAAATTTAATTCCAAACCCTCTTCTTCATTTGTCCCTAAATTTGTGAGACTATTATCCCCAGTTTATGAATTCAGTTCAGTTCAGTCACTCAATCGTGTCCAACTCTTTGTGACTCTATGGACTGTAGCATGCCAGACCTTCCTGTCCATCACCAACTCCTAGAGCTTGCTCAAAATCATATCCACTGAGTCGGTGATGCCATCCAACCATCTCATCCTCTGTCATTCCCTTCTCCTCCTGCCTTCAATCTTCTCCAGCATCAGGGTCTTTTTTAATGAGTCAGTTCTTTGCATCAAGTGACCAAAGTATTGGAGCTTCAGCTTTAGCATTAGTCCTTCCAAGAAATATTCAGAACTGATTTCCTTCAGGATTGACTGGTTTGATCTCCTTGCAGCCCAAGGGATTCTCAAGAGTCTTCTCCAACACCACAGTTCAAAAGCATCAGTTCTTTGGCACTCAGCCTTCTTTATAATCCAGCTCTCACATCCATATACAACTACTGGAAAAACCATAACTTTTGACTACATGGCATGCTGTAGTCCATGGGGTTGCAAAGAGTCAGACACGACTGAGCAACTGAACTGAACTGACATAGTCAAAGGCTTTGGCATAGTCAGTAAAGAAGAAGTAGATGTTTTTCTGAAACTCTCTTGCTTTTTCAATGATCCAACGGATGTTGGCAATTTGATCTCTGGTTCCTTTGGCTTTTCTAAATCTAGCTTGAACATCTGGAAGTTCTCGGTTCATGTACTGGTGAAGCCTGGCTTGGAGAATTTTGAGCTTTACTTTACTAGTTTGTGAGATGAGGGTAATTGTGCAGTAGTTTGAACATTCTTTGGCATTGCCTTTCTTCTGGATTGGAATGAAAACTGACTTTTTCCAGTTCTGTGGCCACTACTGAGTTTTCCAGATTTGCTGGCATATTAAGTGCAGAACTTTTACAACATCATCTTTTAGGATTTGAAATAGCTCAACTGGAATTCCATCATCTCCACTAGCTTTTTTTTGTAGTGATTCAAAAAAAGGGGCCTTCCTAAGGCCCACTTGGCTTTGCATTCCAGGACATCTGGCTCTAGGTGAGTGATCACACCATCGTGGTTATCTGGGTCATTAAGCTCTTTTTTTGTGTAGTTCTTCTGTGTATTCTTGCCACCTCATCTTAATATCCTCTGCTTCTGTTAGGTCCATACCATTTCTATCTTTTATTGTGCCCATCTTTGCATGAAATGTTCTCTTGGTGTCTCTAATTTTCTTGGAGAGATCTCTAGTCTTTCCCATTCTATTGCTTTCCTTTATTTCTTTGCACTGATCATTGAGGAAGGCTTCTTATCTCTCCTTGCTAGTCTTTGGAATTTTGCATTCATACGGGTATATTTTTTCTTTTCTCCTTTGCCTTTACTTTCTCTTCTTTTCTCAGCTATTTGTAAGACCTCCTCAGACAACCGTTTTGCCTTTTTGCATTTCTTTTTCTTGAGGATGGTCTTGATCACTGCCTCCTGTACAATGTCACAAACCTCCATCCACAGTTCATTAGGCACTATGTCTATCAGATCTAATCCCTTGAATCTATTTGTCACTTCCACTTGTATAATCCTAAAGGATTTGATTTAGGTCATACCTGAATGGTCTAGTGGTTTTCCGTACTTTGTTCAATTTAAGTCTGAATTTTGCAATAAGGAGTTTATGAATTAGTCCATGGAGTCTGGCCAGGAGAGTGCCCCAAGACCGCTGGCTCAAAGCTCCTGTGTTTTTCTGCATCAGCCCCTGCAAAGAGGTTGGTTATTACCCCCTGATCACTTTTCCTGAAATTTTGGGGGATCAGCCATGTCCCAACTTTGGGGGTGAATGATTATCCCAAGGGGTGTAAAACAGGGTTCCTTTGTACATAGTTCTTCTTTAGCTGTAAACCATATTTAATGAATAAATGCTTCCCTGGTAGCTCAGTGGTAAAAAAAAAATCCACCTGCTAATGTGGCAGACATAGGTTCAATCCTTGGGCTGGGAAGATCCCCTGGAGAAGGAAATGGCAACCCATTCTAGTATTCTTGTCTGGGAAAATCTCATGGTCAGAGGACCCTGGGGGGCTACGGTCCATAGGGTCATGAAAGAGTTGGACACACCTGAGTGACTGAACAACAGCAACAAGAGACAATTAAGTACTCTCTAACTGTCCCATTTTGGTTTTTTAAAAAATAATTTAAATGGCATTATATTAGCACAAATGCATGTCAACGTTTCAGACTTATGTCAACTATAAATATAAGTAACAAACAATAAAATGAGGCAATTTTGAGGCACACAAATGCTATCTTGAACTTGCAGATGCCACTTGCAGCTGTCAGCCTCAGCTGTCTACTTCTTCCTTTGCTTTGTGCGCACAGTATCGAGAAAAATCCTAAATGATCCGGGCAAATAATAGCAAATCGTAAACAGTTTAGAAACACTTGATCTTGCAGTCTTAGGATGCTCTCTATGTAAACTTGATCCAGAAATTTGGAAGAGGAGTAGCAGGAAATGTTTGTTGCAAAGTTGAATCACTAAGAATATCATCTTGATTCAGTTTTCATGCACTCGTGATTGCATCACTGACCAGCAGACCTTGAGTAGAATATGTGAGAGCAATGCATGGGGGACCTGGGGAGGTTTGAATAGGGGAGTAAGTGCTATAGGGGCGGACTCCCTTGAACAATTCTCTGTGAATGGATGGGGGTAACCTTGAACTTTTTAACCATATTAGCCGTGTTGCTGCTGCTGCTGCTGCTAAGTCACTTCAGTCGTGTCCAACTCTGTGTGACCCCATCGATGGGAGCCCACCAGGCTCCCTGTCCCTGGGATTCTCTAGGCAACAACACTGGAGTGGGTTGCCATTTCCTTCTCCAATGCATGAAAGTGAAAAGTGAAAGTGAAGTCGCTCAGTCATGTCCGACTCTTAGCGACCCCATGGACTGCAGCCTACCAGGCTCCTCCATCCATGGGATTTTCCAAGGCAAGAGTACGGGAGTGGCGTGCCATTGCTTTCTCTGTTAGCCGTGTTAGATGTGTACAATTCAGTGGCACTGAGTACATTTAGAATGTTGTGTAACCATAATCACTATCCCTTAGGTTTAAAAAGTTATTTCTTTTTTTTAAAAAAAATATTATTTATTTATTTGGCTGCGCTGGGTCTTCATTGTGGCATGCCGGATTTTTAGCTGCATCATGCAAACCCTTAAGTGCAGCATGTAGGATCTAGTTCCCTGACCAAGGATTAAACCCTGGGCCCCCTGCATTGGGAGCACAGAGTCTTAGCCACTGGACTACCAGGGAAGCCCCTGAAAAGTTGTTTCTAAGAGTCTGTATCTTGCCACTTGGGAAGGGGCACATGTGTGTACAATCATTATGTTAAAGTCACCATTCATACAATTGCCTAAGTATTAATACCTTAACTCACATCGATCCTAACTTTGGTTAATTACTTTCATTTAAATTTTTTCTTTTTTTCCTTCTTTAAGGTTAGGATCCTTCTGGACTGTCCTTTCCTGGTAGTGTTTCCAGAAGACTCAGGACCCTTGAGGATGCTGAGAATTGGAACTTGCCTTGTGATCTGATCCCTATTTAGTGTCTTCAGGACTTTAATTAGCTACTTACCCTCATTTCCTTAGTTAGTATCTTACCTGTTCCCTGAGCTAATCCTAATGACCTGAAATCTCATCACCTTTGTTCTGAGGAAAACTGGAACACTCAGTCCTATGACATCCCTCCCCC
This sequence comes from Antilocapra americana, assembly GCA_007570785.1. Classification (NCBI taxonomy): domain Eukaryota; kingdom Metazoa; phylum Chordata; class Mammalia; order Artiodactyla; family Antilocapridae; genus Antilocapra; species Antilocapra americana. The sequence goes on along the minus strand of ML661340.1, from coordinate 1,329,278 downwards.
CAACTTTTTTTGGGAACAGGAAAAGTGGAGAAACAATCAACTACATTTTTTTCTTCCAAGTACACAGGAGATTAGAATGGTTGATCAAAAAGTCCTGTTTCTCTAGAATGATCCTCACAAGAGCCCTAGGAGGAAACTACTCCTTTGTCTAGAAGGTGAGATAGAAGCACAGATTTGTACAGAAGATGAGATTGAAGCACAGAGAGGTTAAGCAAGTGGTTGCAGGTCACACATCTGGGAGAGTGCAGAGCTAGGACCCACAAGGCCAGGCAGCCAGCCCCGGTGCCCTGAGCCACAGTGCCCTCATGTTAAGGGCTACTTCTCCTACTGATACCATTAGGACTCCTCCCCAGAATTCTCGTGTCAGGGGAAAATTTTGTGTCAAGGACAAGAAAGATGCAAGTGGAGTAGGACCTGGAAGCCTGGGTTTTTATTCTAGTACTTTTTCTACCTTCCTATGTGACTTGGACACATCCCATAGCTCTTCTGGGTTCTTGACAAAGTAGGATGTTAGGGGTGATGACCATTCAGAGACACTTGAACCTGGGGACTTGGAGGACAAGTGTCATTGATGGGGGGGGGGGGGGGACAGGGCCAGTTCCAGAGATGAGAAGGCCCAGGGTAAGGTGAAAATTCGTGGCCCCTTATTCAAAAACTGCTAAGAGTTTAATACAGGGACAGCAGAGCATTAGCCAGGGCCCTTCGGAGTATGTGTGTGTCTGTTTGTGGGGTCCCCTTATCTGCAGAAGGAACAGAAACAGTGTGTTTCTGTTGAAGGGGTTTGTATCCAGGTGCTGACGATGGGAGAGGCTCCTGAGAGAGTCCTTATCAAGAGACAACTCAGCATCTGGCAGGTCCTGAGATTTCAGCCGGATCCTTATCTTTCTGTAAGCACTGGTGAGTGATGCTATCAGCGCCTGAGAGAGTCTGCAGACTGGAAGGACATAGCAAAGAAACACCTATTAAAACTGAAAGCCAAAAAAAAAAAAAAAACCCCTGAAAGCCAGCTTAATATACACAAATAGGACCTCTCCCTCGGTTTATACACAAATAGGACTCAAGACAAATAAATAGCGAGGTAGAGAAAGTTCTAGAACTAGAACCCACGTCTCCACCTCCCAGTCACTGTGTCTTTCTCATGTGCTTATTTGCTCAGTCATGTCTGATTCTTTGCGATCCCCTGGACTGTAGCCCGCTAGCCTCCCCTGTCCATGGGATTCTCCAAGCAAGAATAGTAGAGTGGGTTGCCATCTCCTCCTCCAGGGGATTTTCCTAACCCAGAGATTGAACTCACATCTCCTGCATTGATGGGAAGATTCTTTACAGTCTAAGCCATGACCTAAATATTCCCCTAACCCTGGAGTTCTGGGAAGGAGTCATGATGGTATCACGAGAGAAGTATTTCTAAATATATATTCAGTATATAATGAGGGCACTGTGGCCCAGTGATTGGCGTGGCTACCGGAGCTGGCTGCCTGAGTCCTAGCTCTGTATCCCAGCTCTGCCTTCAGCTAGCTGTGTGACCTAGAACAACTTGCTCAACCTCTCTGTGCTTTCCTCTAATCATCTGTACAGTGGGGGATGAGAATAGTATTCTCTTAGCGCTGTTGTGAGGATCAAAGATGTAATGGCATAGAAGGATTAACATAAACAACTCAATGTTATGGCTTAAATTTTTGTGTCCCCCTGAATTCATATGTTGAAGCCTTAACCCCCAGCATGGTGGCATTAGGGATGGGATGTTTGGGAGGTAATTAGGTTTAGATGAGCTCATGACAGTGGGGTCCCCATGATGGGTTTCGTGTCCTTATAAGAAGAGGAAGAGAGATTTGGGTTTGTTTATTTGTTTGTTTTTCCCTCTCTGTTATGTAAGGACACCATGGGAAAGTGACAACCTATAAACCAGGAAGAGGGACAGCCTCAGACACCGATCCAGCCACACTTTGACCTTGGGCTTCCCACTCTCTGGAAGAGAGACCTGTCTGTGGGGTTTCATTAGAGCAGCTCCAGCTGACCAAGACGATAAGCATTAGCTATTACGATCTGGAGACAAACAGAGCTGGCTGCACCTTCATCTTCTGTCCAGTCACCCAGCTCCTCTGAGCTGCAGACTCCTCTATGTAAAGTGACACAGTGATAATACCTGCCTGTCTGGGTTGCTGCCAGTTGCTCCTGAGAGACCAGGGAAGCTGCATAAATCACACTTTCAAGCAATATTAGCTATGATATAAAATCTCAAATTCTAGAAAGGACCAATTATTTTTTTTCCCCACAAAGAGACCTGCTTTGCATTAAACAGAGGGTAAGATGAAGACCTGAAGTCCCTTCTTGCTCTGTGGGCCCCTGAGGGACTGCCCGTTCTGATATCTGTCAGCCAGGGATGTGCCGGGGATGTGCCAGGGATGTGCCAGGGACGGGGTAGCTGGGCTAAGCCCCCTCAGATGGATTATTCGCCTTACATATGGCTCAGCGCATCTCATTTATAAAGTGCCTGTCGGTCACCAACTCTAAAAGCCATCAGACCAACAGGAGAAAGATAAAAACAATGCAACCAAACCGAAAAACCAAGCCTGTGCCATCTGGGTAGTTTGTTGGATAAAGGCAGGAATGAACATCTGTAACGTTCACAGGAAGTGCTGTGGGTGGCATGCATAGACCTGCTCCACTTTGCTCAGGGGTCCCTGTTGAGTTCGGACAGGAACATTGGAATGAAGGGACAGCTGGATGGCATTTGCAAAATAATCTTGAAACCTGATAGGAAAGCCCCATTTGACCATCATGCCAAATATGGGCAGTGGATCTTAATTCAATTCAAGGTTATTTGCAAAAAATAATAACTCAAAAAAAATACTAAGGATGAAATAACAGTTTCCAAGCCAGTTAGAAAAGGAGGTGAGAATATTGTGAGACAAAACAAAACAAAACACTTCCATCAAGACTATTTTTTTCTGTTGGGAGATGTGATTTTAAAACAATGACCTTCACATCCTGCTTACACCAGATGTTAAAATTAGCATTTGGGGGTTTTTGTGTTAGTCTCTCCTGGGCCTAGGCTCTGAAAGCCACCACCTTTGTACACAGAACAACTTCATCCAAAGAAAAGGGAAGCTGGGAATTTCAGAGTGTGGCTAAAAAAGAATACAGAAATATGAATGACTTCCATTGATAACCTTGAGGATTCATCTACTGGGACTATGTGTCCCTCCTTCCCTTCAGCAATGTTACAGGTCCATGGCCATTTTTTTGTACTGTGTTCTGGGCCCTGGGGAGAGGCAGAAAGGAGAGCACTCCTTTGTAGAGATAAAGGGCCTCCACTTTGCTGTGCAATGTCAGGCAAGTTGTATCATCCTTTTGTTTCCCGAGGCTAAAACGATAGAATGATGGCTATTAGTGGGGCTTCCCAGGTGGTGTTAGTGGTAAAGAACCCGCCTGCCAATGCAGGAGATGCAGGAGACCCGGGTTTGATCCTTGGGTGGGGAAGATCCCCTGGAGGAGGGCGTGGCAACCCACTCTAGTATTCTTGCCTGGAGAATCCCCATGGACAGAGGAGTCTGGTGGCTACAGTCCACAGGGTTGCAGAGAGTCGGACATGACTGAGTGACTAAGCACGCAAGCACACAAGCTTTTAGTAGGGAGCAAAAGATCCAAATTTCACCTTGGAACTCCTAAAAGAAATTCCATTTAAAATTTCATGTTAATATTATTAGTCCTCTGGAAGTCTCATTTCAGTCCAAGCATGGATTTGGAAACTTTTATAGTGTTACACAGAGCTTCTGTTCCCTTTCAATAGATGCTGTGTGATTAATTTTAAAATGTTGGCTGTTGTTGCTCTTTAGTCACTAACTCATGTCTGACTCTTTGAGACCCCATGGACTGTGGCCCGCCAGGCTCCTCTGTCCTTGGAATTCTCCAGGCAAAAATACTGGAGTGGGTTTTCATTTCCTTCTCCAGGGGATCTTCCTGTCCCAGGGATGGAACCCGTGTCTCCTTCAGTGGCAGGCAGTTTCTTTAGCACTGAGCCACCAGGGAAGCCCAAAATACTGGCTAGTTGAGGAGAAATCCCGGTTCTAAAGTGTCACGTATGTCTGAATGTGATCCCCAGGCCAGCAGCATCACAGGGAACTTCCTTAAAATGTCCATCCTGGGGTCCCAGATCCACTGAATCAGAAACCCAAGGGGTAGGGTCCAGAAATCTGTATTTTAAATTGCCATACAAGGAATTCTGATACATGCATTTCATAATTTCAACATTTTCAGTCAATACTATTCTAATGAGTTTTTAGTCTATGTAAAACTTGGTAAAAAGCTCTGGCAGACTTTTCTCCTTAAGTACAGTAAGTCCCCTACATACCAATGAGTTCCATTCTGAAAGCATACTGTAAGTTCAATTTATTCCTGAGACCACCACCATTAGCCCAGGTACCCGATGAATACAATTGGCTAAATAGTACTATAATAGTTTTATAATACTTTTCACACAAATAATACATAGAAAATAAACAAACATAAAAAAAAGGCATTTCTGATCTTGCAGTATACTACCTTGAAAAGCACAGTACCAGTCACATCACCGCTCCTTGTACACTTGCTTCCAGATATCCTGGGCTTGGAATAAAGACACTGGACTAAATAAAAATACTGTACTACTGTCTTCTATACAGTACTGTACTGTAAAGCATAACCACGCGTAGAGGATGGCAAACTCACGTTTGCATCTTTGAAAGTTCGCAACTTGAAGATTCATTTGTAGGGGACTTGCTGTAGTTTGAATTTCAGGCATAATTTCCACAACTGGAACCCACATCACAATAGCTCTTTCACTTGATAGCCTCATAAATCATTTTCCCAGTAGTCCCTTAGATACATTCTCTTTCCCACAAAGACAGGAGGGCTATAATAGAGGAGGGGGGCAAAGTACCATCACGTAGTCTGCAGACAGGCTGACCTATGGCCTCTTTACAGTATTTCCCTGTGGGCAGTTAATGTCCCCATCAGGCTGGAAGAATACATCATGTATATGGCAGTCTCAGGATAAAGATGGACTAAGTCTTGTATAGAAATGTTCTTTCTCCAGGGACAACATAATCAATTAAAAGCTACATGGTATCTGTCACTGCATCTTGCTTTTAGAAGCTGGGTCATTCAGAGGATGAAGCAGGAGAGTTCTTGAGAGCATGAGAGCCGTGCTGTCTGTCCCCAAGGCAGTGTTCAGTGATATCTGTGTGGTCTCAGCCGAGGCAGGAGAATTTACACCGTGGAAATTGGCAAACACTGTAAGTGAAGATTTTAATTTCTCATTTTGTGGAGGTGGTCTGCGGCACACCAGTGGATTTAGGAGAACACAGAGCTTTGAGAGCACTCATCTCCTCTGGAGTAGTTTGATATACTATTTATTTTAGGATCAAGACTCATCTTTAAGTTTGTCTGGATGGTACTCACACTGGGATTGATGACAAACCAGCTGCAGGATTTGTTGATGCAACTTGAATGGCGCTGTCCTTGCTTCTGTAATGAGGCCTCTGCTAGACACCCAAGCCCTTCTGGCTGGACGTTACCTGGGTGTCTGCACTCCGGTTTGCAGCTCCCAGATGTACCAGAGCTGGTGGACTTTGACACCCAGGGGTGACTCCTTCCATCTCCCTTTCAGTCTTTTTCTTCCTTTGTAGCCTGCTTCAACATCAGTCAGAGAATTCAGAGCCTTTAGTGAAAGGGTGATCTCCATCATAATTTACAAAGTTGATGCTTACTAAACACAGACACAGGCAGTGAAGGAGTAACCCTACAAACATGGCTTCATTTTTAGTGTGTATAGAAGCCCCAAGAGATAGTACTCCTAATATCTCCATTTGCAAGTGAGAAACCCGAGACTAAGAGGTACCTGAAAGCCAAGATCACAGGGGATTTGAACATGGCATGTCTGATTCTTGTCCTTCTTACCTGTAAGCCTGAGTCACAGACAGTGGACATTACTTGGGATCAGTCCTGTACCTGATTCTTTCTTCCTTTGGGCTGTATTATCTCCCTGGAGCCCTTTAGCCCCTGGTGCAGAGAAATCTGCTAGGTCTGCCCCAGATGTGCTCATGCAGGTCTCAACCCCAGGATTAGACATAATTTAGGTTCGAGCTAGGACAGCTTCCTCTCTCCCCTAGTTGGTCAGTCAGGGATCGATTAAGTGCTAGTTTGGGGGGGGGGGGTTTGGTCCTACAATCACCTGTAGAGCTTTGATAACATATGATGTTTTGGGCACTGATCTAGAAATTCTAGTTTATTGATTAAGGTGTTAAGTCTGGGAGTGTTTCATAAGCTCTTCAGGTGGCTTGTTTGTTTAGTTGCTAAGTTGTTTCGACCCCATGAACTGTAGTCCAGTTCCTCCGTCCATGGGATTTCTCAGGCAAGAATACTGGAGTAGGTTGCCATTTCCTTCTCCAGGGCATCTTCCCGACCCAGGATCAAACCCAGGTCTCCTGGATTACAGGCAGATTCTTTACCACCTGAGCTACAAGGGAAGCCCAACCTTTAAAACTGTATAAAAATAAGTAAACTAAATTTAAGTGAAAGTCGCTCAGTTGTGTCCGACTCTTTGTGATCCCATGGACTGTAGCCTTCCAGGCTCATCTGTCCGTAGAATTCTCCAGGCAAGAATACTGGAGTGGATAGCTATTCCCTTCTGCAGGGCATCTTCTCAACCCAGGGACTGAACTCAGGTCTCCTGCATTACAGGTGAATTCTTTAAAAATTGCAATAAAAACCCACCACCAACCAACTTATATTATATATTTTTTATATTAAAAGTCCAACCTGAGTCTCATCAGGCTATAATCTAGTGTTGGCAGGACTGTGCTCCTTCTGGGCTCTAGAAGAGAGCACATCCTTGCTTTTTCCAGCTTCTAGAGGTTGTCTGAATTTCTGCCACATGGTCCTTTTCCTCCGTCTTCAAAGTTAGCAAATTTGGACCAAATTTTTCTCAAGTTTCCATTGATCTGGCTCTTTCTCTGCTACTTCCCTTTTCTTCTTTTTAGGACCTTTGTGATTATGTTGGGCCTACCCAGATAATCCAGGATAATCTTTATTTTAAAATCATCTGGTTAGGGATCTTAATTTCATTGGGAACTTTAATCCATTTCTCTTTGCCATGTAACCCAACTCACAGGTTCAAGGAGTAGGAATTAGGATGTAGGCTTCTTTGGTGGACCATTATTTTGCCTACTGTATCATTCTTGATGACTCCTGCTCCTAACAAAAGCAACCTGTTAGGAGGCACTACAGTCTTGATTTTCAATGTAAATTAAAAATTCTGCTACTTCTTACCACCCTACTGCTTCTGCTCTCTTGGGCCAATCAACTGGCATTTCTCTTGTGATTATTATAGTTTCCACTTCCTAGCTCTTGGAAGACTAGCTCTTGGAGCCCTGAGCTACCACTATGGGAGAAGTCTGTCTTCTGTGCGGGAGCCACCATGTGGAAAGACCAGACATCTGAGTGAAACCATTCCAGATACTCCAATACAATTCTGCTGGAGCTGCATTCCACCTACTGATGCTAATCAGGGCCGTAAGCGACTGAAGAATGTTCCCACCAAGGCTGTACAAGAATGGCTCAGACACAGTAGGATTTTATTTCTGGATCATGAACAGTTCAAGAAGGGAGTTCCTGCTTGATGATGGTCCTCCTCCTCCACGTGGTGATTCAGTGACCAGTACAGAGGTTTTCATCCACTCATTCAAGTAGAAGTTTCCCAGGTGGTGCGAGTGGTAAAGAATCCACTTGCCGATGCAGGAGACGTAAGAGACATGGGTTTAATCCCTGGGTCCAGAAGACCCCCTGGAGGAGGGCATAGCAACCCATCTTAGTATTCTTGAGAAATCCCATAGACGGAGGAGCCTGGTGGGCCACAGTCCACAGGGTCGAACAGAGTTGGACACAACTGAAGTGACTGAGCACATTTAAGTAGCATGTTATATTGCAACAGACAATTAGAACTGGGTCTTTGGATCATATATTATTTCTTACCATTCCTCCCTCAGTTAGTATTGTATTCTGGAAACTGGATGATGTTTTGGTAGACTAATAAGAATTTCAGCTTGGGTAAGAAGAAGCATGGACAATTGTCTTCTAGAAACCATTACATTTCTGGAGTGAGTCTTTTGTATATTCTCCTACTTATATATCTGTATGGTCACCAGGGCAAGCTTCATGAGTGTGTCACACAGGGCCCCACGCTCAGAAGGGCCTGAGCTTGGTCTAGTGCTCTACAGTTGTCATCTTGAAATTCTTAAATAATTTTGTCTTTGAGCTTGTGTTCTGTTAAGTGAAGTCTGAAGGCACAATGGAGCAGAAGGTATGTGTGTAGCATGCTGTCCTCTATGCAGGCGCCTTTCATGATACTCCGTGGGCACATATTTCCAGTGTGCATACCATGTAGGTGGGCACTGAGAATCAAAGCAGGTCCACGAGAAGCATTTGAGGTCCCCAGATGACTACGTAGAGGTACAGACAATCCGGAGAGGCCAGGTTTGCCTTTGGAACTAGAATATGCTTTGGCCACAGAAAGAAAAAGAATGTTCTAAGAAATACAAATGACTCAAATGGGAAAAGGAAGACTTTTTTTCCCCTGTGTGGTGAAGATGTAGAATTTAAAATATGAGCATCTCATATTTTACGTTTTTTTTTTTAAACATTTTTTTTATTAGTTTTGCCAAACAATGACATGATATCACCATGGGTTCACATATGCTCCCCCTCCAGAACCCCCCTCCCTCCTCCCTCCCTCCAGGAAATCTCATTGCACCAGTCCCAAGCATCAATCCTGGGCCGGCTATTGCTTAGACATATGATAATTAACATGTTTCAATGCCATTCTCCCATATCATCCCACCCTTTCCCTCATCCACAGAGGCCCTGAGTCTATTCTATACATCTGTGTTCCTTTTGCTGTCTCGTATGCTGGGTTCTCGTTACCGTCTTCCTAAATTCCATATATATGCGTTAATATACTGTATTGTTGTTTTTGCTTCTGGCTTACTTCACTCTGGATAATGGGCTCCAGTTTCGTCCATCTGAGTAGAACTGCTTCAAATGAATTTTTCCTTAATGCTGAGTAATATTCCATTGTGTATATGTACCACAGCTTTCTTATCCATTCATCAGTTGATGGGCATCTAGGTTGGTTCCATGTCCTGGCTATTGTAAACAATGCAGCGATGAACACTGGGGTACACGTGTCTGTTTCAATTCTGGTTTCCTCGGTATATATGCCCAACAGTGGGATTGCTGGGTCATATGGCAGGTCTATTTGCAGTTTTTTAAGGAACCTCCACACTGTTTTCCATAGAGGCTGTACTAGTTTGCAATCCCACCAACAGTGTAAGAGAGTTCCCTTTTCTCCACATCCTCTCCAGCATTTATTACTTGTGGATTTTTGGATTGCAGCCATTCTGAGTGGTGTAAAGTGGTATCTCATTGTGGTTTTGATTTGCATTTCTCTGATAATGAGTGATGTTGAGCATCTTTTCATGTGTTTGTTAGCCATTTTTATGTCTTCTTTGGAGAAACGTCTGTTCAATTCTTTGGCCCACTTTTTGATTGGGTTGTTTATTTTCCTAGAATGGAGCTGCAGGAGTTGCTTGTATATTTTACGTTTTTATATGTGTTGGCATCTCTGCAACCAGAGGAATTCTTGGGAAGAATGTGTTATCAGGTAGATAAGCTTTGTTGAAAATCAAGAAGCTGCTTCATCTGAACCCTTAGCTCATTAGTTAGCCAACTCAGCAACTTCATGCAAAAGCTAAATTCTTGGAACATTCAAATTAAGGATACATTTATATAGAAAAGGTAGTTTATCATTTCAAATTCAAATCTGTTAGAATTAAAACTTACGGTTTTGGAGAAGCACCAGACTTTAGCATGGCAGACAATCCATAATTTCAATTAACAGTGATAAGAAAGTAAACAGACAAGAGATAGTCTGAGCTGTTGGGGCATATCTCAGTTCTCCTTGTAGATCACATTTTGGCTTGATCAGGACTCTTTGGAGCATTTCAGAAATATTGTTGTTATTGTTCAGTCACTCAGTCCTGTCCAACTCTTTGCAAGCCCATGGACTGCAGTATGCCAGGCTTCCCAGTCCTTCACCATCTCCCAAAATTTGCTCAAACTTATGTCCATTGAGTCAGTGATGCCATCCAACTATCTCATCCTCTGTCATCCCCTCTCCCCCTGCCTTCAATCTTTCCAGTATTTCAGAAATATTGGAGCGAAATAACAGCAGTAATCAAATATAACGCCAACAGCATCAGTTGAAGAGTTGACCATAACACTCATGGCAAACCTCATAGGGGAGTGAAATCGGCCTCTTACAAACAACCAATACGGGAAGGATCTCCTCTAGACATCCCTGTCTTGGTAAATGACACCATCATCTACCCAGTTTCTCAAAATAGAAAAGACAGTGTTGTCATCTTTTCTCTCTCTCTCTTTTTAAAATCCCTCCTCCAATCAAGCCCTCATTCCACCTATTCTACCTTCTAAATACAGCTGACCCTTGAATAACACAGGTTTGAACTGCATGAGTCCTCTTACATATGGCTGTTTCCCAATAGTAAATACAGCAGTACTACACAGTCCACGGTTGGTTGAATCCTCACATGCAGAACCCCAGATATGGAGGAAAAACTGATAAAGAGGAACCAGATACAGAGGTTCAACTACACTCACATATTGGACTGCACAGCTGGTCTTCACCCCTAACCCATCAGTTGTTCAAGGTCAACTGTATTTCCCTAGGACAGTTTAACTGAGGTAGGCTACTAATATAGTAAATCACTGCTTTTTTGTTAATTTTTCTAAATTGAAAACCTTTACATGAAGTAGGATGATAGATGACTCACTGAGACACATAGAAGAACATGGAGCTAAATACATTTCCATCCAAGTTCAGCATTGAATGTATGACATATCTGAAAGATCTGAAAATTAAACAGGAGTTTCTCTCATTAATTGTAATCCACTCTGCACGCTGCCCAAGCTAAGGCAGGACAGCAAAGTCACTCTGGATCTGAAGTATTTGGTTCAAATCCATGACAATTTTCCTGATGTGTGTCTCCTATAGGACTTGCCTGGAGTGATACCATGATCTTGGAAGTGTTGTCTCTCCTCCATTTGAGCTCTCCTTCCCATTCCACTATTGGTAAAGGGATTTATTTAAAGTTCATTCTGATTGCTTCAACTATAAATACTTGTATATACACGTTATGAGTATATGTATGCATTCATTTTAAATAAGTGTCTATGACTAAGCCCATGAAGGATACAAAGATAAATGGCAGGGCAAAAATGGTTCTTGCCCACAAGGAGCTTATAAATTCATGGATGGGTCTAAATAACTTAGTTGACTTGAATGATTCAATAAAATTCTAAAACTTCTCGTTATATGCTTTGTGGATACTCGAAGAACAATGCAGAATACAGATTCCTACTTGCTGAAGTAAACATCTTTGTCCACAATAGCATGACCTCACAATGCAGGTTCACTTATTGATATGGATGCCAAGTTTTGTTTCAAAGCTTTTGCATTCTTGTGGAGACTTGTACAACAATACTGCTGGAAACGAGTCAGCTCTGATGGTGTGGGAAAGCCTCACACCGTTTATCAGATCTAAAACGCCAGAGATGAGAATTCTGTTCCATGTTTACTGGCTACTGGCCTGCAGACCTGTGAACGTTAAACTTCATACATTTGTGTGAAACATCACTTATCCATCGGAGATGCTTTTAATGTAGAAAATGCTGGCTTTTTTTTCTATGACATGAAAAACTGCCACCATTTGATATTTGACCATAACACCGCTGTCAGAATTACCATCAGGAAGCATGAAGTTACACTGTTTGCTGATACCATCCAGTTTTTCCTCTGAAGATAAAGTGAATGAGAATAAAATTATTCGTGTCTTTCCCCAGAACATCTATGTGATGTTGATCAATCTTCACTATGTAATGTCATGTTTATTAAATAGTTGATTATTTCTCACCAGTAGAAACAGCTTATATTTTTTTCCTTAAACACATTAGGGAGTTGTGCAATTTATGTTGATTAACTTTCAATTTCTGAAATTTCATAAACTCTGAATGAGTGATTTCTACTTTTCGATGGAATAAATGTTTTACACTCTTACGCTGAGCTTCTCAGGTAAAGTGCAGAGGTGACTGATGTCTTTTTATTCTATTATTTATTTATGTATTTTAAAATTGGAGTGCAATTGCTTTACAATGTGTTAGTTTCCACAAAATGACAAAGTAAATCAGCTGCATGTGTGTGTGTGTGTGTGTGTGTGTGTGTGTTAGTTGCTCAGTTGTGTCCGACTCTTTGTGACCCCATGGACTGTAGCCCTCCAGGCTCCTCTGTCCATGAAATTCTCCAGGCAAGAATGCTGGAGTGGGCTGCCAGTTCCTACTCCAGTGTGTGTGTGTGTGTGTGTGTGTGTGTGTGTGTGTGTGTGTGTGTG
>ML661340.1:1244501-1316768 GCA_007570785.1 Antilocapra americana | reverse complement strand
GTGTGTGTGTGTGTGTGTGTGTGTGTGTGTGTGTGTGTGTGTGTGTGTGTACCCTTTTCCTTGAGCCTCCCTCCCACTTCCCCCCATCCCACACGTCTAGGTCATCACAGAGCACCGAGCTGAGCTCCCTGTGTTATTCAGCAGCTTCCCACTAGCTATCTATTTTACATATGGTAGTGTATATATATCAATCCCACTCTCCCAGTTCGTCCCACCCTCCCTTTTCCCCACCCCACGTCCACATGCCTGTTCTCTATGTCTGTGTCCCTATTCCAGCCCTGTAGATTGGTTCATCAGTAGCATTTTTCTAGATTCCATATATATATGCATTCATATATGACATTTGTTTTCCTTTTTCTGACTTACTTCACCCTGCATGACCAACGCTAGGTTCATTCACATCACTGCAAATGATCCAATTTCATTCCTTTTTATGGGTGAGTAATAATCCATTGACTGTATATATCACATCTTCTTTATCCATTCATCCACTGATGGACGTTTAGGTGGTTTCCATGACCTGGTTATTGTAAATAGTGCTGCAGTGAACAAGGGGTACATGTGTCTTTTTGAATTATGCTTTTCTCAGGGTATATGCCCAGTAGTGGGATTGCTGGATCATGAATGATGTCTTTAACTAGGACAGATGACTAACGTAAATTAATACACTATTTTTTTTCCCCTAATGAAAAATCTTTAGGTGAAGTGGAATGAGAAGTTACTCACTGGGGTAACCCAGAGAATGTAATGATTTCATAAATTTTCATAAATTTAAGATTGAATACATAGACTATCTGAAAAGTTTGCAGATTAAATATGAAGACCTTTTCTTTCCAATTGTGCTTTTCTAGGCATGTTCCCCAAGTGAAAGGCAGGGTCACAAGGTGGCTCAGAGGCTGCTTGCTTGGCTCTGACATTTATATGCTGAGTGTTTGGGCTTCACCACCGTTTGTTTCACTTTGCTCATCCATAAAATGGGTAAGCATGATGAGTGTGTCCTTCCTTGGGTCATAAGGAAGATTAACTGCAGTAACACAGGCAAAACACCTTGAGCAGAGTCTGGCAGAACTTGGCTCATGGTCAATGGCTCTATAAATGTTAGATTCCTTGATTTTGGCTTCTGTCTGCTGGGACCTTGTCACAGACTTTTGCAGAACACTATGGAGTTTGACTTGGCACCGAATGAATATGGATGAAATCAAAACAAGAACGTAAGGATAATGGTGGAGGGACGGCTTAAGCATTAGATGCCAAGGGAATTCCCTGGCAGTCCAGTCATCAGGACTCCACACTTTCACTGCTGAGCACCCAGGTTCAATCCTTGGTCAGGAAACTAAGATCCCACAAGCCATGCAGTGCAGCCAAAAAGAAAAAAAATTAGATGCCAGACACTGTTGGGGCAGGCATCATTTAGGTTTTCAAACAGAGCTGATATGTGACTAGGCTGTCTTTCTGAAGAGAGCCAGCTATAGTCATTCTCGTACCAACCCCTTCTATTATCATTTCATGATTATAGTCCATAGGGTCTCAAAGAGTCAGACATGACTGATGTGACTGAGCACACAAGCAAGATCAGGCAAACAAAGATAGGAAAGCTTCGTTTAAGCAATTTAAATTATTTGCTTCAGGGGAATTTTAACTCAATTGTTCTCTCAGTTTCCTTGAGAACTGCTTTGGTATATTTTCTCTTTTTTTGTTTGGCAGAAGCAGACTTGAATGTTTTAAAAATTGACTTGACTGAGGAAGGTTTTACTCAAAACGATAAAATGTTGCCTGGGTTAATCTATGCAAACACCTTGGAATTACTACAGCCGAGTTTGCATTAGGCTTGTAGAAAATAAAGCCTCTGAAGAACATCACTGAAATATTTGGAAGAGTGTCTTGAGTGTTCCCAGGTGTCAGTTCTAGCCTTTCTGCTACTTCAGCTTCCATGTTAACTGGAGGCAGAGCTTACTCTTTTGGACATAAAACAAACAGACACCTGCATCTTAGGAACAGCTGCTGCTTACTCAAGTCTCCTTGACCAGCAATCACTTTGTGGCAGGTGGAGTTCAAGCAGGAAATGGCGTCTGCCTCTCATGTTGGTGCTGATTCTGGCTCTGAGAGAACTCTCTGGAGTTTCCTGATGTCAGGCACACTACTTTAAAAAACAAAAAGTTAGTCTCTTCAGTTCCACTGATGACCCAAACCATTCCTGATGTCATCCTTCTGAAATCCTGTCCCCACCTCTCTGTTCCTTAAATAGAACACCAGAATTTATCTTCATGGTTCTTCTAGAATTCTAGTTTCCTGTCAATAACCATCAGGAACATGAGCTCACTAAATTAAAAGTCTCTTTATATGCTGGGAGGCTACCCCGGGTGGCTCAGTGGTAAAGAGTATACCTACCAAGGCAGGAGATGTAGGAGACATGGGTTTGATTCCTGGGTTGGGAAGATGCCCTACAGGAGGAAATGGCAACCCACTCCAGTATTCTTGCCTGAAAAATCCCATGGACAGAGGAGCCTGGTGGGCTACAGTCCATGGGGTTGCAGAATCGGAAATGACTGAGCGATCGAGCATGCACACTCTATATGCTGAGGCTATTTAAAGAGTTTGATGTTGACAATTTTAGCAATAAGACTGACAAAACTAATGTTGGTACTATTAAAACATTTCAGAGTAAGTCTCTTTAACTACTAAGATAAGAGAAAATCACCTCTCAAGCAGGTTAAGATGAAATTTTAAATGAAATATTGAAATACTCAACTATCTAGCAGCGATGATTGGCAAAAATCCCAAGAAATAGGAAAATGCAACCAAAAAGAAAATCTCTTCCTTATAGCTGTAATTCTGAAGTGGTTAAGTAAAATGGGGAGCAGAAGAAACCAGAAAGACTGATCTTTTTACTAAATTAAAATGATGCCATTTTCCTGGATAGTTTGGCTGATAATAGCCACTGACTGAGTTTAGTTTAGCTCAGTTAAATTTAATGAGAAGCTCCTGCTTTAACTGAGTGGGAGAAGGAGTAAAAATGTTCAGATCCACCAAAGTACTGGTTATGAAGAGATGAATTAAGTCACCTTTACCTTGGCAAATAGGCTGTCCTCATACTGAGTAAGAGGGAGGCTATTCTGATGAAAGCAGACGAGAAGCAGAGGTGCTGGAGAGCTGGAGGGTGATCCAGTGAATTTTGGGCTTCCGAGGTGGCTCAGTGGTAAAGAATCTGCCTGCCAAAGCAGGAGATGCAGGTTCCATCTCTGGGTTGGGCAGATGCCCTGGAGAAGGAAATGGCAACCCACTCCAGTATTCTTGCCTGGAAAATTCCACGGACAGAGGAGCCTGGTGGGTTACAGTCCGTGGGGTCGCAAAGAGTCAGACACGACTGAGCACACAGAGCTCAGCACCGATGAAGTTTAGTCTCCAGACACCCTCACCTGTTACGCTGTGTCTTCTGAGTTTATCCAGTAAAGGTCTACCTGCAGCCACTAAACTGGGCTACTACTATTAATAGTTCAGCTCCACAAGGCAGCCAGGAATCCCCAAGGGGAAAAGCAATCTTGCTAAACTGGTTTCCCTGGTCACTTTGATTGGAGTGAGACTCTACTCTGAGTGAAAGTGAAAGTGAAGTTGCTCAGTCGTGTCTGACTCTTTGCGACCCCATGGATTGTAGCCTACCAGGCTTCTCTGTCCATGGGGTTTTCCAGGTAAGAGTACTGGAGTGGGTTGCCATTTCCTTCTCTAGGAGATCTTCCAGACCCAGGGATTGAACCCCAGTCTCCCGCATTGTAGGCAAACACTTTACCATCTAAGCCACCAGGGAAGAGGAAGAAACAAATGTGAAAGAGAGAGGCTGTGCTGCTTCTCACCTTTTCATCTCTGGGAAATCACAAAGGAAACTAAATACAAAGCTAAATGACCAAGGAAGTCCAAAGAGGGTGGGATGCCAGGCAACGTCCCAAGGAGGGAAAATGCAAATGCATACAATCCCATATTGCAGATCGTTTCTTCTACATGAGGAAGAATGTGAATCTGAGAAGACGACACCAAGAACCAATGCATATGAACTCTTATAGGTGCCATGGGAGGGACTTGGGCTTCCCTGGTGGCTCAGATAGTTAAGAATCTGCCTGCAATGCCAGGGACCTGGGTTCGATCCCTTGGTTGGGAAGATCCCATGGAGAAGGGAATGGCAACCCACTCCAGTATTCTTGCCTGGAAAATTGCATGGACAGAGGAGTCTGGTGGTCTACAGTCCATGGGGTTGCAAGAGTCAGTCATGATTGAGAGACTAACACACACAGACACACTGGAGGAATTTGCCAATGACCGGAATTTAACTCTGCTTTGAAACAGAAAAATTCTGCAGCCTCTGCCTCAGAGTCCAGCCAGGTGTCCAGGATTTACAGTCCTGGAGGAAGCAAGTGGGAGAGAGAACTCCTTTCCTAATGCTGGTTTTCTCCCCCTTTTGAAACTGGATTGTGAGAGCCTTTTTCAAAAATACAAAAAATTGGCATGAATAAAGATGGCATTTTGGGTTTTTGGAGGGCGCTGCCTAGTAGTGGGTGTGGTTGGAAAGCACCCATGGAACGCTTTCCTGGAGTTAATCCCTTACTGGCTAGAGCCCCAGCTTTGACAATTTATGGGGATTTCCCTGGTAGTAGGCTGACACTTTGGCCCAAATACATCTTGAACTTTGTCCTAGACCAAGAATCATTGCAATTTACTCATCTTACTCTTTGAGTTCAGCTAAGTGACCAGATTCTAGCCTGAAAATTTCTTTAGTATCTATTTCTTAAACGCCTCATTTCTGAAGACAATATTTTCTATACTTGTGGATTCTTACAGTAATTACCCCCATTTCCTAAGAAGCTTTGAGGCTCTGCCCAGTGGCGTGGTACCAAGGATAGAAATATCCC
The DNA here is from genome assembly GCA_007570785.1 of Antilocapra americana. Classification (NCBI taxonomy): domain Eukaryota; kingdom Metazoa; phylum Chordata; class Mammalia; order Artiodactyla; family Antilocapridae; genus Antilocapra; species Antilocapra americana. The sequence goes on along the minus strand of ML661340.1, from coordinate 1,311,870 downwards.
TTGGCTGGCTTTGAGACCAGTGCTCTGAATTATTTCCCGTGCTTTTGCTTTCTTGGCTATCTGCATCAACGATTAAGAATATTTTTATGACCATACAGTTCTTCACATCAGCATTCTAGAGTTTTCACACGGTGGCCTTCCCAGGCACAGTTGGTAAGAGGAAGTACTCCATTCATGTATTCATTCATTCATCAACTGCTAGTCATTAAACATATATTGTGTGCTGAGCAAGTTTCTAGGTGCTAAGCAATGATCACAGTAGTGATCAAAATAGGCAATGAGGGACTTTCCTAGTGGTGCAGTTGTTAGGAATCCACCTGCTAATGCAGGGGACACAGGTTTAACCCCTGTTCTGGGAAGATTTCACATGCCATGGAGCAACTAAGCCCACGAGCCTCAACTACTGAGCCCATGCACCGCACTACTGAAGCCTGCTTGCCTAGAGCCTGTGCCCGGAAGCCGCTGTTGCCACAACTAGAGAAAGACTGAGCAAAATCAGTGGGGACCCAGCACAGTCAAAAACAAAGGGCAACGACCTCTGCCTTTATAGAACTCACAGTGCGTGGAGACATACCACAAACAAGACAGACAAGGAAAATATACAGAACGTTAGAAGTGATTGTAGGGGAGGAAAAATATTTCCCTTTAGGTTCCATAAGTGGGGTCTTGAAATTAAACTGATGGAAGATGGATTATTAGGAGAAAAGGTATCCAAGTTTTATTAATATTTTATATTTTGCATGCACAGAGATTCTACAGAAAAGCAGTAAAACAAACTGAAAGAAGGGTTAGACTTGGATTTATATACTGTTTTAACAAAGGGTGATAAATTACGGAGAAGTGACTACACAAAGGAAAGGGGTTTGGGGCTTCAAAGGCCAATAAATTGTGAGGAGGTAGAAGTTTAAGAAGTCTAGGGGGTACTTCTTGTGGTAGAAGGCTTATGGTATACAGGCTTATTTTTTATTTAGCTTTAAACTTTTTATTTTGTATGGGAGTATAGCTGATTAACAACATTGTGATAGCTTCAGGTGAACACTGAAGGGACCCAGCCACATATATACATGTATCCATCCTCCCCCAAACTCCCCTCCCACACAGACTGCCACATAACATTGAGCAGAGTTCTCTTAGACAGGCTTATTCAGTAAGATTTGTTTCTCAGATTCATCTTGGTGCCATCACTGGTGATAAGGATTCTTCTCCTCTTCCTGGTCTGGGAGCCGGGCATCATTATGCCTGCTTTTTCTCAAAAATAATCAGCCCCAAAGAATTCTTGTGGCCATATTTTGGAGTGGCATATTCTGTGTTCCTTCAGGATAACTGGGCCAGGAAAAAGGATGGGGTGGGGGTGGGTTTTGCAATTTTAGAGATAAAGTGCTCCAGGAAGGTCCATTGATTGGGATCAAGACTTTAAAGAAGAGAGGGAGCTAGCTTTGAAAGCGATGGGAAAGAGCATCCCAGACACAGAGAACAGAAGATGCAAAGGGTGAAGAAATGGGAGGGGAAAGTACCCTTAATGAGGTGGAGCCAGTGAGGGAGGAGGATTAGGAAGAAGATAGGAGAGTATGGAGTGGCAGGTCCATGCGCAGGTCATGGGAGAAGATGGGAAGCTACTGGATAGTTTTGACCAGAGGAGGGTGTGATCTAATATATTTTCTAAATGTATTTTCAACCCTGACATTTTAACAAAATCACTGATTTCAGGGTTGAAAATACATTGCTGGGTGACAGGGGTAGGAGCATGAAGCCAGTAAGGGAACTGGAGTGTTATACAGGGAAGGGATGGTGGTGGCTTGGACCAGGGAGGTAGCAATGGGATAGGTAGATGGTGGTCAGATTCTCTATCTGTTTCTCAGGAGAGGTGACAGGATTCATTGACATGTTAGGTGTAGGGTGTTCAGTTCAGTTCAGTTCAATCGCTCAGTCGTGTCTGACTCTTTGCGACCTCATGAACCGCAGCACACCAGGCCTCCCTGTCCATCACCAACTCCTGGAATCCACCCAAACCCATGTACATTGAGTCGGTGATGCCATCCAGCCATCTCACCCTCTGTCGTCACCTTTTTCTCCCGCCTTCAATCTTTCCTAGCATCAGGGTCTTTTCCAATGAGTCAGCTCTTTGCATCAGGTGGCCAAAGTATTGGAGTTTCAGCTTCAACATCAGTCCTTCCAATGTACACCCAGGACTGATCTCCTTTAGGATGGACTGGTTGGATCTCCTTGCAGTCCAAGGGACTCTCAAGAGTCTTCTCCAACACCACAGTTCAAAAGCATCAATTCTTCAGTGCTCAACTTTCTTTATAGTCCAACTCTCACATCTATACATGACCACTGGAAAAACTATAGCCTTGACTAGGTGGACCTTTGTTGACAAAGTAATGTCTCTGCTTTTTAATATGCTGTCTAGGTTGGTCATAACTTTCCTTCCAAGGATCAAGCGTCTTTTAATTTTATGGCTGCAATCACCATCTGCAGTGATTTTGGAGCCCAGAAAAATAGTCAGCCACTGTTTCCACTGTGTAGGGTGTGGGAGGAGCCAAAGATGACTCCTGAGGCTTTGCCTATAAAGATGAAGTTACCATGGTAAGGGAGCAAATATAGTCTTCCCTTTATACTTCTGAGTTCTAGGCTGAGACTCCCTGTAATGAAAGACAGATTAACAAGAGGAAAACAAGTTTATTAGCATGTGTACTCATGCATATGTGGGAGAAACAGAGGGAAAGTGAATAACTCAAAGTAATGGCTTTGGAATTCAGTATTAAATGCCATCTTAATAAGAAAAGGGGGGTGAAGGTTATTGGCCTGTCAGATGAGGGTGAATGATTTTTAGAAAAGATAAAGGGGCTCTTAGAAGCACAGACGGGAGATATGGTAGACTGTGACTGAGTCTGTTTGGACATGCTGTGGACTTCTGGTCTCCTCTCCTGTGATAAGAGTCAGTTTTCTCTAATGAAACTTTCCAGGAAGGAATCTATGACAACTGAGTTTCTCTTGGAGGATCTGTCTTTAGGCAGATAAGGGGAGTTCAGCAAAAACCTCTCCCTCCACTAGTTGTTTTTCAAGTGACTCCAGCTCAAAACAGTTTCTATTCCAAAACAGCATATTTTGGGGTAGACTTGTCTTTAATTCTTACAGTCGTATTTTGGAATGGCATATTCTGCTACTCTGTACCATTTACTAAGATTAATGAAGACTCTGAGAGGAGTCAGTTGGTAGGAGAAGGTAGAAAAGTTATCAGGAGCTTAATTAAATTTGAAACAATTATTATATATCCCGGGAGAAGTGTCAAAACCACAGTTAGACGTGTGAGTTGAAAGTTCAGAGAAGTCTGAACTGGAGATATCTGTTTGGAACACATAAGCATATTGATATTTAAAAACAGGAGGTCAGATGAGTTCACCAAGGAAAAGATGTAGCCTGGGAGTTGAAAGATCTGGGTCCAGACTCCAACTTCAATATTTGGACTCCATAACCAACCTCACTTTTTTACCTGTGATATGGCTATGTGTTGTGGCCTGTGTTGCCCCCAAATTCATCTGCTGAAACCCCTCGTGATGGTATTAGGAAGCAGGTCATGAGGGCAGAGGCTGTGTGAATGAGATAGTGCACTTATAAACAAGACCGGGGAGGGCTCCCTTGACCTCACACACCATGTATGCGAGAAGGCAACATTATGAACCAAACAGTAGGATCACATCAGATACTGAATCTTCCATCATCTTGATCTGGGACTCCCCAGCCTCCAAAACCGTGAGAAACGCCTGCTTGTTGTTTAAGCCACCGAGTCTATGGCAATTTTGTTATAGCAGCCCCCATGGACTAAGACACTATGATAATATTAGTATCACTGGTACCTTTATAATAGATCTAAAGTGGTATCCAAGGCTCAGTAAATGCTGGTGAAGTATTGTCAATGAATAAAACAATAGAGTTTCATTTTCTAACCAACTAAGGACATGTGTCTTTCTTATCAGTCAGCTCTTGATTTTGACATTCTCTCCTTCACCATCTTGGATTCTAAAGTGAGGAGCAGGCTGGGATGGGAGGGCAGCAGTTCAACTGTATTTGATTGAATAAGCGGCTATTAACTGAACATTATGTGCCTAAGGCTCAATTCCTGGGTGGAGAAGATCGCCTGGAGAAGGGATAGGCCACCCACTCCATATTCGTGGGCTTCCTTGGTGGCTCAGACTTAAAGAATCCTCCTGCAACATGGGAGACCTGGGTTCGATCCCTGGGTTGGGAAGATCCCCTGGAGGAGGGCATGGCAACCGACTCCAGTATTCTTGTCTGGAGAATTCCCATGGACAGAGGAGTCTGGTGGGCTACAGTCCATGCGTTCGCAAAGAGTCAGACACTACAGTGACTAAGCACCACACAGCACAAGGCTGTCTTATCTCTTCAAGTGCATTTTATCTGATTTTATTCTCATTAGAAGCCTAGGAGATAGCTACCATCAAGGCTCCAGTTTTACAGATGACAGTATGTAGTATACCCAAGGTCCTGGTGGATAAAAATCAGAACTTGAACTGACAGCTGATCAAGTCAGTTGGATCCAGGTCAAACTGACTCAAAAGCTTAATCATTAGTCTGCTCTCTCTACCACATTGTGATGGGGAGGTGTCTCCTAACTCTGGTTAGGAAGGTATAGGGGTTCAGGCACAAATGTTCCCACTTTCCCCTTTTTAACCACCCTCTGGTCTTGAGACCCGTTCTAGATTTTAGTGGAAATGGAGTGATGGCCGAGCAAATTCAAGCAGACGCAGCAGAATCAGCAGAGAGCCCCTTGATCAGCAAGACTCCTGAGTTGTGAATTCATTCTGGGACAGTCATTCCAGGATGGCTGACCCTTGGAGACCACTGACCTGCGTGCCTGTGCAAACTTGCATTTAGCAAAGAAATCTTAATTTTATTAAAAAAAAATTCTAGAGTGTCTGAAATCTCCTCTTTACCTGTCTATCTTTTCTAATACGTCCTTTGCAGGAGTGCGTGACTAGGGCAGAGTTTAAAAGCTTTCGTTGCTCTTCCTTCTTACGTGGAGCTCTATTGGGTAAACGTATTACTTCTTGCAGAACAGACACCTGAATATTGCTGGAGACGTAAACTGATACGGTGACTGCTGGGTTTAGAACTGAATGTAAGTGACACTTAGAATCTGGCTGGCTGGTTTGCCAGAGGGAGAGAGTCTTGCAGTCAGTGGGTACTGTCCATTTCGTTCCATCCCGAAGCTGTCAGCGCACTTCAGATAAACCAGCTCACTAAAAGCGAAGGCAAGACCTGAGCCAAAGTCTTCTCCGGGCCTCCGTCCAGGCAGGTGTCTGCAAGCGTGATCTATGAGCGTGATGAGTGGGCGGATTGAGCTTCTTCCATTATTGTCTGCCCAAGGGACGACTATAACCCCCCACTCCCCATTTTGGGGGAGTTTTTGATGTCCAAAGATACAGATGTAATACACGAAGCTGTCAGGCCTCAGGGGGCATCCTCCGCTTGCTTCCACGACCTCGCTTTCCCTGGGGGTGGTCTAATCATGCCCCAGGAGGAGCGCGCCTGCATCCTGGCAGCCCTCTGGAGGTTCCAGGACTCCCCCATCTCGAATGTCTTGCCAGACTCCAAAGCTCCTTGAGGATGCAGGAATCTATATATTTTAAGAAATACTGTATTTCAGAATCCAGTTGATGTAGACTCTATTGCAGACTAATAAACCAGAATAATATATACACAAATGGCAGTTTGCCTATAGAAACCGGCTTCACCAGCCAGAACAGAGATCTGTGGTTTCCTTTTTGGTATAATGTTGGTGCTCTGTTATAGTTTGCTTGTTTGTTTTTGTAATTTAAAACATTGTAAGATATACAAGCAGTATGTGAAACTGTATAAGGATAATTTAAACAACAAAATCAAGGAACATCTTTTATCTGTGCCAAGAAATGGAACATCGCTGGTACCCTTGAAGCTCCTTGTGCGTCATTTAGATTGTATCTACTTGTCCCCACCCTCACCCCACCAGATAACCACTGTCCTGATCTTTGTGTTGATCACACCCTTATTTTTTGTTGTCTCTCGGTGTGTGTGTGTGTGTGAGTGAGTTTATCAGGAAATAGTGTATTTAGCTTTGCCTTTTTTTAAAAAAATTAAAAAAATAGTTATACCCAAGAGAATTTTTTTCCTTTATTTACTTTTAATTGAAGGATAGTTGCTTTACAATATTGTCTTGGTTTCTGCCATACATCAACATGAATCAACCATAGGTATACATAAGTCCTCTTCCTCTTGAACCTCTCTCCCACTTCCGGCCCCTTCCCACCCCTCTAGGTTGTCACAGAGCTGGGGGTTGAGTTCCCTGCTTCAAACAGCAAATCCCCACCAGCTATTGATTTTACATATGGTAATGTATATGTTTCAAGGCTAGATCTCAATTGGTCTCACCCTCTCCTTACCCTGCGGTGTCCTCAAGTCTGTTCTCTCTGTCTGCATCTCTGTTGCTGCCTTGCAAATAGTACCATTTTTCTAAGATTTCATGGTTGTTGTTCAGTCACTAAGTCCTGTCGACTTTTTGTGACTCCCCACGGACTGCTGTAAGCCAGGCTTCCCTGTCCTTCACAATCTCCTGGAGTTTGCTCAGATTCATGTCCATTGAGTAGGTGAAGCCATCCAACCATCAATCCTCTGTTGGCCCCTTCTCCTCCTGCCCTCTTTCTTTCCCAGAATAGATTCGAAATATATGTGTTACTATACGATGCTTGTTTTTCTCTTTCTGACTTAACTTCACTCTGTATAACAAGCTATAGGTTTATCCACTTTACTAGAACTGACTCAAATTTGTTCCTTTTCATGGCTTTGCCTGCTTTTGATTTTATTTGAAATAATACTGCATTATTTGCTTCTTTGACTCAATGTTATTTTTTGAAATTCAGTCACATTGACACATGAAAGCCAATCTATTCATTTTCGCTGCTACACAGTATTCCATGGTGTGGAAAACTTAATCATTCTACTGTTAATAGATACTTGTATTGTTTCTTTTATGAAAAACACTGCTAAAAACATTCATGGATATGTTTCCTGGTGCTCTTGAATCAAGTTGGATTTTTGACAGCTCTTTGTTTACCAAACTCCTTTTGATTGAGAAACCATCAAGCAGTGAGAAAAATGCTCAAGGCAGGGGCTGCCAAACATTTTCCTTGTTTTAAAAGAAATGGGAAGAATTGGAATAAGGGATATATTGAAACAATGAAGGTGATGAAGAGTCTCAGCAAAATAAAAAATTAGACGTGATTTGTTCTTACAAGTGTTTAGAAAGAAAATGAAATGCCTGTGACTTAGTGTCATGTCGCTACAAATCAGCTATGACAAATTACTTTAATCAGTCCCTTTGGTAGAATCACTGCACATGTACAAAAATACACAGTCAGTTTCTGTAGACCGCAGACTCTAGGGGTGGTGGTTTAGTCGCTAAGTTGGGTCTGACTCCTTTGTGACCCCACGGACTGTAGCCCGCCAGGCTCCTCTGTCCATGGTATTCTCCAGGCAAGAATACAGGAGTGGGTCGCCATTTCCTTCTCCAGGGGATCTTCTCAACCCAGGAATCGCACCTTGCAGACAGATTCTTAACCGACTGAGCTATGTGGGAAGATCCCCAGACTCTGGTGGACAGGGGTCTCATCTTGTTCATCTAACAAAATGCCTGGCTTCTAGCTGGTCCTTCTTAGAGGTCTGCTGAATGAATTCTCTCCTTGAAGACCAGACCAGGAACATGGGATTGAAGTGGTACTGCCAGGAAGACTAGTAGTTTTAGGAACATCAGATCTAACGACAATTGACTAGCATATAAATATCTAATTAGAAACTTCCATTTAAACCGTTGCCTTGTTCGCCACTTTTTTTTTTTTAGTTCAGATGAGTTTATTTACTTATTTAATTTGTTTATGTGCCAACTTCATTGATATTATATGTATTGCACAATTTACCCATTTAAATTGTACAAGGCAGTGATTTTTTTTTTAATGTGACCGTCACTACCACCAATCTTAGACCATTTTCATCACTGCAAAAAAACCATATACCCCTTAGCAATAAGTCTCCATAAACTCTCAGCCTCTCCAGCTGCAGGCAACCACTAACTTACTTTCAGTCTCTAAATTTGCCTATTCTAGATGTTTCATATAAATGGAATCATATGGTATGTATTCTTTTGTGACTGGCTTCTTTCACTTATCATATTTTTAAGGTTTATCCATGTGGTGGCACATATTAGAACTTTAAAAAAAAACTGCTGGATAATATTCTGTTCTATGAATATACCACGTTTTAGTTACCCATACATCCGTTGATGAACATTTGGGCTTCTCCCGCTTTTTCACTATTTTGAATACTGCTGTTATGAACATCTGTGTACAAGTTTTTATGAAGAAGTATGTCTTTCTTTCTTTCTAAAGTATTATTCTTTCATTTCCCTTGGGTCTATACCTAAGAGTGAGATCCCTGGGTCTTATGGTAACTCAAAGTTTAACTATCGAGGAACTTGTCTTTGTCAAAATTATCATAAGCAATTTAGGTGGAGATAAAATTTCTAACGATAAAATTTGTGAATGGCATAAATCTGCAAGGAATCATTCATTGCATTAGGCTGGTTCTACTCAATATGGAAGCCACTGGCCACATAGGACTGTGGAGCATTGAAATGTGGTTAGTCTGAATTAAGATGACTTATAAATGTAAACTATATACTGGATTTCAAAGTCTTAGTATGAAAAAAAGAATGTAAATGATCTCATTAATAATTTTATGCTGATTATAGGTTGAAATGATAATATGTTAGATACACTGGAGAATATAATGACTAAAATTAATTTCACCTACTTCTTTTTATTTTTTCCACATGGCTCCAAGAATATTTACAGTTACATATGTGCCCCATATTCTATTTCTACTGGGCAGTCTTGCTCTATTTCTTTCATTTTCCTCTCCTCCTTCAAACATTAGATGGATATTAACCTGGCAGGGTTTGGAATCAGACTGACCTGGATTCAGACCAGATTCTTCTTAGATGTAAAGCCATGCACAGCTTTATTTTTATCTCTATGTCTCATTTCCCTTAACTGTAAAAATTAAAAAATAATATTTATTTAATCAAAATGTTACAAGGAGTCAAAGAAGTTATAGAAAGAACTTAGCTGAAGGCAGGGACATAGAAAGAGTTAAATAAATGTTAGTTCTCTTCTTACCTTATTTCCATGCTTTTAAGTGACATGTAATTAACCTGGTCAGATCAATTAGAGTTCTAGGTGGTAACATAGGCCACCTCGTCTGGCTTACAGTGTATCTATTTTAATAAGGGACTTCAAAACATTATGCCTAATAAAATGATTTCAATGGATGAATTTTTCTGGTAGGCAGGATCTCATAAATAATATGAGTAATCACTTTCATCTTTTCTTTGATTTTAGAAGTTAACTTTGCCTGTCTGCAGTGCAATACATGCCAAGTCTTAAAATAATTCCAGGCTGTTTAAACTTACTCAATATTGAGGATATGTTGAGATTGTTCACATGTGTTTCAGGATGTCATTCGAACCATCCAGAACTCATTCAATATGGAAAACTACGTGAGAACTTCTCAAGGGATCTCATTCTCTTTCCAGAGGTCAGTGGAATTTCCTGTTTCTGTTGGGACTCAAAATATCACATAAAGTTCTACTTTCTCTGGACACTTTGGATCCTGGCTTGACCCAGGAAGGCATAGTTTTTAAGTGAAAAGCACACACATACCACAAGCTCTTCCCCACTTCCCCCGGTTCTGAGGCATGTCTGTTTGACCAGAAGCTGATTTCTCTCAATAACATTGATCATCATGGATTGTCCTTGTCACTTCACTGAGATTTTTTTCCTTTTCCAGAATCAGCAACCACCCAGGGTTTTTCTTTATCTATTTTCACTTTGAGAAGCAGATAGGGCATCAAATACAGAGAAAAATGGATGGAAAAGAAATGGTTACTACCTTTCCTTAACTGAAGAAAAAATTTGCTTCTGAGGATAGAAATTTCATGTAATCAAATAAAACCTCTTGATGTACTGAGGGTTTAAGGCAGTCTTGTGCTTGCTATAGATTTGTGTAAGAGAACACACACACAAAATTTCACTATCATTGCTTGAGCATTCATTTCTTTCTTGTCGTGTTTTGCCTTCCTAGGTGATCTGGGTCTAGAACATTTCCATTTGGTATGTAGTTAAAAAAATAAAAATAAAAAGCAGCCTCACTACTTTTTGGATAAATGTAGAGAGTTTAGCTGGAAGTAACAGGATGGGTATGCTCCAGGACGGGTATGCTCCGCAGACCTTCTGAGCAGCTTGTTACTATTTGCTTGACTAGAGATTAAACATCTTTCTGCCACGTGTGAACTTGGCACACTGGAGTTCCTGCTCAAAGTTTCAATTCCTCCAACATCCTGCTACACCCTTTGAGAAAAGTTTCTAAAGACTTCCTTCCAGCTGTCACCAAAATTGATGAAGGGTCCTTTACAGACAGAGTTGCTTTGAAACCCCCAGCCTATGTATACAATAAGCAGAAATGCATCTATTGCCTTCCCAAGGGCAGCAAAACGTTGGAAATCTACACACACACCTAACTAGGTTCTATGCCTAAAGGACGGGAGAGGCCAGGGCTCTGTTCTGATGAAGTCCTTCAGTTGTTTGTGACAGCAACAGAGATTATTCAGTTTCTCAGAAAGTCAAGGTAAAGCACCAAGGATTTAAGAGGATGAACTGAAAGAATGCCTTGCGGCTTCTGGTCTATGAGTTGTCTCTCAACTTCCTACTTCTAACACTGACAAAAAAGTACGTCTGCTCCAACATTTCTACACCTAAGTCACGGTGTTCCTCAAACAGGAAAGAGGTCATTGAGAAGCAGCCAAAGAATGACATGTGTTGCTTCTTCCTCCAACTCGTTTAGAATTTAGATGATTCCACACCTTCTGGAAAACAATACAGATGTCTAGATATGGGTCATTCCGAACAAAATTAATTATTGCCCAGAGGCAGTAGCCAGACATGCCTACTTTATTTTCAGAATTATATTGTTTATTGAGGAGCAGATGGCAAAGAAGCTGAAGGTGGCAATAGGTTAAGTTTTCTCTTCAGGGACGATTGTTTTTATCTTTTCTTTAGCAGCATTGCCTAGAAACTAGAACATTATGCAATTAATTTGAAAATTAGTTCAGTTGATCATTTGATTAGAATCAGAATAAACAGAAGAATAATTCATTCATAATCTACTTCCTAAACATAATGACTCTCAGCTTTCCCACATTTCCCCCCATCTTTGTCCCACTGTAATTCAAGGAAAATAGAGCTCTTTTAAAACTTTCATGTCATTTAATCAAAGGTTTTAAAATGAGCAATGAAACTATAGAGCTTCAGTGAAAACATACATCTGTAGGTATGCGGTCACAAAGAGTCGGATAGGACTGACTGACTGAACATGTACGTACATGCACATACATATTAAATGGGGCAAAGAGAAATAATATTTAAAGAAAAAAATATGAGTCAGAAGAATTTTATTACAGTTATGAGCCCTTATGTCAAAGCAACATAAAAGCTGACTATAAAACAAAAGCCCATAGATGTACAAAGAAAACTTAAATTGCCCTGAGTGATTTCAATATGTCTCTTACAGTTTCATAAAGCAAACAGATTTAAAAAAAAGAAGAATAGAGATTGAAAATATAACAAACACCTTCAACATGGTAGAGATACATAGAGACCTTTATATACTACAGAAAATACATGTTCCTTTATGACCGTGGGGGCTTCTCAGGTGGCTCAGTGGTAAAGAATCCGCCTACCAGGGCAGAAGCAGGAGACCCGGGCTTGACCCCTGGGTCAGGAAGGTCCCTGAAGAAGGAACTGGCGACTTGTTCCAGTATTCTTGCCCAGGAAATCCCACGGACAGAGGAGCCTGGTGGGCTACATCCATGGGGTCATAAAGAGTTGGACACGACTGAGCATGCACGTTGTGGCCATGGACATCTACAGAACTCATTTGTGTAACTGGCTGCAAAGAAAATATTAATAGATTCCAAAAAGTGTAAGTTTTAGAGGCAATATTCTTTGGTCATAATTCAATACAACTGGAAATCAGTAATGTATGTGTAGATACTGAATTCAATAAAACTTTGTATAACCTCAGTGTGTGTGTCCTAAGTGGCTTAAACATCAGTGGCACCTCTTTAATGCACTATTTTATCAGCAGGCATTATAGATGTCCTACATAACTGGTATAGAGGTACTACATTAATTGAGAGCTTGTGAATACAAGGACAAGCAATGGTAGCATGTAAGAGAGTCTGGCATCTTACTGGAGGATTTCCAGAGTATCTGAATCAAACTTCCATCCTTAGAAATATTTCCCTAAATCAGAAAATCTTTGTAAGGTATTAAATTTAGGATCCTAACAGCTGACAAGCCGGAATGAACTTCAAATGTTATTTCTTTTCCTTTCCGGCATTAAGGAAATGAGGACCGCTGTAACAATGCAGCTGTACCAAGAGCCACGATAAGATCTCCCTTCCGTGTCTGGAGCTGAACTCTGAAGCACTAGACTCTTAATCAGCAGAAAGAGGAAACCAAGGCTTCCTTCCCAGATCATCCTGGCCTCTGTAGAGTGCAGAGCCACCTTTTACAGAATTCTCTGAATGCTATCAGCTCAGGGTCCATTTTTAGTTGAATTCCCCGTGGCATCAGACTAAACAAAGAACAGCATTCCAATTTTAATGTGTGGTTCCTTAAAAAAAAAACTTCTCTATTTCATAAAGCTAAAACAGCATAATTATGCTTAATCAGCCGATTCTGTCACTATCATGATATATACACACACGTTTTAGTTGCTAAGCCATGTCCGACTCTGTGACACTGTGGCCTATAACCTGCTAGCCTCCTCTGTCCGTGGAATTCTCTAGGCAAGAATACAGCAGTAGGATTCCATTTTCTTCTCCAGGGGATCTTCCCAACCCAGGGTTTGAACCTGTGTCTCTTGCATTGGCAGGCAGATTCTTTATCAATGAGCCACCTCAGAATATGTATATGAGAATATTTGCCACCATATGTATAAATGCATTCAATTAAAAAAGATATTTCAGGAGGTAACCAGTGTGGATTGGGTTGTGATGGCGTTGAGCTGTCTTTAATGAAAGAAATCTTTTAAAATTTTAGACAAAAGAGTTAACCGGGTTGATACATGTCTGTGACAATAAGATTTTATGTTATCCACTCAACAAACCTCAGAAGATGTCGAACAGGTACAAATAGACGGAAGACAGCCTCTCTTTTTGATTCAGAGGTGTAAACAAGTGCTCTCAACTCCTTCCATATTTCAAACCCCCATTTGTAAAATGGGATCAATTAAGAAAATGAACGTGAGCTGCCATTGGCTCCTGAACATGAATCATCCGCTTGTAAAGCCGCATGCTTCTAAAAGATGCCATGTTACACAAGACTTCTCATAACATGATCTGAATTGACCAGGAAGAATTTTAGATTCATTCTAATGGTGAACAGTTACCTCAGAGGAGTGAAAAGAAATGAAACCCACAGGCCTGCAAACTTGTTTGCGTCTTGCGGGCTTAAACACATGTAATTCTTTTGCAAAAGTGGTGTTGACAGAGTCAGCACATTTTATTAAAACAGGAAGCCCAGTTTAATAATTACTACCTTATGAGGCCCTCTAACTTTTTCGACTGACTCCTCTTTTTGTCTTTGCACCTTCTCTTTTCAGAGAGCTCCCCCTCCCCTACAGGGTCTCCCTCTCTTTAGAGCTCTGTTCTTCTAGAAAGAAGGGAGCCTACAAAAGGGGGATGGAATCACCCAGGACCCCACACTTGGCCCATGGAGTCTACTTTTCTTCCAACACATGCCGGCCAGGCTCTGGTGTTTAAAAGATCAAAACACCCAGGAGACACTTCAGAAGAAAGTATATTCCCAGCCCTGCCACTATCATCAACCTACCCTTCTCTGTGCAGTGTGAAGTCACACCAAATGAAAATGACACTTTAACTCAACTTCCTTTATCACAGAAGGGAGCATGGTTCATTTACACGTTTAATGGGGAGAAAACTGATTTGGAAATTTGTAGAGCTGGTTGCTAGAGAATAAAAGTATGCCCATAAAACAGGAGTTAATTTTCCCCCTCAGTGTTTGCTTAGAATATACAAGTAGTAGGAATATTAAACGTGCAGTGACTAGGTGACAGGGGTGCATACACATGACGTGTTTTGAACGTCTTGAAAGGAAGTTGTTCTTCACATCCAGAAGAGCAGAAATGTCAGTATTTAGCAAACACGGACTATTCAAATACGTGATTTGATTGTGTGGAAAATATCAGAAATTTAGAACAGATAGGTTCTTGAAAAAGAAAGGAGTCGTAGAAGTAAAAACATTTATTTGATGTGAGTTGGCCTCCTTCATGACAGCGTTCTCTGGTTATACTGTAATATTTTTTAATAAACCTGAGGCTATGGTGAAAACTTGGAGCCAAGTCACGCTGACTGTTCACAGATGAGGTATACAACCTCTTAGAATGCTGATGCTGGTAGAATTCAGTAAACATACAATTTCCTGTCTCACCTGTGTTCTCTTTTGGCCTGTTAGAAGATTGAGCTTTTGGATCAATTAATTAACAGGGGATATGCAGGAAGTCCTTAGGCAGCTTTGCTCAACAGTAATTTTGGACAAACCCATGATAAGAGCAAACATATTACAATGCTGCTGGACTGGAGTGTTAGTCACTCAGACGTATTCGACTCTTTGCAGACCCATGGACTGTAGCCTGCCAGACTCCTCTGTCTGTGGGATTCCCCAGGCAAGAATACTGAAGTGGGTTGCCCTTCTGTTCTTCAGAGTAACTTCCGGACCCAGGGATTGAACCAGGGTCTCCTGCATTGCAGGCAGACTCTTTACCGTCTGAATTACAGGGAAGTCCCCAAATGCTGCTGCCTCAACCAAACTGATGTTTTTCTTTAGGGCCATCATCACTAAATCAATTCACTCATTACAAGTAATTGACTATTCATTTAGTCATTGGAGGGTGGGGCTCAGGTTATTTTGTTGACTTTCACTAAATCCTTAGTTCAGTTCAGTTCAGTCACTCAGTGGTTTTGACTGTTTGCGACCCCATGGACTGCAGCACACCAGGTTTCTCTACCCATCACCAATTCCCAGAGCTTGCTCAAACTCATGTCCTTTGAGTTGGTGATGCCATCCAATCATCTCATCCTCTGTCGTCCCCTTCTCTTCCTGCCTGTCTTTCCCAGCATCAGGGTCTTTCCCAATGAGTCAGTTCTTCATATCAGGTAGGCAAAATATTGGAGCTTCAGCTTCACCATCAGTTCTTCCAATGAATATTCAGGACTGATTTCCTTTAGGACGGACTGGTTTGATCTCCTTGCAGACCAAGGGACTCTCAAGAGTCTTATCCAACAACCACAGTTCAAAAGTATCATTCTTCACTGCTCAGCTTTCTTTATGGTCCAACTCTCACATCCATATATGACTACGAAAAAACTACACCTTTGACTAGATGGACCTTTGTTAGCAAAGTAATGTCTCTGCTTTTTAATATGCTGTCTAGGTTGGTGATAGCTTTCCTTCCAGGGATCAAGCGGCTTTTAATTTTATGGCTGCAGTCACCATCTGCAGTGATTTTGGAGCCCCAGAAAATAAAGTCTCTCACTGTTTCCATGGTGTTCCCATATATTTGCCATGAAGTGATGGGACCAGATGCCATGATCTTAGTTTTTTGAATGTTGAGTTTTAAGCCTCCTTTCACTCTCCTTTTCATTTTCATCAAGAGGCTCTTCAGTTCCTCTTCACTTTTGCCTAAGTATGGTGTCATTTGCATATCTAAGGTTTTTGATATTTCTCCTGGCAGTCTTGATTCCAGCTTGTACTTCATCCATCCTGTCATTTTGTATGATGTACTCTGCACATAAGTTAAATAAGCAGGGTGACAATATGCAGCCTTTATGTACTCCTTTCCCAATTTGGAACCAGTCGGTTGTTCCATGTCTTGTAACTGTTGCTTCTTGACCTGCATGCCGATTTTTCAGGAGGCAGGTAGGTGGTCTGGTATTCCCATTTCTTGAAGAATTTTCCAGTTTGTTGTGATCCACACAGTCAAAGGCTTTAGCATAGTCAATGAAGCAGAAGTAGATGTTTTTCTGAAATTCTCTTGTTTTTTCTATGATCCAATGGATGTTGGCAATCTGATCGCTGGTTTCTCTGCCTTTTCTAAATCCGGCTTGAATGTCTGAAAGTTCACAGTTCATGTACTGTTGAAGCCTAGCTTGGAGAATTTTGAGCATTATTTTACTAGCGTGTGAGATGAGTGCAACTGTGCAGTAGTTTGAACATTCTTTGGCATTGCCTTTCTTTGAGATTGGAGTGAAAACGGACCTTTTCTAGTCCTGTGGACACTACTGAGTTTTCCAAATTTGTTGGCATATTAAATGCAGCACTTTCACAACATCATCTTTTAGGATTTGAAGTAGCTCAGCTGGAATTTTATCACCTCCATTAGCTTTGTTTGTAGTGATGCTTCCTAAGGCCTGCTTGGCCTTGAACTTCAGGATGTCTGATTTTAGGTGAGTGATCACACCATCGTGATTATCTGGGTCATTAAGATTTTTTTGTATCATTCTTCTGTGTATTCTTGCCACCTCTTCTTAATATCTTCTGCTTCTGTTAGGTCCATACCATTTCTGTCTTTTATTGTGCCCATCTTTACATGAAATGTTCCCTTGGTATCTCTAATTTTTTTGAAGAGATCTCTAGCCTTTCCCATTCTACTGTTTTCCTCTATTTCTTTGCGTTAACCACTTAGGATTTAGGTAAATGTTATTAGGACCAGAGGGAAGTTGGGCTGGACCTGAGGGTGACAGCTGACTGTAGTGAAAGGCAGCCGCAGAGATTAGGGGAGAATCCCTTTAGACCACAGTGAGTCCATCAAATCGAGGTGCCTCAAAAAGAACCTTTCTATTTTTTTTTTTCCCACATTGCTCAGCATGCCAAACTTCCCAGATCAGGGATTAAACCCATGACCCGTGATGTAGAAGTGCGGAATCTTAACCATTAGACCACCAGAGAAGGGAATGTTTCTCTTGTGACCAAAATATCAAGAGAAAACCCATCAGTTGAAAGACACACTGACTTAAAGTGATATTATTTCCTTCCCTTTTTACTTACCACCAGTCTAAGCAGTGACATTGTTTTCATTTTTGTTTTGGTTTTTTCCTAGTTTCACATTGTATTGGTCCTCTCAGCTTGTACTTATATTACGTTGAACTTAGACCCTCTCTCACTTCTCTTATTCTTTAAAAAGGCTTGTTAAATTATTTTTGAAATGTGCTAATTTATTTTTTATGGAAGGATTGACCTGTATAATATTATACATGTTACAAGTATGCAGTATAATGATTCATGGTTTTTAAAGGCTATACTCCATTTATGCCATGTCGCTTCTGCTGCTGCTAAGTCGCGTCAGTTGTGTCCGACTCTCTGAGACCCCATAGACGGCAGCCCGCCAGGCTCCGCCATCCCTGGGATTCTCCAGGCAAGAACACTGGAGTGGGTTGCCATTGCCTTCTCCAGTGCATGAAAGTGATAAGTGAAAGTGAAGTTGCTCAGTTGTGTCTGACTCTTAGCGACCCCATGGACTGCAGCCTACCAGGCTTCTCTGTCCATGGGATTCTCCAGGCAAGAGGACTGGAGTGGGGTGCCATTGCCTTCTCCGTAAGTCGCTTCAGCTGTGTCCAACTCCTTGCGACCCCTTGGACTGCAGCCCACCAGGCTCTTCTGTCTAGGGGATTCTTCAGGCAAGAGTACTGGAGTGGGTTGCTGTGCCCTCCTCCAGGGGATCTTCCTGACCCAGGGATTGAACCCACATCTCCTGTGGTTCCTACATTATCGGAGGATTCTTTACTGCTGAGCCATCACAGAAGCCCTAGTTATTAAAATATACCCCCTGTGTTGTACAATACATCCTCATAGTTTATTTTATACCAAATAGTTTGTTCCTTCTAGGTTTTATAAAAGGATTTCTCAGGAGCAATTGGAGAAAGAAATTTCTTAAACCCTTTGAGTAACACAAGCCAGGAGCTGTTAAGATTCCTAGTGATTCTCAAACTTGACTGAACTTAAGAATCAGTCAAAAAAGTGTGTTAAAAATACTGATATGATGCTGCCTGGTGGCTCAGATGGTAAAGAATCTGGCCTTCCCCAAGAAAAAAAGAAGTCCTATGGGCTTCTAAGAACAAACATTTTATTCTTGATTATTTCACACATCAGTGGAGAGTTGGTTGTGACTCTGTTCAGTGTGTCTTCTTCATCCAGAGGTCCAGCATATCTGGATCATGTAGACCTCTAGGAAGAAGGAGAAAGCAAGGGAGGATCCATGCAATGGCAGAAGCATATCATGGTGCAAACACACGGGCATCACTGAGGTTTCTACTGGGGAGAGATACAGTATATCCCCATCAGAGCTGGGACTTAGTGATGTAAAATAACTTGCCCAGGGCTACAAAGCAAATAGGGCTTCCCAGGTGGTAAAGAACCCACCTGCCAATGCAGGTAGAAGTGAAAGATGTGGGTTTGATCCCTTGGGAAGTTCCCCTGGAGGAGGACGTGGCAGACCGCTCCAGTATTCCTGCCTGGTGAATCCCATGGCCCAAGGGACCTGATAGGCTGCATTCCATACGGTTGCACAGAGTCAGACATGACTGAAGCGATTTAGCATGCATGCACTCACTCACAAAGCAGATAAAGGGCTGAGCTGACCCTGGAGCTCGTGCTCTGGCCCCGAGGCCACCTCTGCATTGGGACTGTCGCTCTCAGCTGCTGTGAGGCCATGGAACCTTGTACAAGCCAAATGACATCGTGCCTGTGACAGCCCTTTGAAAACGGCTGTGCTCGGTGTGGATGTAAGGTGTCAAGGTTAACACTTTTTGAAGCTGCAATTGTCTAGGGGGCATGAACACCCTCAGTGGAGGGTTCAGGGGTGGGAACTCTCCAGGTGTACCTGTGTGTCTCTCCTTAGCATGATGAAAGGATGGGATGGCTTGCCCGTTAAAAGAGATGCAGAAGCTGGTGACTAAATCCAGACTGAATTGACAAGGGGGAATTTGTCTCCTGCTCTCCCATCTCACAGAGTGAATTCTTTAGCACAGCATCTCCTGTTTTCTAGGATGAGCCTAATGTGTGGCCTGAAAACCAGTCTCTCAGGACCAATTTCTTGGGCTCCTCACACCAGGTTTATTAGCTCAAATGTCTGGCATGTCAGGCTGATTTTAAAAACGGAAACAAATCTGGGGACAGAGGGTTCCTCTGGGATCTGAAACTAGTTTTTGTCCTCTTTTCACCGAAGAACAAAGTTAGGAGGTTTGTATTTAAATCACTTTGGTGGGGACAGCATTAAGGACAGAGCTAAGATCTGGGAGTAATAGGTGGAGACGCACGTGTGTCTTCTAGGTGATGGCAGGTGGAGCCCTCCCTCTGCTTGCTCAGAAGAGCTTGCAGTGGGTGCTTCAGGATGTGGCTTAGGTCTGCATGTTTCAAGCACTGGCTGCCTTCCAAGTGGGCCCCAAATCCTTTCATGGAGTTGGGCATCTGTGAATTTTACAGGCCCTGGACTGTAACTAGGGTGCTTAACTGTGAGAGGAGAGCCAGAGAGGGAGAGATGAATGAATGATGAATAGAAGGAAGCAGTATGCTTAGAAAGGACTTAGAATGTTGAATGTGTTGCCATAAACCCCAGGAAGTAGGGGAAAAAAAGCCCTCCCAGTCAAAAAAAAAAAAAAGTCAAGAAAATCTAGTGTTGAATCCTTTACCTAAGATCCTTGATTTTTAAAAAGTCTACATTCAAGCTATGAAAGCAGAATCATATAAATACAAAGCTTATGAAGAAAAATCACGAGACCCCAAGTCAGAAGAGGTTCTGAAATTTTTCCTTAACCGTTTGTCTTTTGAAACCTAGAGCAAACTGAGAGCAAAAACCTAGAGAAATTAGCTGTTTCTTATTCCTCTTGAGAGTAACTGTCACTAAATATACGATGCCTCCTTATTTTGAACGATAAGCCTTTAAAATATATTAGATCCCAGCATCTGTTTTGACTTTCAGAAAGTCCCTATTGTTATTCGATTTAGAAGTTTTTCGAATTATCTAGTTCTGGAGTTGGAAGGAATTCTAACTCTGATTTTAACAACAGCTTTGATATATTTCGAATTCTTTCATTTTCTTCATTAAAAAATTAACTTTGTTGAGATTCTATGTATTATATGCTTCCTTTGAAGGTGGGGGTACGCTAGTTCATTGTTTCTTCATCATTGTTTTTCCAAGGAAAGCAGCATACTTTTAACATCGGGATATGTTTGCAATGCACGTCATCCCTGGAGTTGTAAAGAGGCTCTGAACCAGTTCGTGCAAGTTTACCAGACTTGGGAGGAGACACAAACATCCTATTCTGGTCCATGGAAATGGCAGAACTGGGGCTGTGGACTTGCCTTCATCAGCTTTCTTACTCTCAGGGCTTGGTCCCTTGAGGCTGTATCAAATGACAAGAGCTGGCCTCTCCTGTGAAAAATAGCAGTCATTGCCGCTATAGAAATGCTGCTTATGTTTACTTTTGCCACCCACACACTTCTAAAAATTGGCAGCAGAGAGAAATCTGAGCCATTTTCTAGCATAATGCAATAAATGAAGAGGAGGTTTATCTTATAGGAGTGGGAGGGAAAGGCTGAAAAAGTGTCAAAATTGCATGCATCCAACCAAAGGAGAGTCCGCACCTGACTGACTGTTAGAGATTAAGAGATATGTACACAGAACCTTGTACTTTAACCCAGATACATACCAGTCTGGATTTAAGGCAAGAGAGTGAGGGGGTGGGTCTGTTCTGATCCCTGCTGATTTGAATGAACAAAATTAAAAAAAAAAATCTCTTACAACGTTCTGATGGGATCTGGAGAGCTAGGTTATAGGAACCATGTGGGGATTTTTGCATCTGATGGGAATTTAGACAGATGATGCTGCTCATCTTAAGATTTTTATGAATTCCACCCTGAGTCCTCCTTCTGCCCCAGGTTGATATACACTCCTGCCATCTATCATCCCCTACTCATGTGCTTCCCCAAACCCAAATAAGTTCTACATAAAGGTGGTGAATGAAGCTGTGGGCATCAGACTCATTCGAGTCTGACTCTTTGCAACCACATGGACTAGAGCCCGCCAGGCTCCTCTGCCCATGGGATTCTCCAGGCAAGAATACTGGAGTGGGCTGCCATTTCCTCTTCCCAGGATCTTCCTGACCCAGGCATGGAACACGCATCTCCTGCGTCTCCTGCAGTGCAGGAGGATTCTCTACTGCTGAGCCACTGGGGAGGCCCGAATGAATCTGAGCTAATGTGAAAACCAGTGAAGTGAAATATAGGATTCTCTTGCTTTTTCCAATAGAATATCGTTGCTCTTCTGGAAACTGTCTATTTATCTTTGTAGTTGAAGCCCATGATGCTGATAAAGAGTTTCTCAAGTAGAAGAAGAGGACAATTGAGAGAGAGGGAGATCACACAGTTCTATTAACTCAGCTCCTACATGAGAGGCATTTTGGAATGGAATGTTCCGTGCAGTCTTCATGGCCAGAGGCAATGATGTTGATGGAGAATCAGAGGACTTTAAAAAGACATGTGTTTCCCCTAAAACATCTACCAAGTTCCAACAAATCCTTCATTTCAAATTTCATAAAGTACCGTCAAAAAAATCATTTGAAATTATTTGAGTGTTCCGGCAATTTTGAGGGCATCTCTTTTAATCAGTGTTTTCTTTCTTTTTTTTTTTTAAAAAAGCTATTTTTAAAAATGTGTTGGTTTCTGCCCTACAACAATGTGAATCAGCTATAATTATATATATATATATATACATACATCCCCTCTCTACTCTCCCCCCATTCCACCCCCATCACAGAGGATCAGGCTGGTCTCTTGAAAAAGGGGATTTTAATAATTGAAAAAAAAGGCATGTGTTTATAATGTGAAAAAATCTGTCTGTCACACATAGCGACAATTCCGTCTCTCTGTCTGAACAGAGGCAAGGCTGGTGTGTCCGTGTGTTATGTGCACGGAAGATGTGGGCCATCTCTGCTGTCTGGCCCCTCTCCCTCCCCCATAGACCAGGAGATTTTTTTTCTTCCATCACTGAAGACAGCGCTCATGCATGATCGGCAGGGCATCTGGGGACCGTAATAAATCTCCCCACTAGGTCTTTCCATCTCTCTTTAGATTCCAGGTCCTCCCCAACTCCCTTTCTGGGAAACTGCTTTGATGCAGAGCTTCAAGGTGGGTAAAAGGGCAGGAGCTGGGCAGGGGACTGGGGGCTGGGGACTGGCCTTTGCTCCTCTTTCAGTTGGAAACTGCATCTGAAATCTGAGCCAGGAGGTGCTGGTTGTGTGTCTGCAGCAGGGAGAGTTCACTGTTACAATCCTGAGGACGAGGAAAACAATGGAGAAAAGCAGACCTTGGTGTGAATGTCCCATAAACCGTGACACAAGGGTCCTGACTGTCTAGCTCCGTCTAGCCACATCTCTTTTCTGAGACAGGCTCGGTGCTTGATTCTGAGAGTCGTTCAGATTATCCAGAAGAATATCCAGAAAAATAGCCAAAGGGTGGCACTCGCCAGTGGAACTTTCTGTGATAATGGAAATGTGAGATGTCCAGTATCTGCGCTGTTCCTACAGTGGTGACCAGTCGTGTGGCTCTTGAGAGCCTGAAATGTGGCAGGTGTGATGGAGGAACAGAATTCTGGTTTTAACTAATTTACACTGAAACAGCCACCTCTGGCTAGTGGCTACCCTCCTGGGCCAGTGTATAGCTCTAGGATAATACAGGTCTGGGGCAGGGTCCTGCAATGATGGAAATGCTGTCGTCTCCTCTGTCCCACGTGGTAGCCACTGGCCATTGTGCACCCGGCAAACACTTGAAATGTGGTTCCTCTAACTGCATATTTAATTTTCATTTGTGTTTTTGGGCCACCCTCCACGGCACGTGGAATCCTAGTTCCCCGACCAGAGATTGAACCTGCTCCCCCTGCATTGGAAGCAAGGGGTTCTTAACCGCTGGACCACCAGGGAAGTCCCTCATTTTCTTTTAATGAATTCAGATTTAAATCTGAAAGCCATGCATGACTACTGGTTACCGGTGGGCAGCACAATTGAAAGGTGAGTTTTTGAGTGAAGTGCTCTGCTACTCTCAGAAGGGTTGCTTTTCCCTTCTCTGTGACGCTGAGCTCCACTCCTCTCTTGGTGGAAGAAAAACTGGCCTAAGAGCACTCGTGTCCCCCCTCACCTTCCTCATTCTTGTTACCATCCTGTTTCTGGAGCCCATTAGAAAATCCAGTGCAAAGTGGGTCCAGCTCTACTTTCTACCTGTGAAGCTTCTCTCTGCGGCCACGTGGACCCGATATAATCCCCTAAGCGGCTGTGCACTGGGCTGGTCTCCTGTCTGCCCGGAGGATTTATTTCTGAGAATACAACTAAGCTTATTTTCTGAGTTTGTAATTCTCCAGGCTCCTGCTTCCTCTCACTGTTTGTTTTAGCCAGTTGTTTTGCTCTTGAAGCTTTATTCCACCGTTTTACCCTTTCCTACTCCCCAGAGTCTATCATGTTACTGTGTTCATACAATCTGAAGGAGTTCTCAGCTTCAGTTGCACTCCTGTTCTGCCCATGACATTGATGAACGTTGCTGCAAATATCACCTTCAAGAAGAAATGGAATCATCCTGAAACCGCACGCCACTCTTAGCTTTACCCGCTCTGGGAGTGACACCACCCTGGAGAAGAAAATGGCAACCCACTCCAGTATTTTTGCCTGGAGAATCCCATGGACAGAGGAGCCTGATAGGTTACAGTCCATGGGGTCGCAAGGGTTGGACACGACTTAGTGACTAAACCACCAGGAGTGACACTGTCAGCTCATGAGGAAGAGAAACCGGAAGGAGACTATTGATCACCTTGGAGCCTCAGTACTTCATTTCATAGTTGAGAAAACTGAGACCTAAAGCCTAATATTCATTGGAAGGACTGATGCTGAATCTGAAGCTCCAATCCTTTGGCCACCGGATGTGAGTAATTAACTCAATGGAAAAGACCCTGATAGTAGGAAAGATTGAGGGCAGGAGGTTTAGAAAGGGGCGACAGAGGATGAGATGGTTGGATGGCATCACCGACTCAATGGACATAAGTCTGAGCAAACTCCGGGAGATAGCGAAGGACAGGGAGGCCCAAGGTGCTGCAGCCCATGGAGTCACAAAGAGTTGGATGCGACTGAGGGACTGGACGACAAAGATGAAAAATGACCTACCCAAGGTCACACATGTGTGACTGTGAGCAGAACCAGGCCTGGAAGCGAGTCTCCTGACCCCAAGCACTTTTTAAAAATCATATTACACTGCCTCCCCAGGGGTGCTGAAATCATGAAGGATATGGTTTACATGAACATTATACAACTGCAAGACAGTATAATAATGCTGTTAAAAGGGCTATTTAATTTCAAGAGGTCAGATTTCTAAAGGCTCCCTCCTATTGTGTGCCCTCCCTCAGGGCTGCAAGAGGAGCCCCTATTCAGCCTGTTTTGAAACTGCCGCCATTTGGGCCTCACTCAGTCATGTGTGTATTGTCTGAGGCTCCTCAGAACTACAATAGCAGATTATATGGCCTCTTGGCCCACAGACTCTAAAATATTTACGACCTGGTCCTTTATGGAAAATTTTTGCAGACTGCTGATGCAAATTAAACAGTACTGGTAAGGTGCATTTGTTTCTTACTGGGCTGTTGTTACAAAGGACCACAAACTTAGTGGCTTGAAACACTGTCATTTATTATCTTACAGTTCTGGAAGACAGGAGTCTGAAAATGGGTCTTCCTCGGCTAAAATTAAGGTGCTCGTGGGTGGTGTTACTTGTGGCAGCTGTAGGGGAGAGTCCGTTTCCTCCCCTTTTCCAGATTCTAGAGGCCACCAGAACTCCTGATTTATGGTCAAAGATAGCAGTGTGACATTTTCAAATCTCTCTCCCTCTCTGCTTCTCTTGTTATATCTTCTCCTCTGTTTCTGGCCCTCCTGCCTCCGTCTCTAATTTGTCATTACCTTGGGCTCATCCCAATAATCCAGGATAATCTCCAGTCAACTGAAGAAAAACATAAAGTTGCAAGAAATGTTTTATTTGAGGACCTTTCTGAGGACTATCACCTGGGAGACAGCCTTTCGGATTGCCCTAAGAAACATTTCCGAACAGGTTAAGGGAAGAGCCAGGATATATATGAGATTTTGCTGAAAACAAAACAGAACAAGAGGTTGAACATCAGAAGATTACTGCTAATCGTAAAAACCAGACATCTCAAGCTAAAGGGTTTAGTGCTTTTCTATGTAAGGGAAGATGCAAGAGTCTGGGCTCAATGAAATTATTCTTTAGATATGCATCGTAAGATTCCTTAGATATGGCCCTGTCTAGGGCCAGGATCCTGTTTTTCTCCATCTTGAATCCCCCTCAGGGTGCACGGTCCAGGGCGGTTGCAGTGGCTGACAGCTTGATTGTGGGCCACACTCGTTGTTTACTGGAATGTGTGTGCTCAGTCCTGTCCAACTCTTTGAAGCCCTGCAACTCTTTGAGGCCCCGCTGGACTGTACCCATCAGGCTCCTCTGCCCATGGAGTATTCCAGGCAAGAATACTGGTGTGGGTGCCATTTTCTTCTCCAGGGCATCTTCCCCACTCAGGGATTGAGCCCCCTTCTCTTGTGGCAGAAGGGTTCTTTACCACCAGTGTAGGCTGGGAATGTAGGCAACATTTTATGTCCACACTCTTATGTCAAGGTTAATCTATCTCCATCTTAATGTGATCTCTTTTATTTTGATTTCATTTTGCCATGAATATATCATATTTGTAAGTTCTGCTGATTAGGACGTAGACAACTTTAATATCTTTCCTAAAGAATACCAATCATAAACATTATTGGAAGAACTAATGCTGAAGCTGAAGCTCCAATACTTTGGCCACCTGATGTGAAGAGCTGACTCACTGAAAAAGACCCTGATTCTGGGAAAGATTGAGGGCAGGAGGAAAAGGGGGCGACAGGGGATGAGATGGTTGGATGACATCACCGACTCAGTCGACATGAGTCTGAGCAAAGTCGAAGATAGTGAAGGATAGGGAAGCCTGGCGTGCTGCCGTCCACGGAGTTTCAGAGACAACAGTCTTTAACACGGTCAGATTTCTGCTTGTGATCTGAAGATCAGTGTGGCACGGAGCCTCCCGGAAGGACCTGGTGTTCACAGTGAGCGCTGCAGTGACGCTAGGCATGTCAGTACTCGTGTTGTCCTGCATCTACTCTATGTTCTTGAACAGGTCAGTTCAGTTTCAGCTTGGATGCCTCGTTATTACAGTGGAGCTAACACTAGCTATTAATATTTCATGCAGTTGTTTGATGATTGAATAACTTCAGTAACATTCCTTGGATGTGCCTTGGCAGGCAATACTACTCAGTAAATGTCAATTCTCCTCTAGGCTGTGTGGTTGCTCCCGAGTGATGAGTCTTTTTGGAAAAACATTGACTGAACTACATGACTTCCTTGCTCTCTTTGAGAGAAGGCTTTCCCTTGATTCCTTTGCAATTTCATCTCCAAGAGCAGTACGTATCTAATTGGAGAATGCTTTGTTCTTCTTCATTCGCTCAGTTGTGTCTGACTCTGCAACCTCAAGGACTGCAGCACATCAGGCTTCCCTGTCCTTTGCTATCTCCCGGAATTTGCTCAAACTCATGGCTGTTGAGTTGGTGAAGCCATCCAACCATCTCATCCTCCGTCATCCCCTTCTCCTCCTGCCTTCAATCTTTCCCAGCATCAGGGTCTTTTCCAATAAGTCATTTCTTCACATCAGGTGGCAAGAGTATTGGAGTTTCAGTTTCAGCATCAGTCCTTCCAATGAATATTCAGAGTTGATTTCCTTAGATTATTATGATTATAGTAATGAGTCACTCCCTGACCTCCTTTAAAAAAAACAAAAAAGAACAAAATAATAATCCATGGAACACTGCTTAACAAATTGTATAAGCATATCGTTTTGTTTGCCAAGAGCTGTGTCCAATCATCTCATTCATTTCATTCAGGGCCAGCAGCCTTGGGGGAAAGCATATGGTGAAAGAACTGAACTAAGATCTTCTACAGTTTCTTCCCAGAGTTTGTGTATTTTCTTTATGGCTAAGGATCTAAGTACTGAGGCACACCTGAGTTAAGCTTTTATGAGTTGAATCTTAGTTATATTGATTGTTAGGACCAGAGAGAAAATAGATTGAGTAGGTGAATTCCAGAAAAATCCCCAAGTTTGAGCACATAGAACACTACTGCATGATCAGAATTCTAAATAGCATGCCACCCTGACATATACACGACCTGGAGTAAGACTCACTTACTCCAGGTTTTTGTAAGGGATTGACGATGTCGCAAGTAAGTTCCATTTGAGCAGAGCCACCCTCGTCCAGAGAGCAGTTGGGTGGCTCAGCCTCTGCGTGAAGGCTACATAGTTGAAGGTAGGAGGAGAGAGTACTTTTGTTGCTTTCAAGTCAAAGCGAAAAGTGTTTCTCGCTCAGTTGCCTCTCACTCTTTGTGACCCCATGGACTGTAGCCCGTCAGGCTCTTCTGTCCATGGAATTCTCCAGGCAAGAAGACTGGAGTGGGTAGCAATTCCCTTCTCTAGACAATCTTCCCGGCCCAGGGATTGAACCCAGGTCTTCTGCATTGCAGGCAGATTCTTTACCATCTGAGCCACCGGGTAAGCTTTAAAGTCAATACAGATATCAAATCCTTGACCTTATATTCGTGAATAAGAAGCAGAGAAACTTCTAAGCTGCTGGGAATATTAGCTACCGTTTATAGGTCACTTTCAAGCTACCAAGTCTTATTCTAGTGTTTTGTGATAACTCATGTAATCCTTCCCATACTCCTAAGAAGCAAATGCTCCTACTATTATTCCTGTCTGACGCACATGCAGATACCACTGTTATTCCCATCTGGCAGAGAGAAGCTGAGTAAGTTGCTCAGGGAGGCCCAGCTATTGTTGTTGTTGTCCAGTCACTCAGTCACGTTTGACTCTTTGCAACCCCATGGACCGCAACAAGCCAGGCTTCCCTGTCCTTTACCATCTCCCAGAGTTAGTAGCAACTAAAGTAGCAGATAGAGATTTCCAAGCCAAGTAGGGAATTCCTGAAGGGCCTGAGAGAATTCAAATCTTTTCTCTTCTATCTCTCCTCCCCAAACTCGGGCAGTTTTAGAAGAGTAAGGCAATCTTGCCAGTAGAAGGAACAGAAGAAACAGGATGAGAACAGTATAGGCTAGATCCATAATTTTCTAGCATGTTTAGGAATAAAAACCATAAACTGAAAATAATTCTATTATTTTTATTTCTTCCAGATTTCCCTCTTCTCTTTGTTATCATTCTCCCTGATAAGTTTCTCTTTATTATTATTTGAAAGTCACAGTAAAGAAAGCAAACTTTCCTCTCTCAGCATTCTTTCCATCAACAATGGGACCCTGTCAGCCTTTTTATCCTGTTCCCTGCTTATCTTTCTCATAGAAATTTAAATTTCATATTAGCCACTGGCCTTATGCTTTGACAATGCTTTAAAGAAAGAACTGGAAAGCAAGATCCAACTCAATTCAAACATGAGCCTCTTGGCTTTATACCTGCAGGATCTGCCAGAAGAGTATAGATAATGCATCTTGCCAGAAGCACATTTGACCTCAGAGTTGCAGAGCAACCATGAAGTATTCAGGCAACACCCAAAGAAAGGCTATTTCCCGTGTGCATCAAAATTATACAAAATGCAAGGCAATATGTCCATTGTCATGAGTGAGCTGAGTCTGTCTTATAAGGCATTTATAAAGCAAAATGATGGGTTTCCTACACTGTTTTTAAACAATTTGTTAAACAGTGTTCTGTAGATCATTGTAAAAAAAAAATCAGGGAATAGTGAGTGAGATAACATACCCCAGAATATTGATGAAAAAAGAAATATGGAATCATGTGTAGGAAGCACAGAAGGAATTTAAAAAAATACAAGAATGTTAAGAACAATAACTAGACTGATAAGAAGGATATTAGCAATTCGCCCATTTGATGGGTTAATAGGCAGATAAGAGCTCTGATTGCTGCGAGTCCCCTAGGAAGTAGTTCTTTTAACATTTAATAGCTGTTTATTGAGCACCTACTGAATGCCTTCAGAGTCTAAGTGCTGGTAACATGGTGGGCAAACAAAGCAGTTATTTTTGTTATTAACTTCACAATTTAATGAGGAAGCCCATCAAAAAAAATGAACAAATATGTAATATGTAAGGTGATGATGCATGCAGAGGAAGGAAATAAAGAGGGGTGAGAGGGAGGGCTCTTTGATATAGAATAATAGGCAGAAGCCTGCCTGATAAGCTGACATTTGAGTTGAGACCAGAAGAAAGCAAGGAGCAGAGCAACACAGGTCCTCTGTGGCAGAGAACATTTCAGGCAGTAGGGGCAGCATGTGCAAAGGCCCTGAGCTAAGAGTGCACCTGGGTGTATCTGAAGACAAGCAAGGAAGTCCCAAGGAGAGCAGAGGAAGGAGAAATGGGGCTAAGTGGAGATTGTGTATTTCCTTGGAAGCCATCTAAGGACTCTGGCTTTGAAACAGATGAGTGGCATGATCTGGCTTAGACTTTTAGAAGGATCGCTGTGGCTCTATGTGGAGCCAGACTTTGGGGGAGGGGAAGACCACATAGCTATGAAAACTGTCTTCCAGATCTGCAAAGTATCAGTAAGAATAGCTGTTCTCAAATATTTTAATGGAAAACTTTATTCAGATAAAAGAAACAAGGCCTTTGGCATGATATATAAATGACCCACGGGGAAGGGGAGGGTTTGGGCAAATGTAAACAACACCACATTCAAGAAGTGAGTTGAGACATGCTCTCATTTTAGCATCTGCAATAGCCAAGTCATCACAGCACAATCAGAACCAGCTGGGCCCACGGAAGATGACTCCACATCCTGTTGATGCACTGCTTGGCACAATGTGGAAGGAAGCCAATGAGGATGGGAGGGATGGCTCCATGACTGCTGCCAAGCTTTGCTAAAAGCCAGTGGAAACTCCTGATTCAGCTCAGCTCTTTTCTGTGGCTAGCAAGGGACAAGGACTTAAAGGGAAGATGCTGAGATCTCCATGATGAAGTGGGTCTCTGACGTCCCACTGGAGCCATTACAGAGCCCTTTCCAACCCCTTTTGAAACTGATGGATCTTTTTGCTGGCAATGCTGGTGGCCCTTATATAGCCTTTACCATGTGCCAGGTAGTGTGCTAACTTACTATATTCATTGCCTTATTAATTTTCACAACTGCTCGAGGTGGAAGGTACTATCACTATCATCTATGAGTTGGACCATAAAGAAGGCTGAGCACCAAAGAACTGATGCTTTCAAACTGTGGTGCAGGAGAAGATTCTTGGGAGTTATTTAGACAGCAAGGAGATCAAACCTGTCAATCCTAAAGGAAATCAACTCTGAATATTCATTGGAAGGACTGGTGCTGAAGCTAAAGCTCCAAAACTTTGGCCACCTGATGTGAAGAATCTACTCACTGGAAAAGACCCTGATTCTGGGAAAGATTGAAGGCAAGGGGAGAAGGAGATGGTGGAGGATGAGATGGTTGGACGGCATTACCAACTCAGTGGACATGAGTTTGAGCAAACTCTGGGGGATGGTGAAAAACAGGGAAGCCTGGTGTGCACAGTCCATGGGGTTACAAAGAGTTGAACATAACCTAGTGACTGAACAATAACAACATGTTTTAGAATTAGGATCTGAAGTTTAGAAACTTTCATAAGGACTGAGATTCAAAGCTAGATAATCCGACTCCTGTTTGTACATTGACACAATAACACATGTCTCTGAGTGTTACTTGCCAATGTCTCACATGAGGAATTGCCTGATGGCTAAGTTTATTCTTAATTGGTTTCCCTTTAATAGATGTTGGCACAGTTTTGCATCACCATGAGGTCTTCTCAGTGCAGGTTATAAATAACAAAGTATTAGGTTGATGTGAAAAAATGCTTATTGCCAATATGCAAGCCCTACTTTTAGCAAACCTAGTAAAGTGAAACAATAGACTTATAAAAACAGGCACAAGAAGGGCATGCTTTGACCATAAACTTTTTTATTGCTTTGCCAAAGAATTTGCCCCAGTGTTCCTTTAAATAGTGGGCTCAATAATGCCCCAAGTGTACAATTTACATTTATTCAAGGGATCGGGGGTTCTGCCAAATATAACTGCATGATTATCAAAGTGGAGAGAGTCCATGGATTTTGGTGAAATGGTTCATCTGGTGCTGACAATCAAGCATCACAATTTCAGAGCGAAGGTTTCCTGTTGAACTGTTTTACAAGCTGGTAGCTTTTAACCAGGACTGAAAGACATCCTTGCTACACACTAGCAGAGAAGTCCTGTGCATTCACCAACAGGTTTTAAGTAAATATTACTTTCATAATATGGGTTCTTCTTCTCTAGTCTTGCCATTCATAAAAATGGCTGGGTATTTTAGTGGCAAATGCTCTGTAGATGATCACTTATTAATAAACTGGCTGGAGAAAGGAATGAAATGGAAGGATGTCTCTTTGTGTTCTCATCCTGACTACACAATTCAATTCATCCATGCTTTGGAGTCTAGGAACAGAGTAGTGATGGAAACCACTGTAGGTGAGGGCAGTGGGTTACACTGCTTCTCTCAGAAATGGGAGAGTGGGATAAACCCCACCCAGGCACCTGGGTTCTGTGTCAGCCTCTGTGGGCTACATGAAGTAGGAGACAATTTTTGTAAGAGAAAGAGGAGGACTCACATTTCAGAATTCACAGCCAGGGCTGTCACTGACAGCTGGATTAGCACGTTCATTCCTCTGCCCTGAAGTTGAAGACAGTGGATGGAGACGTGAGCTGGGTGGGAAGCTTAGAACCTCATTTCTTGAAGACAATCAGATGTGTCTTAATTTAGTTCTGAACAGAAACCAACAGTGTTAAGTGCAGATGAAGCAAGAGCCATATATGATCTGATATGGTTTCCATTCTAGCCCCAAACATGAATCTCCCCATCCTCTGTTGGTTACCAAGAACTGATATTAACTTACTGATATTTATGATCAACTCTGCATTCACGTTTTCCCTTCTGGTACACTGAGCACTTCAGTCATTCCCTCAGTATTTTTCCTTAATGGAAGTAGATGTGTTGAAACTCTTTCCAGAGAATTTTCCTTGTTAGGTAACTGTGAATTCTTTTTCTTCACTTTTCCCCCCTCCTAATTGTTGATTTTTACTGTCTTATAAGCATTTCCACAAATATTTTGAAGGATTATTAAAAATAAAAACAGTGCTTTTCCCCTTCTTGATCTTAAAAAACAAACAAACAAGAAAATCATTTCTTTGCTGAACTTCAGTTACGTTTTGGGCAAATCTTTTTTTCATCTTTTCAGTTGCATTAACAACAACAACTAGATGCATGAAGGATTATAGGAGTGAGAACTATAAAGAATTTTAAACATTTTTAAAAGCTTCAGCAATTCAAATTATTTCTAACATATCTTACTTATATCAAAATAGTGTATTAGTACAGATTAATAATTTTTGCTTATTAATTTTTCTAAAATTAGAAAACTTTTCTAAAATTATTTTTAAAATTAAGGTTTTTTTTTACTCTTCACTTTAACAGCTTCTCTATAGAGAAACAATAAGTATTAAATAACTATACAGAATATTTAAAGACTTGCTAACTTTACTGAAAAGAACTATTATGCTGATTAACTTAAGTATGAGAGAGACTTTAGTGCTTCTGTTTTTGTTGTTTAGCTGCTCAGTCATGTCCGAATCACTGTGACCCCATGAACTGCAGCACACCAGGCTTCCCTGTCCTTCACTATCTCCTGGAGTTTACCCAAATTCATGTCCATTGAGTCAGTGATGCTATCTAACCATCTCATCCTCTGTCACCCCCTTCTCTTTCTGCCCTCAATTTTTCCCAGCATCAGGATTTTGTCCAATGAGTCGACTCTTCGCATCAGGTAGCCAAAGTATTAGAGCTTCAGCTTCAGCATCAGTCCTTCCAAAGAATATTCAGGGTTGATTGCCTTTCAGTTCAGTCACTCAGTCATGTCTGACTCTTTGTGACCCCATGGACTGCAGCATGCCAGGCCTTCCTGTCCATCACCAACTCCCGGAGTTTACCCAAACTCATGTCTATTGAGTCAGTGATGCCATCCAACCATCTCATCCTCTGTCATCCCCTTCTCCTCCTGCCTTCAATCTTTCCCAGCATCAGGATCTTTTCCAATGAGCCAGCTCTTCGCATCAGGTGGCCAAAGTATTGGAGTTTCAGCTTCAGTATCAGTCCTTCCAATGAACACTCAAAACTGATATCCTTTAGAATGGACTGGTTGGATCTCCCTGCAGTCCAAGGGACTCTCAAGAGTCTTCTCCAACACCACAGTTCAAAAGCATCAGTTCTTCAGGGATCAGATTTCTTTATAGCCCAACTCTCACATCCATACCTGACTACTGGAAAAACCATAGCCTTTCCTAGACAGACCTTTGTTGGCAAAATAATATCTCTGCTTTTTAATGTGCTCTCTAGGTTAGCCATTCAGGACTGACTGGTTTGATCTCCTTGCTGTACAAGGGACTCTCAAGAGTCTTCTCGAGCACCACAGCTCAAAAGCACCAATTCTTCAGCATTCAGCCTTCTTTATGGTCTACCCCTCACATCTGTACATGACTACTGTAAAAACCATAGCTTTGACTATCCAGGCCTTTGCTGGCAAAATGATGTCTCTACTTTTTAATATGTTGTCTAGGTTTGTCATAGCTTTCCTTCCAAGGAGCAAGCATCTTTTAATTTTGTGCCTGCAGTCATGGTTAGCCCCTTTGGAAAGTCTGTATTTTGGCTACAAATATCTTTCCCTGGTCGATAAACTGACAGATTGGTTGTAGATTTTTGTTTTAATTAAAGAAGAAGAAAAATGCAAGCCAGCCAGCTTTCCCTCTGCTTAGATCTCCTAGTGGAAGTGACTGTGACCCCACTGCTCCTGGCGTTTATTCTCCCTCCCTCAGCCAAGGTACCATGTTTTACTGTGCCTTGTATTTAGTTCTAGATGCCTAAGCTCCATTGAGTAAGTTGGTTGAGTTTAAGAGCAACTCTGAAGCAGAACTATCTGGACAGCTTAGTAGCTACCATGAGTGTATCATTTGTTATTGTTCAGTCACTCAGTAGAGTCCAACTCTTTGGGACCCCATGGGTGGCAGCACACCGGGCTTCCCTGTTCTTCAGTATCTCCTGATGTTTGCTCAAACTGATGTCCATTGAGCCAATGAGGCCATCCAACCATCTCATCCTCTGTTGCCTCCTTCTCCTCCCACCCTCAATCTTTCCCAGCATCAAGTCTTTTCCAATGAATCAGCTGTTCACATTAGGTAGGCAAAATATTGGAGGTTCGGCTTCAGCATGAGTCCTTCCAATGAACGTTTAGAGTTGACTGGTTTGATCTCCTTGCTGTACATCAGGGTTAATACACTGTTAAGATACCTCAAATTGTTTCCAGTCATTTGCATATTCTCTTTCCTGAGCTGAGTTTGCATTCTGATTATTCATAACTCAAATTCACAGCTCCATGCACAAAAGGGAATATGGAGGAAAAGCTTATTTCAAGCTTTGTTTGCCAGGGATGTTACATTTACTACTTCCCAAATCCTTTGAATAAAGTAGGTTATTTTTAAGGAAACTACTTAGCCAGTCAGTATATACAAAGCATCTTGTGCAGAAGTGAAAGAAATTTTCTGAAATTTATTTCTGTTTAGGAACAAAAGTTTAAGTTATGAGAGACTCTGACATCATGTGTGTGTGTGTGTGTGTGTGTGTGTGTGTGTGTTACCATAAAAGAAAAAGTATCGCAGTGAATGTTCAAATACACAATGGCACTGCAGGCAGACTTTCGCTAGAATTTTCTGTGACAATAGGGGTAGAAACGAAATGTGACAGGAATTACACTGACCCAGCTCCAGCGAAAGGAATGCATATCATTTAGGAGAAAGATGGCCTTTGCTTTCAGAAAGTTAATCTAGCCTGAAAATCTAACCTACTGTGGCCCCAGCACATCATACTTTTCATTCATTGTCTCTGTCATATCTTGGTGATGATGAATTACTAATATGCTTTTAGTATTATTCCTAAAGTCAGTCTCCATAGTCTACAGGGAACTATTATCACCTCTATTTCTAACACACAGTCAGTCCATTAAAATCTATGTGTTGAGGGGAGGAAAATGAGTAAAACGCTGTTCTTGCCAAAAAGTGCAACAGGCCTGATAACCACGTGGTATGATGTCATCTCACATAAAGCCCATTAGATCTGTAAACATTTTGAGATGAGGAGGGAAATTCACTTTATTCCACAACTTTCAACATTTTTACATTTCAGTGTAAGATGTTTATTTTATGTGCATGGATGATAAAGTTAAATTCCACATTAGGAAGCAGAACCCAGTGGTGAGCGATGGGAAGGAGAGGATGAAGGCAGAGAGGCAGGAAGAAGGGGAGTAGTGGACTTTTCCTCTGGGAATCTCGGTTTTGTGGTCCAGGAATTCTGGGAATTTTCTCAAGCTTCTGGGCCGCCCTGAGAGAGTTTGTGTGGCCAGTCAGCTTTGGAGATGAGATTCCAGCCTAGTGATTCTCTACTTTCAGAAGGGGCCCTGAATGTTTCCTTCTAGGTTTTGTCTCTGTTGTCACTGTGTCAAAAAAGTATCATCTTGGAACCTTCATAAACAAATCTTTTAGCATTTTTTGAAGTCTGTAAAATACAAGAAAATTAGAGTTGCATAATATCTTTAAGAGTATTACCATCATTTTCTTTTCTAGATGAAAGCATGTAATATTGATCCTAATATGCTGTCTTGTCTTTAATGCTTGGTATCCTAAAATCTAGTTTGCCATTTGCCTTATAAATGACTTTCAAAAATTGTGTATCTTATGGAATCCTATTAAATTTATCTGTGTTTCCTGTCATTCGTTGTTTAGAAGAAACTAAACAGTACTTGGAATATAAAAAGCCAAATTTCTTGTGACACTAAATACTATTTTTAATTCTACTAATGTACATCTTTATATAATAGTAGTTTGCAATATCCCTGATCGTATGAACTATGCCTTGACCTATTTATCCCCAATTGTAATCATATTTCCAGACTTAAGCAGGCACTTATCATGCATTCAATAAGTCATTGTTTAGGAAATTAATGTGCGTCTGAAGAAAGAGCATTGAAGTGCATGTTTGTTATAGATCGAAAGTTTGTGGTCCTCCCCCAACAAATTCATTTTTTGAAATCTTAATTTAAAAAGTGAGGCCTTTGGGAGGTGATTAGGTCATGATGGAGTCCTCATGAATGGAATTAGTGCCCTTATGAAAGAGACCTCAAGAACTCCTTTCTCCCTTTTGCCACATAGGGACACAGCAGGAGGACATGGCCATATCAGAGCCTTAATCTTGGACTTCTCAGCCTCTAGAACTATGAGAAAAAAGTTTCTGTTGTTTATAAGTCACCCAGTATACAGAACAGACTAACTCATGTTTTTATACACTTACTGATATTTATTGTGGACTTACTTTTAATCTCTTTTTTGACTGCCTCAGAATTTATTCAATGGAATTAAAACATTTGAACATCTTACATTTAGTATTAACAGCCCATCAAACATTACAGCTATTAACAAATCCATTCCATGTCAGCACAAATGCACTTTATTTGCATGGAGATAGAACAAAACCTGTTTCATTTGTATGAAGCACCTTACTTAGAACTGGAATTCAGCCTCTTATTACCAGCATCCATTCATCCCCAAGATTCAGCCTGTGTGGACATCATCTCATCTTGTCTCAGTACCGAGGCAGAGATAAACAAGAGCACATAGAGTGGGGACCAGTCCATCACTTGGCAGTGTACAGCCTTGAGGAGATGATACACATCTCTTTTTAGAAGTTTGCTTTCTTCAATTATATGATTTTAAAACAATGGGCCCCAGCTCACATGGTCTTGGAGAATCTCAGATAAACAATTTCACATTCTTTACTCTCAACCTGACCCAACAATGGTGTAATTCTAAACTGTGTAATTCTAAATTTCCATGAGGTGGTGGGTTTGACTTTCCTGGACTCTGCCTGTGGTCTGGAACTAGGTGGTTTCTTTATTTGATAAGTTCCCTGGCTAAAGTTTCTTTCTTTCTTTCTTTTTTTTTTTTGCTGCAGAAAGCTTATTGTTTCCATTTGGTCCAAGGCTTAAGAGAGGGCTCCAGAGTGTTAAAAAGCTGCCTAGTAGCTGCAGAGGGGCTTCGGGCAGCCCTGATGTTAGGCGGGTTCTTCAAAGGCCGCTGGTCTCCAGAAGCTCCTAGTCGTGCTTGAGGGTGAGCCTTTCAAAGAGATGCTCTCCCAGTCCAGCCTGGGGACCGGCCAGCCTGTGGAGGTTGGTCAGGTGGTCACCCATCTTCTTGATGAGTTTCACTTCCTCATCTAGGAAGTGGTTCTCCAGGAAGTCACAGATGTGGGGGTCTCCGCGGGCAGAGGCCAGGCCATGCAGATCCAACAGGGCTTGATTCAGGTTCTTCTCTACGAAAAGAGCGGCTTCCATAGCATCCTGGGTTTTACCCCACTCATCTTGAGATGGCTTTTGCACGTCCAGGAAGAGGGCGCTGCTGCCACGCTGGTTTTGCAGTTTCAAGAGACGCTCCGCGCCCTCGTGCTTCTCCTTGGCCAATTCGCGAAAAAAGTGACCCACACCCTCCAGGGCCACATCGTCGCGGTTGAAATAGAAGCCCAGAGAGAGGTAGGTGTAGGAGGCCCGCAGTTGCATGTTAACCAGGCGGTTGACGGCGGCCTCCACCTCGGTAGAATAATTCTGACGAATCTGGGAGCTCATGATTGGTCGGTAATAAGGAGTTAAAAAAGGGTGGCTGGTCCTTGGGGCGGACAGCTGAGTGGCTGACTCTGGAGGTTGTGACTGGAAAAAAGGTTGGAGGGTAGTCGGAGGCCGGAGCAAAGGGCGTCCCTGGGTCTGTTCCGTCCAAGCACTGTTGAAGCAAGAGACAGATCCGCAGGGCTGCCGAGCACACTTCCTGGCTAAAGTTTCAATGAGACTGGCAATTATTCTCGGGAAAATGCTCTCGCTTTATCTTAAGAAAACCTTTTTTGGACGAAATTTTCAGGTTTCTGGTTGGTCCAAAGGATTAGGAAGGGAAGTGTTTGGTATCAGAGAGTCTCGTCCTTTATCGGTGGAAAATAATCTATTTGAATCACGAGAAGGCTTATAGGATGTTCTATTCCAAAGCCCTTCATTTTTTTCAGATGGGGAAATGGATGCCTAGAGAGGTTAATTGAAGTCATACTGAGTGCTTTTCTGCACTTGGGGCAGGAACGGGATCTTTGGTTTAGTGAATGAAACACGGTTCCTTAAACATCCTGCTCACCTGGTTATAAATTGCCCTTTAAGTCTCTGATTGTGTGCGGAGTCTGTGGGCTTGGCTGAACATTACTGTTCACAAGTGTATCTTTTTACTTAAGGATTGGAAAGTGTGTGCTGACTTAGCCCAGGTGAGCTTTGATCTTGCCCAAGGTCAATGTCGAAAACCGGCATCTTTTATGAAAGAGGAACAGGAAAATCCAGTATAAGATTTCACATACATATTTATTCTCCTGATAAGCTTCACATTTCCTAATGCTGTAGCTTTCACTTCCCTTGTTAATGATTTGATTGTGTGTACCTCTCCATCACTTTGATTTTGGTTTCTCTGAAATGGGATAAGTAATGGTCTCGGTCTCAGTTTGTCTCATTCAGTCATTAGATACTTGACTATAGTCTATATTATCCATTTGGTGCTTAACATACAATTTTTTCTTGGTTACCTTTTTTTCTGCATTTCACCCCTAAATATAACCCAAACAGCTACTAAAAGAAAATAGGTTTAGCTTAGTGTTTTTTATATCATTAATGCTTAATAACATTCAAAGCTACTCAAAACCCCAAATTTTATAGTGTGAGCTATTTGAAAGTGATCATGGCAAGGCATGAATTTATTGTTTTGGCAAAGGTAAATTGCCACAGAGTTGCATGGAGCCAAATATTTCTACAGTTGCACAATTTCATCTTTCTGGGCCTTTCTGTGTACAGATCAAAACCCTACAACATTCTTTTCATCTCTTTCTTGATCCCTTTCCACGTAGAACCAGTTGTTTGAATTACCAGGTGCTTGACCATCTTCTTGTAGTGACAACCTTGAAAATTTCTTAGCTATTTCCCTGTACTTCATAATGGACATGTGTGTTCTAAAAAGAAATGATTATGAATTGGCCAGTATTTCATGGACAACATCCTCCAGAACTTCTGTATATTTGCTGACAGATAATAAACTGTAACTGGCGTGGGAAATACTGCTCCTGGCTTGATTCCATCCCATCTCTATGATATTATTGCTCAGCCATTAATTCTTTGCCCAGAGAATAGTTTCCCTCTATGGATATGCCTTTAAGACCGAAAACAAAAAGGCTTAAGGCCACCAGACAATTGCAGAAGAGAGTAATTTCTTTGTTGGGCTTCTGTTGACACCTCTGTGCCCAAGGTTAATTACACATTTGGTTAATTGGTTTAATTAGTTAATTGGTTTGTTGAGTCTGCCTCCCTGATGAGAATTACAAGACCTAGAGAACTGCCAATTCTTGCATAGATACGCCCTTTCATTGCTTGTGGCTTGTAACCAAGGCACACACAGTGCTTACTTTAAAGAGTTTGGGGGAATCTACTTCTTGTTCTCTGAAACAGACTTTCTTTTTCTTTAGGATACAAGTAGAGAAAAATGCCAGTTGACTGCCAACTCCAGCAAAGCCTACTTCTCTTTAGTGAGGCAGTAGGTGGGAATGGCAGCTCCTGGGAGCAGATGGTTGTGGAGAAGACTTGTTGGCTGGGAGGTTATGAACATCAACCTGAGATTCGCAGGCATCCTTTTCCCCTCAGCAGAAAAGACCAGAAAAGAAACAGGATTCATTGTGTCAGTTCAAACACCAACAGTTTCTGACCAACCAATGACGATGAAGAAAATGAATTCTTTCTAGACTGCTGGTGGAATCAAGGAAAACAGAAACAGTTTTTAACCATAGATGGGCTTTTACAGTCATAGACTAACTCTCTAATCATTTCCAATCCTTCCTATTTTCAGTTTGCCTAAAATCCTCTTTTCCCCAAGATGATGCTGTAGATGTTGAAGAGATCATTAGCATATCTTGTTTGGCGTCCTAGGGAATCAAAGCTTGGAGAAGAAACACTCCAGGCTCCACGTTCCTTGATGAGTTGCGCTCACACTGGAGTGAGTTGAGGGCTGGTCTTGCTGTGAATTTTCACTTACATGGTTCCGAACTTTCTGGAAAGCATGTGGCTAAAGATTCTAAAGCTGGTCTAGATCCCTTTAACTAGGGAATGGAACTTAATTATCCATTTTAGGAATGATGCTGTTTTGTCCTAACCAACTCTAATTGTTGGCTTTCTCATTTCAATCTGTGGCATTAACAAGCTTGTAACCTCCTTTGTTAGACTCCCCTCACAATTTTCTTTCCTTTCTTCATAATTAGAGAGCCTTTTGTAATCTTTAATCAAACTTTTCTTTGAACAAGCTTAATTACATCTCACGCCAGCTTTATTGACTGGTGTGGTTAATTGATCTTTTTTTTCCTTCCATCATGTTGCTTTTTATGCTTTAGAGGAAATTAGAGCTCTTTTCATTTCATTTTCTCTTAATTGCCAAATATGCCTTTAAAAATTATAATTATTTAAAAACCAGAGAGGTCATGTAATAATAGTAGTACTATTTGGCCTTTGTTTTTCCTTCTGAATCAGCCTTTCTATTGCTCCCTACAAATCATAC
Source organism: Antilocapra americana (assembly GCA_007570785.1). Lineage (NCBI taxonomy): Eukaryota > Metazoa > Chordata > Mammalia > Artiodactyla > Antilocapridae > Antilocapra > Antilocapra americana. The sequence continues at coordinate 1,270,833 of ML661340.1, read as the reverse complement.
TTCGAGTGACATTTTTCTTCAGATTTGAGGTTTGGAAACCAAACGTGAGCCCAGCATCCTCTAACCAGTGCGGAAGTCTGTGGCAGAAAGTTCTCATGCTTTGTGCCATGTGGGGAGCTCTTGTTCATACGTCCCTGTGTCAGAGGCCACTTCCTCTTTTTTTTATTTAGAGAGGCTTTGGGGAGAAAGGCGGGTGGTAACACTGTCTCACTGATGACTCATGTTGCTGTGCTGTGAGCGGCGGGCGAGTGGCGGGTGGAACTCTCCAGAACAGCGATCTCAGAGTGGGAAGCCTCACTTAGCGGGTCTGATTTCTTCTGCTTTTCTCTGCCTTTTCACCAAATTCTGGCTAGGTGTTCACGCGGCATCATACCCTTCATGAGGAAACAGGAAATGAGAACAGAACTCCTTCAGACTAGACTGGGTTCAGAAAAAGAAAACCACAACGAAAAGAATCCCAGAGGGGAAAAGAGGGTGATGGAACTGAGATGCCTAGGAACATCCTTGAGAAAAAATGGGGAAGGGTATAGAACTGCGTTTCAAGAATGACCCTTGTGCCGGTTATCCCTGCCTTCGCGTGGATGGAAAGGAGATAGAGTTTGGTGTCCAGCTCTAAATGGCTGCAGTGGTGGATCTGTGGGCCCAGACATGTTCTGTGTGAAAGATGCTTTAATCACCCGCTGACTGTGGAGGAGGAGATGGGAGGAGAGAGGAGCCCCAGAGAAGGATGAGGTGGTTCTGCTGGGAGTCCCCCTCCAGGGGAACCTGCAGCCTGGTGAATCAGCAACGGCCAGCTACTGGTCCACGTGGACAGGATGTTGGAGGACAGAGGTCTCAGACAGCAGGAGGTGACAAGGTGATGGATGAGCTTCCCGGGGCCACAGGAAAGATGCGGGTATATGGCTAACTTCCGCTGGCTTCACTTAACAAAGCAGTTGGATGAGTAAGGCTTTCATGAGAATTAGCCAATAGTCCCATACTGTATTTTTACCTCGTAAAATGATTAATTTCAGGTGTAACTATTGTTAGTTGTTACCTAATCACCTCTTCTGATGAGAAGACTTTTGTTCCCTTGCCCTTATCAATATCAACGGAAGCAGTTAGTGTCAACCGTAAACTAACACTAAATATTTGCCTTGGAGGCCGGTGAAATCAGAGATAAGGCTGAAACTGGGATCACACTTGCCCTTGGTTTCACCATCTGGAAAATGATGAGGGTGATCCTACTTCAAACTGGCTGCCAGGCCACTTGTAGCACCTTCCGTTTTTCTTGTCTTTTCTTACAAGGACGTGCCAGTCCTCTGCTTGGTGCTGTGGGTCCCACGTCCACCACTATGTCTGCAGTAATAGAAACAATAAAAGCATCACTCACATGTGCTCGCTAGGCACCAAACACTGTACTAAGCACCACCTAGTACACACACACTCAGTTATTTATCCTCCAACCTGTGAGGGATGTTGTGTTATATTTTCACAATTTATAAATCAGGAAACCGAGACACACAAAAATTAAAATTAGGGAGAGGGATAAATTAGGAGTTTGAGAATAACATACATATACTACTTATGTATTAATAAAACAGGGATTTCCCTATTTTTCAGTGGTGTCTGACTCTTTGCCACCCCATGGACTATATATAACCCACGAGGCTCCTCTGCCCCTGGAATTCTCCAGGCAAGAATGCTGGAGTGCAATATCTTGTATCAACCTATAATGAAAAAGAATCTGAAGAATATATATATATGAATATTTATTCAGTGATACACACACATCTACATGTACATGTGTATATATGCCTATATATAACTGCTGTACACCTGAAACTAATACAACATAGTAAATGAACTATTTTTTTTTTTTAAAGAAAAGTTAAAGTTGCCCCAGGTCACATACGATGAGTGGCAGAGCAGGTTAGGGGATGACTAACCAGACAGACTCACATCCTGCCTTCGGAATGCTGGCCATCTGATAAGGGCATGGGCCGTGAGACACTCAGTTGTAATTAAGTGCTGTTGCCTGAGCAAATAAACACAGAGCAGAGGCAATGAACTAAATATGGGGGTTAGTCAAAGTGTTAAATGAGATAAAGTGTTACATGAGACACGTCTGATGGCTGGGGGCTGGGGGTGGTGGTGGCCTGCAGAGCACAGGGTGAGCAGCCTGCTGAGAACAAATGTTCCAAGTCTAAGGATGAAAAGGAGCTCAGGATGGGATGGGCTGGGGTGTTCAGAACGACTCGGGAGTATGGCTGGAGGCGGGAGGCAGCCGCCGCATGGGGGAAGGTCCCTGAGGGCCTCTAAGAGTGAACTTTAGGGACCTCTCTGGTGGCCCAGTAGTTAAGAATCTGCCTTGCAGTGCAAGGGACACAGGGTCGATCCCTGGTTGAGGAATTAAGATCCCACAGGTCTCCGGGCAACTAAGCCCACACCGAAACTACTGGGCCTGACATAGCCAAACACATAAATAATTTTTAAAAAAGAGTGGGCTTTATAGTGAAAGGAGCTCATTATAGGGGGTAGTGAGGAAGTGAACTGCTCAGACTTGGCTGCTGTGAGATCACTGGGGTTTCCCCTCGAGGCTGAGATCTGAGGAGACACTCAGTATAACAGGGATTAGGACTGGGACACCGGCCATGAGAACAGAGAGAAGACGATTATGAAGGCTGGTGAAGAGGTGAGGATGACAGGCCCAGTGGCCTTGAAGTATCCCCCCGGGCACCTCCAGGCACGATGGCTCCTGTGAGTCAAGTCCTCTTCACCTCCTTTGAAGAGGGCCACACAGGTGGCCCTCAAGTAATTATGCAGCTGGGGGCAGTGCCCCCATAGGACTGGGTTCATGGTGGTGCCCTGTGCCGAGGGAGAGAACAGGTCAGACTCTTTCCTCCCCACCCCTGAAGGCCTCTTATGTCCTAAGTGGAAACTTCAGCCAATGAAGACAGATGGCTGATAGGCTTTTGGAATAAATGGCAGAGCTTGGGAAGACCTGTGTGGGGGTGATATTGGTGCCTCGCCCAGGACAGGGATCCGAGAAGTCAAAGTTGTTCAGCCGTGTCTGACTCTTTGTGACCCCGTGGACTATACAGTCTATGGAATTCTCTAGGCTAGAATACTGGAGTGGGTAGCCTTTCCCTTCTCCAGGGAATCTTCCCAACCCAGGGATTGAGCCTGGGTCTCCTGTATTGCAGGCAGATTCTTTACCAACTGAGCTATGAGGGAAGCGCCACAGGGATCTGGTCAGGGACAAATTAAGATGTAACAGGAGCACATGTACTTGGGTAGAAATCATCCTCCAAATAGTATCTCCTCTCAAGCATTGTCCACTAATGAATGGAGGTGTAATTTACAGATCATGAAATGCACACATCTTCAAGGTTCAATGGGGTCTGACCATCACATACACATGTAAACCACCACCCCAATCAAGTTTTAAAAACTTTTCAGCACCCTAGAAGTTCCCTTATGTTCCTTGCTAGTTAATTCCAACCCCTCCTTCCCCAAGAAGGCAACCACTGTTCTGATTTGTCACCCTTGATTCATTTGGTCTTCTTTAGAACTTCGTACATGTGGAGTCTTCTGTGTGAACCCACATTCAGTGCTAGAGGAACATCCATGGAGTCAGTGGTGCAAGTTCACGAGATGGAAGAGTGAAGGTCAGAGAGGATGTTGCTCTTTCTTCTTTCCAAAGAGCTTATAAATTCTTTAAAAACAGGATCTGGCTCTTTGACAGGGTCTAAACCAGCACAGGGCACAGATTATTTTCTCAGTGAATATATACTAATATGTAATTAGATGATACTTGTACCTCTTCTGTGTTCCTACATTCATTTACATATTCATTCATTCAACAAAATTTATTCTTGTTTACCTATGTGAGCCTGAGATTATCTAGACAGCAGTGCATGCATGCATGTGTCCTAAGTCGCTTCAGTCATATCTGACTCTTTGCAACCCTATGGTCCTTATGTAGCCTGCCAGGCTCCTCTGTCATGGGATTCTCCAGGCAAGAATCCTGGAGTGGGTTGCCATTTCCTCCTCCAGGGGATCATCCCTACCTGGGAATCGAACCCAGGTCTCTTACATCTCCTGCATTGGCAGGTGGGTTCTTTACCCCTAGTGCCACCCAGGAAGCCCTACACATAAAATTTACAGAAGATGTTCCCTGGCTCTCCAGTGATTAGGACTTTGTGCTTTCATTGTCAGCCACACAGGTTCAATGCCAGTCAGGGAACTAAGACCCTACAAGTCATGCAATGTGGCTACGCGTAGAGTTTGTGTTGACTAGGGCTCAAATGGGGGCTTTCCTGGTGGCTCAGAGGGCAAAGAATCTGCTTACAATGCAGGAGATCCAGGTTTGATCCCTGGATTGGGAAGATTCTCTGGAGAAGGCAATGGCAACCCTCTCCAGTATTTTGCCAATCCCATGAACACAGGAGCCTGGCAGGCTACAGTCCATGGGATCACAGAGTCGGACACAACTGAGTGACTAAGGAGCAGCAGCAGGGGCTCACATACTAGTAGGGGAGATCAGCAATAAATGCCCCACTATGGAATATAGGAAATCATTTGTGAAGCCCGTACATGCTATGAAGACATGAACCAGGGTCAAGGAGGACAGGGCAGCTGGCTTCACACCGTGCTGGTTTAGAAGTTAATTTCTTTTTGCCTGTAACCCGTTGCCGGTTGCAAGATGCAGGATTAAAATTGTTCTGTCAGCTGGAGCAGGAACCAGAATTTGAGCCTCGGGGCCACATTTGTTACTCATCACTTTATTTATTCATGGCCCAGTGTGCCAAGCACAGTTCGATACTGTGACAATACAAAAATAAATGAGGCAAGGATGCTCTCCTCGAGGAGTTCACTTTTTTAGGAGTTCCTGATCCCTGGCAAGTCCCTGCTTTTAAAAATAATCTACAATTACTTCTCCATTGTTATCGTGGCATTTAACAAAAATGAGCGCATCTTATGCACATTTCATTAAGTTTTCTTGAGTCATGCCTCAAGCCACTTTGAATGGGCGTCCCTGGACAGCTTTTAGAAACCATGAGGAACTCACTCTGCCGGACAAAAGGAAAAAGACTGTTCATTCCTGCATGTTTCAGGCGCCTCCTGGGTCTCTTGGTCAGTTCCCTGTCAGCAGAAGCTTAAGAAAATAAACTGCACCAGAAGACACACGGTGGGGCTTTTGACAGTTCCTCAAAAACACAGCATAAAGTGTCCCAGGCTAATAAAATCAGCGCCCGCCCACCCCCAGGGCTCTCTCCCTCTGTCTCTCTCTTCCTCCCTCTTTTTTTCTCTCTCTGTCAAGGGTAACCACTAGCTGCTAGGGGACAAAAGCTTTCAGATGTGTTGCACAGATGAATGTTTGATATCACGGGCCGGGACAGAGCCAGAATAATTGACTGCTCTTTGGCCAAAACTTTCCCATTAGTGTGTATCAGAAACGGGCAGGCTCTGATTGCAGCACAAGTAAACAGGACATAATGGGTTTTCAATAAATGCTGCAGAGCCAGGCTCCAAGTCTCTTTGGAGAGGTTTATTTGACTCGCAGAGCCAGCCAGGGGAATTGAGGACAGAAAGGTGAGAAGAGTTGAAGTTCACCATTGAGAATGAGGGGTGGGTTGCAGCCGCACTTGTGGGCTCAGAGAGGTGAGACTCTGCTTATCTGGTTGACCCAAGAATCTGGAACAATACCTTTATCCATGATATCCCAGCATTGCTGTCAGAATAATTAGAATGCTAGAGGGAGAAGGGACTTAAACAGGTTTGGGACTTTTTTTTTTTTTTCCCTGTTTGTTTTCTTGTCTATTTAAGCAAAAACAAAAAACCTGACTTGAAGGTGGCTCAAATGGTAAAGACTCTGCCTGCAATGCAAGAGAGCTGGGTTCAGTCCCTGGGCTGGGAAGATCCACTGGAGAAAGGAATGGTTACCCACTCCAGTATTCTTGCCAGGAGAATCCCATGGACAAAGGAGCCTGGCGGGCTACAGTCTACAGGGTCGCAAATAGCTGGACATGATTGAGCAACTAATTCTCATTTTCAGCCTGAAGCTGGATGTAATAAAAGGTTTAAAATCCCACACCAGCTGAATCAGAATTTGACCCTGGATACGTTTCTAACCCATTTTTTCTCTTTACATCTCCCCCGTGTACACAGCTGGGCTTCCCTGGTGGCTCAGATGGTAAAGGACCCACCTGCCAATACAGGAAATGTGGGTTCCACCCCTGGGCTGGGAAGATCCCCTGGAGAAAAAAATGGGAACCCACTCCAGTACTCTTGTCTGGGAAATCCCATGGACAGAGAAGCCTGGCGGGCTATATAGTCCATAGGGGTCACAAAGAGTCAGACACGACTTAGTGACTGAACAGCAACAACAGCAACGTGTACACACCCAGAGGGTAAAGTCATAGCGTAAAGACAAGCATTTGAGGAAGAAATTTTTAAAAAATGTGTGAGGACTTTCCTGGTGGTTCACTGGCTAAGACTCCCAATGCAGGCAGCCTGGGTTCGAATCCCAGTGAGGGAACAAGATCTGGCAAGCTGTATCCCGTAAGAGCTCATATGCCACAATGGAAAGATCCCACATCCCACGTGCTACAGCTGAGACCTGACACAGCCAAATAAATACATAAAAATAAATATTTTTCTAAAAAATAAATTTTAAAAAATGTTTCAGTTCAGTTCAGCTGCTCAGTGGTGTCCGACTCTTTGCGACCCCACGAACTGCAGCATGCCAGGCCTCCCTGTCTGTCCATCAGCAACTCCTGGAGTTTACCCAAACTCATGTCCATTGAGTCGGTGATACCCTCTAACCACCTCATCCTCTGTTGTCCCCTTCCCCTCCTGCATTCTAAATAATTGAAATTGGTTTTAATCATTTTTTTTTAACTAGAAACTAATTTACCTGTACATTAAAACATTTTTCCTTACACTGTTTTAAGACACAGAAGGCTGTGTAACTGAGAAAAAGGGAGAGACTCTAGTCATGGAAACTTGGGGATTCCCCCTGCTCTAAAGCCTGGACCAGTTCCAGAACAGACAGACCTTGGGAGTCCTTGGTCAGCCTGTTTCCTGGGTATTAGCTCTCCTCTAACAAGTTAATAAAAATAAACCACAAAGGGCTGACACATTTGGAACACAACCTAACGTTTTTTCCTTAGCACTTGGGTGTCCTGGGTCACGTTCCCTAAAAGCCGAGCCTGAGACCAGGGTCCCAGTGCTTGGGGTTTAGTCAGGGAAGGCTCTTTAGGAAAGGCAGGTAAGGGAGTGTATTCATTTCCTAGAGCGGGCACAACAAAGCACCACAGATTGGCTGGCTTAAACAATAGATGTTTATTTTCTCACATTTCTGGAGGCTGGAAGTCGAAGATCAAGGTGTTGGGTCAGACGAAGACAAAATCTCATATCATGTCACTCATAAGTGGAATCTAATTTTAAAAATTGATAAAAATGAACTTACTTACCAAACAGAAACAGACGCGTAGACTTAGAAAACAAGCTCCAGTTACCGAAGGGGAAACGTGGTGGGACAGATAAATCAGGAGCTTGGGCTGAACTTTCACACACTCCTATATTTAAAATAGATAACCAACAAGGACCTACTATACACAGCACAAGAAACTCTACTTAATATTGTGTAACAACCTATATGAGAAAAGAATCCGGAAAATCATCAGAGTAGGCAGAACACACTCGTGCTGTCTTATCAGTCGTGTCCGACTCTTTGTGACCCCATGGACTGTAGCCCACCAGGCTCCTCTGTCCATGGGATTCTCCAGGCAAGAGGACTGGAGAATTCTTAGACTTAGAACAACATAAAACGACTCCTTCTCCCCTCCTCCCACCCCCAGATCTGAGCTAGTTTTCTTTCCATCTTCGTGTTTGGAGCAGGAAGGCTTTTTTTTTTTAATCAACCTATGTTCTTTCTGATCTTTGATCTATCATGTTATTATATGTATGAACTCAAAACTATTTACTTACTATCTTCATGCCTCAGTTTCTGCATCTATAAAATGGGGTTACCTATGGTTAGGATACAATGAGATAATCTCTAGACATACTAGGTGCTTAATAACTGCCGGCCCCTCCTCCTTCCAACCTCAGTTCAGTCGCTCAGTCGTGTACGACTTTTTGCCACCCCATAAATCTCAGCATGCCAAGCCTCCCTGTCCATCCTTTTCCTTACTAATTCTCGGCACTTCCTCCTCATACTCAGGCCCTTGGTATGTTTATTCACAAGGTTATAATATAGTGAATCAGTTCTTTAAAAAAAAACATTTTTCCTCATGGGAATTAATAACCCTAACTGCTTGAGTACAGCTTAAAAATTTCCATAAGCCTTTTTTTCCCCATCCCCAGCAATCTCTTGATCCAATGAGAAAATAAATCTCATAAACATGACAAACTACAGCCTATTGCAAAGAAACCAGATAGCTTTCTTTAAAAAAGAAAATATGTGAAAAGTTAAAAACACTTGGGGTTTTTGGTAGAGTTTCTGTCATCTTTGGCAAATCTTTCACTGTCCCGTGTCCATTAAAGAACTTCTCAAGATAAAAATGGCTGTCTCTGTTACAACGTTGAGACCCGCTCCGAAGAAATAATTATTACTTTCTCTGTCTAAATACGTTTTAGCAAAAATGTTGAGGTCTTGTGTCGGATGGTCACATGATCCCTCAGATGACCTTGAGGACAGTCCGGTTCTGAGAGTCTGTCATTTGAAGGGGCCAAAAGGGACTTCTGCTGCTTAGACAGTCATGTATTTATCTCGCTGCCTTGTACCCTCAGTAGCCTCTTTTCTACACCGTGCACTGGTTCTGTCTCCCTCTCCTTCCCAGAGATTCCAACCTTGGCAACAGCTCTTCAGAGGGTTGACTAGGCAACTAGGAGCACAAATGGCGCGCGGGCACACACACACACAAAGGTCTTGTAGGCTTTATGGAAGAAAAGCAAGCAGTCCAGAATGGAATGATTGATACACCCACTGTCCTCTCTTCCCACCGTGCAGGCCCCAGCCGGGGAGGACTGGATCTGTCAAGGAAGCCACACAAGAGAGATTGTCCCCGGCATCATCAGAGTCCTCCCTGCAGCCAGATCTGGGCTGTAGCTCTGGGCCCTGTGACCTCATATTTTGCCTAGAGGTGCGGCTTACACGGCGGTGTTCACCGTTCCTGCAGGGGGCTCCGGGGCCTGGTGCTTTTCATTTCACGCTGGACTCAGTAGCCTCTAAGAAATCGCACACTCCACACAGGAACATGTTATACAAACACGCTCATCAAACCCCATGAGAGTCAGGTCTTAAACCTGGAACTCAGGGTTCTGGTTGGTGACCTTCACATAGGCCACTGATTTTTCTTTTCTTTTTTTTTTTGGCCCAGCTGATCGATTATGGGATCTTAGCTCCCCAACCAGAAATCGAATGCAGGCCCACGGCTGTGAAAGCGCTGAGTTTTAACCATTCAGTCCACAGATTTTGCTTTCAGCAAATTGTGTTTTTTAATCCGACCATGCTTCCCCAGAGCAAATCTTTTTTTTTATTTTTTAAGTGTTTTTTTGTTGTAAAAGTCACATAAAACCCACTGTTTTAACCATATTTAACTGTACAGTTACTAAGTACATACATGTTGTTGAGCGACTTGCACCATTATCCACATCCCGTATTCCCAAACCAAATCTTGGTCATGTTTCCCAGAATCCCCTCTGTCTGGCTTAGCTCACAGCTCATAACCCGGGGGCAGTACTGGCAGTGACCCAGCATCTCTGGAGTTCTCCTCCAGATAAGGCTCAGCCTTGGCCTCTGTCCTCGCCCTCCTTGTGCCTGCCTCCCTCTTGACTTTGGAGGCAAAGCAAGGCCGGACACAGAAGGTGCCAGCTGCTGTGATTTTTCTCGCAAAGAAGGTGAATATGGGGGCTAGGATGGTTAATCCTGGGTCCATCCTAAAAGAGCTACAGGTGGAGGATATTCACAGACTTGGTTCTCAATTTTATTTTCAAGTTAAGAAAAAAAAAATCTGATGGAAAATGTTTTCAGTTTGGTTCACAAGGAAGCTTTGGGACTGATGGCTAGCAAGAGATGCATCTTCTGTTTCGTGCATGTGTTTTGCAAAATGTTAATAGAATGTGGAGAGAGCTCTGTAAATTGAGCGATGGCTCGATACATAATGGCAACTTCTAGCTTTACTCGGGTATCTATCCTCTGAACCCAATAGCTGTCATCAGTAGTCAAATAACAGAGGAAAAGGACCTAAATTTTAGGAGAGGCCCCTCTGGAGAGAGGGCAATCCCAGGAAGGGTTGAGGATGAACCGGGCAAATCCTGAAAACAAGAATATGCTTCCAAGTCTACACATCATCTTCAAAACTTCTTCCAATGTTCTAGGAACCTGGACTCTGAACTCTCTTCTAAAACTCTGGGGTATATCCTGGGAGACATATGAGCCTTTCTTCCCAAACATTTAAAATCAAATGGGCTGAAATCTATAAGCAGGGGTGAGCATGGGCCTAGGGGATATTCTTAGGGAGATTCATTTTCTAGCAGGACAGAATTATCTTAAATAATGAATAAGGGGCTGTTGACTGTAGCACTTTTATTGAACCACAACAATATGCTGAGCTCGATATGTTAATAATAAAGCAAACAAAAATAAAGACAGTGCTTGGCTCTACTTCATTCACTGACTGGGAAATGAAAGCATGAATATGCTTTACAAGTGGCTGGCTCCTTTCCACCAGGTAGAATGCCAAATTTAAAAATAGGAAACTGAGCTTTGAAGTATATATCACAACGGTTTTCCATAAATTTCACATTTGCCAAAACTGTATAGTCACTCAAGTCTTGGTATTTGGATGGGCCACTGGGTTTATCAGTTCTCTTTTTTCCCTTGTAAGATGTTTGTGGGCTTCCATGGTGGCTCAAATGGTAAAGAATTCGCCTGCCAATAGAGGAGATGCAGGTTCGATCCCTGGGTTGGGAAGATCCCCTGGAGAGGGAAATGGCAACCCACTCCAGTATTCTTGCCTGGATAATTCCATGGACAGAGGAGCCTGGCGGGTTACAGCCCATGGAGTCACAAAAGAGTTGGGTGTGATTTTAGAGCAAAACACCACCAGTCCAGTTCAGTTCAGTCGCTCAGTCGTGTCTGACTCTTTGCTACCCAGTGGACTGCAGCACGCCAGGCTTCCCTGTCCATCACCAACTCCCAGAGCTTATTCAAACTCATATCTATAGAGTCGATGATGCCAGTCAACCATCTCATTCCTTTCTCCTCCTGCCTTCGATTGTTCCCACCAATAGGGGCTTTTCCAGTGAGGCAGTTCTTCACATCAGGTGGCCAAAGTATTGGAGTTTCAGCTTCAGCATCAGTCCTTCCAATGAATATTCAGGACTGATCTCCTTTAGGATGGACTGGTTGGATCTCCTTGCTGTCCAAGGGACTCTCAAGAGTCTTCTCCAACACCACAGTTCAAAAGCATCAGTTCTTCGGCACTCAAGAGCACCAAGCTGTTTGTAAGTTACAAAGGAAAGATTACTCGGCCGGTTCTTACTACCAAGAATAAAAGGAGCCCTCTGGTGGTCAGAAAGGGCACAGACTGAACCATGCAAACTGCATTCCGTGTGCAAAATTTCAGGGTTTAGTTTTAACTGGACTAACGTTTAAGCCTCAAATCTATGAATGTTTTACCATTAGGAAAAGGATAACCCAATTAAAAGGCAGTGTTTTGACATACACTTGGAAAGAATAGGGGGCCTCAAGAGAAACAGGTTAATCGTAATTTGCCTTATAATGAAAGCAGAAAAACAACCACATTGCGTAGGTTTCATAACTGCCTTTCCTTGCCATGACTTTATTGTGGATTTTTAAAATTAGATGTTGCATCATCCTATGATGGGCAGCAGGCAACTTGGCTCCTTCAGGCCTTAAAGCATACTCTGTGGATTTGGAAGGCGTCAAACACGACTTAGGGACTAAACCACCACCACCAAATTCCTATAACTGGACCACAGGGGTCTGGGATCAGAATTGTTCGAGTTTGTACAAAACCGGTTATTTCTCTCCTTGTGCCCCCTCATTGATTTCTGGATCTAAGGTATAGATGCTTGGTGTGTGTCTTCTTTTTCACTGGGCTTCTGTGGGGCCCGTTCTTCGGTTTGCTACTGGAGCCACTTTCTGTAGAACCTCACTTTGCCAAGCGACTCCTGCTTTTCCTAAAGATCTTTTCTTCCTGCATGTACTTTTTAAAAATAATTATTTTTATTTATTTACTTACGTGGCTATGCCAGGTCTTAACTGCTACACGCTGCATCCTCTATCTTCGTTGCAGAATGGGGAATCTTTTAGTTGTGGTCTTCAGGACATTTAGTGGGAGCATGTGAACACTTATCTGTGGCATGTAGGGTCTAGTTTCCTGACCAGAGATCAAACCCAGGCCCCCTAGAGTGGGAGCACAGCATCTTAAGCCACTGGACTACCAGGGAAGTACCTTTTTAAAAAAGTACCAACATGTACTTTAAAAAAAATGAGATAATTATAGGTTCATAGGAAATTGAAAGCAAATGGGGAGGTCCCTCTTACTCATCACTTAGCCTCGCCATGGTTACATCTTATATAACCATAGGACCCTGGCAAAACCAAGAAACTGAAGTTGGGACAGTCCACAGAATTTTATTCAACTTTCACCGGCTTTACAAACATTCATTTGTGTGGGTGTATGCACATGTGTGTATAAAGTTCAATGCAGTTTTATCACATGTGTGGGTCTTTGTGTAACCACAGCTATGATTAGAATACAGAACTGTGCCATTAGCACCGAATTTCTCATGCATGTTATTCCTCATACCCACACCCGACTTCTCCTCTACCAACCCCTACCTGGTGGCAACCACTAACCTGTTCTCTAGCTTCATAATTTTGTTATTTTGAAAACGTGTAAATTTAATCATATGATATGTCATCTTTCGGAGATGAACTTTTTTTACTCAGCATATTTCCCTTGAGATTTATCCAAATTGATGTGTGTCTCAATAGTTTGTTCTTTTTCATTGCTGAGTTGTATTCCATGGTGTGTCTATACCTCACTTTGACTGTTCACCCACTGAAGGCAAGTCAGCCACTGTTCCCCTGTTTCCCCATGCCATTGATATATTTGTATTATTGATTGCATGCTGAAATATTACTTTGGATATACTAGGTTAAGTAACGTATACTATTAAAGTGAATTTTGTCAATTTCTTTTTAACTTTCTTTAATACAATTGGAAAATGTAACACTATGTGGCTAGTGTGAAAGGTGTACATCTATTGGACAGGGATGTCCTCAGAGGAAATGAAGGCCGAGAGCGGCTAAGGAACTTGCCCAAATCCACAGGTAAACATGTTCCTGATGTCCTCTGTTTACGCTGGTTTTCATTCCAGTGTCAATGTCATGATTTCGTGTGAAACACGTGAAGGCGCTACAGTCAAGGACTGTCCAAATGCTCCTGGATGGCGGGCTCCGTTCCGAGATGCCACTGATGCTGTCCTCCTGAGTCTGCTGGGCACCTCTTACAGCAGCCTCGAGGGACTTGTGCTCCATATATTCCACTTGCTTCAGACATGTTTAAACTACCTACTACCTTCTGTTTTTCATCCATATCTTTCATTAGCCCTGAAGGCAGATGAAGATGCTGCCCTTTTAAACCCATTTTAGAATCTATATCATGTCCTAAGCATATCTCAAGCATATTGGCTAACATTTATTCAGCAACAATGCCCGGTTATCTGCCATGAATTGTAATATTTATTTAATCCCAATAGCTCAGTGAGGTACATACTAGCATATTATATATATATATATATATACATATATCATATATATAAAGATGGATATTTTATATATTTACATATATATTAAATGTAATATAATATATTATTACATGTAAATACATATATAACCTATTTATATATCTTTATATGTATATTATGTATATCCCCTAACCATCCAAATAAAAAATAGTTTTTTCTTTCCAAATAACAAAAATTTAGAAATCTAAATTACCATTAGCAGAAAAAAATGGATAAACTACATTTGGCAAACGATCCAATTTTCTCCCCCCAAATTCCTTATTATAAAGGAATTATTTCTTTAAAAGAGAACTGGCAACAAGATACACACAGAATAGTTTTTGAATCTAAGTCTCCTTGTAAAGCTGTGGGGCCAGATTTCCAGCTGAGTGACCTTGGGCAAGTTATTCGTCCTCTCTGTGCCTGTCTGTAACACTGGAGAGGACCGGAGTACTCACCTCTTGGGGCTGTCGAGATGGGTAAAGGAGCTAAGGGATGAGCATGCCTACAGCGGTGCCTGGCATGCAGTGTCAGCTCGTATTGCTTTTCACATCCATCATTTCAAGTTTCAACTTTTTAAAGAGTCTTTGTTATTAGGAATGAAGATAATGAAAATATTCTGGCCCAAAGTGCAGCTGTTACTTATTTAGATGGAGTTGCTAATTCTCTAGATGGAGAGCTGGCATAAACTTGGAAATGGCTTTGATAAATCCGGAGTGTTGCTGAAGCAAATATTCACTGAGGAATACAAATTTAGTAAATAGCTATGAAAAGAGATAACGTTAATTACAATCCACAGAGACACCAAATAGGGAATAGAGCACTGGAAACATCTCAAGAGTGGGAACTCAGAAAGCCAGCTGCAGGCTTCACCACTTGGGAGCCAGATCTCAGCGAATTTCCAGACCCTCCCCAGCCCACGTGCTTTGCTGTCAACTGTGGGTAATGACTGACCTACAACTTGGGGTGCTGATGAGTGAGTGACTGTTAGTTGGGGACTTTCCTGGTGGCTCAGCTGGTAAAGAGTCTGCCTGCAATGCGTAAGACCTGGGTTCAATCCCTGGGTCGGGAAGATCCCCTGGAGAAGGGAATGGCTACCCACTCCAGAATTCTTGCCTGGAGAATTTCCTGGACAGAGGAGCCTGGGGGACTACAGTCCACAGAGTTGCAATGAGTCAGACAAGAGTGAGCAGTTGACATTCACTTACTCACCTTATACACATCTTAGATGTGTGGTGATGAGCCCTTAGCAAAGGGTGACAAAGTTAGACATCACTAGCACCGCTGCTGTTGTTGAGATGATCACAGAGACGTGTTTAGAGGCAAAACAGCCTGGGTGGAGTGGACTCAGTTTACTAAATGAGACCGAGGATGAGATGATTAGATAGCATCATTGAACCAATGAACATGAATTTGATCAAACTCTGGGAGATAGTGAAGGATAGAAGAGCCTGACATGCTGCAGTCCATGGGGTTGCAAAAAGTCGGACACGACTTAGTGGCCGAACGACAACAAATTCCTCAGAACTGCTGTAGCCCATGATACTGAGAGGCTAGAAGGAAGACAGGAATGGTTTAGAGAATCCTTTTTCTGTGTGTCTTCTTCCTCTTAAGTGTTTCACCTTAGTCCAGACTTTGCTAGAACACACTTTTTTTGGTTTGCTTGCTTGCTCCTGCTATTAAAAAAGGACGTGGAGAAAAGAGACACAAAAATGTTGTAAAGGATGCAATTAGTTCTGTGAGGAAAGGTCCAGAGGTTTGGAATTGTTCGGCCCAGAGAAAAACAGGCTGAGGGAGGCTTAATGATGACCTTTAGAAAAATGTAAGTTCTTACTGTGGGGAATGTGCGCCAGGTTTTCGTCAGCTTTGTGGAGGACCAAATTAGTGGACGTGAACTCGAATTAAGAGGAGGGATTTCACGTCCATAACTGTGCTCAGAAGTCACAGCGAGTAAGTCTTGCTGGAGCTGCCAAGAGAGACCAGGAGTCGGCCTCCAGAGGTTTGAAGAAAAGCTAAAACAAAAGTAAGCCATTAAGACACTCTTTCGAAAATCTCTTCCAGGCCAGGAGGTCTGCGGTTCTTTGGCTCTCATTCCTAAGCAAAGAATGTAAAAACGAGTTTCTTGTTTTCAGTGCAAAATGGCATTTCCTCGCTCATATCTGGAATGTTTATCAAGTGCCCCAAACCACTTTCTCCTGGCCCTTGTTCCTCCAGCTCCATCATAAGGCTGTTGATGTTGTTGCTGTTCAGTTGCTCAGTTGTGTCGGACTCTGTGACCCCCACGAACTGCAGAACGCCAGGCTTCCCTGGCCTTCACCATCTCCCGGAGTTTGTTCTAACTTACGTCCACTGAGTCGGTGATGCCATCCAACCATCTCATCTTCTGTTGCCCCCTTCTCCTCCTGCCCTCTATCCTTCCCAGCATCTGGGGCTGTTCCAATAAGTCGACTGTTTGCATCAGGTGGCCCAAGAATTGGAGCTTTAGCTTCAATCCTCCAGTGAATATTCAGGGTTGATTTCCTTTAGAATTGACTGATCTCCTTGCAGTCCAAGGAACTCTCAAGAGTCTTCTGCAGCACCACAGTTCGAGAGCACCAATTCTTTGGCACTCAGCCTTCTTTACGGGCCTACTCTCACATCTGTACATGACTACTGGAAAACCGCAGTTTTGAGTATATGCACCTTTGTCAGCAAAATGATTATGATGTCTATGTTGGTCATGATTTTTCTTCCAAGGAGCAAGCATCTTTAATTTCATGGCTGCAGCCACTGTTTGCAGTGATTTTGGAGTCCAAGAAGATAAAAATCTGTCAGGGTTTCCACTTTTCCCCCTATATTTGTGATGAAGTGATGGAACTGGATGCCATGATCTTCGTTTTTTGAATGTTGAGTTTTAAGCCAGCTTTTTCACCTTCATCAAGAGGCCCTTTACTTCTGGACTTCTGGTTAAATCTGCCCCTGCATATTTATCCCTATTGTCTTCCTTTTACCTTCTTCTGTTCTCCTGGGGCTCATTCTTCTGTCTCCTCTCAAAGATGCCTGTCTCCTTCCTCTATTTTCCAAATTCGCTGAGTTGCATATCTGTTTTTTCTCTTATTATTTCTATTTCTAGGGCATAGAATCAAGAGGCAACTTGACAGCATGCTGTCACATGAATTTACATTTTGTAATCTGAATGCATACAGTCCTGACATGCGTTTTCAAGGTGTGTTTTCTATGAAAATGTATAGGTTTAACCCTTTCATTAAAACATAATTCAAGTTCATTCTAAAATTGTAACATGTGTAAGTATAGCACAGTATGGTACGGTCTGGTATATGTGAGCGTTTGGCAACCACTGCTGTGGGTCAAGTCCGGCCCTCTTTTTGTTTTTATATCATCTTTGGGCAAAGAATGGTTTCTATGGTTTTTAAATGTTTGAAAAAGGGTGGTCCAGTGGCTAAGGCTCTGAGCTCCCAATACAGGGAGCCCAGGTTTGAAACCTAATTAGGGAATGATATTCCACATGTTGCAACTAAAGATACTGCATGTACAGCTAAGACCTGGTGCAGCCAGATGAAAAATTAAATAGAAATAAATGTTAAAAAGGGCTTCCCAAGTGGCACCTGTGGTAAAGAACCCGCCTGCCAATGCAGGAGACATAAAGAGACTTGGGTTCAATCCCTGTGTCAGGAAGATCCCTTGGAGGAAGGCAAGGAGAATCCCCTGGACAGAGAAGCCTGGTGGGCTACCATCCATGGGGTCAAAAAGGGTTGGACGCAACTGAAGTGACTTAGCACAAATATTAAAAAAAAAAAAAGCACCAAGTAGGAAATAGCACTTGCAGTTTTATGTCCAGTTCTCTTGGCAAAAATAGAGAAAAAGCATATAAAGTTGTGCTAGGAGGAAAGCCCTGCCTCTCATTGCTGACAAGAAATTAATATGTCCAGAAGTGGAAATTCACATACAGGAGGGTTAAATGAGAGTTCTCACAATATGTTCATAAAAATTTAATAAAGTGCTTTCCTATGATATATATGCTCTGTGTGCAGTGTGTGTGTGTGTGTCCATATTATAAGGCAGGATATATAAATGTGTGCTTTTCATACTACGGATTACAGAACCATTTAATGGACCAGGAGATTTGCACCTCAAGCTACAGAGAGATTTTGTTAGGTCACTTTTCTCATTTTTTTTAAAATTTTCTTATTTATTTGGCTGTGCTTAGTTGTGGCATGTGGGATCTAGTTCCCTGACCAGGGATCGAACCCAAGGCCCCTGCATGAGCAACATGAAGTCTTAGCCACTGGACCACCAGGGAAGTCCCTCTTCTCTCATCTTATACCTTAGTTCATTACAAAATAATCTGTTTCCAAGATGACAGTTCTGTTGAGTTAAACATTTATGGAGCTCTCCTTAGGTACTAGGCATTGTGTTGGGTGCTGAGGATGCAAAGAAAAGTGTAACCTGGCTCCTGGCCTTTGGAGATTGCAGTAAATGAACTAGTGGAGATTGTATCTTCTACAGTCTTGTTTTCTGCTATCAGAATGATAGGAATATGAACCAGTAATTTTACTTCTAGGTGCCCACTTCAAAGAATTGAAAGCAGGTACACCAAAAAGTACCTACACATAAATATTCGTAGCAGTACTATTCGCAGTAGCTAAAAAGTAGGCAACAACCTTATCCATCAGCAGATGAATGGTAACCACAACGTGGCATATGCATAAACTGGGATATTGTTCAACCATTAAAAAAATTGAGTTCTTAGTCTACGATATGGATGTACTTTGAAAATATTAAGCTAGGTGAAAGAAAGAAGACAAATTGTCACATCTCAAACATCCAGAATAGGCAGGTTTGCAGAGACATTAAGCAGACTGGTGGTTGTCAGGGGCTGAGAGGAAGAGAGTGGAGGATGACTGCTTAGTGGGTATAGGTGCCTCTTTGGGGTGATGAACATCTTTTGGAGCCACATGAAGGTGGCTGTGTAGCACTGTGGATATGCTAAATGTAGCTGAATTCTACATTTTAATAGGGTTAGTTTTATATTTTATGTGACTATAAAACATTCTGTTTCTGGAATTTCACTTAAAAAAAATGGTGAATTTGTAAATAAACACAACTAGCATCCCAATTGTGGTATTAGCGCATTACTGTGTGCTTACCGTGGTCTGTAGACTCTTCACATGGATTATCTTATTGAATCCTCAAATTAACCCAGTGAGGGAGATGCCATTAGTATAAGCATCTTATGGATGGGCAAACAGAAGTTTAGAAGAGGTGGGTGATGTGTCTAAAGTCATACAGCTGGTAAGAGTCACTCATAAGGTTCCCACTCAGGCAGTGTGAATCTCACACTTGCACTTCTCAGCCTGTCTGCCTCATTGATTAGGATCCCTTGAATCTCTGTCCTTTCATTTCCCCAATGCCTATTTCCCCCACATATGCGGCCTTCAACTTCCCAACCTGATGGGTGAGTCTGAAGGTCAAATAACTCAGGAAAGGTGACCTTCAATTTCACCTGCTGACTCCGGGCTTCCAGAACCCAGGTGACTTAGCAGGGGCCCTGAGCTGCAGCTGTGGTTCTTCTGGCCCACCTTTGCCCTAGTTTCCTTCTAGATGAAATCTCCGTGCCTTTATTAAACAGCAGCACCTCCCGTTGGTCACAAGAGCCCACCCATTTTCTCACATCAGTCATGGACATGCTTCAGTGATTCTTCCTTTTCTCTTCTATTCATCTATTTTTCTCTCCACCCACCCATTTTACCAGCATAGTTAGCTCCACCCCTCCTACAAGCCTTCACCCACTTCTTTTCCTTTATAGCAAAAGTCCTCATAATGTTTGACCCTGAGGCTGGGAAAGATTGAGGGCAGGAGGAGAAGGGGGCGAGAGAGGATGAGATGGTTGGAGGGCATCATTGACTCAATGGACTTGAGTTTGAGCCAACTTCGGGAGACAGTGAAGGACAGGGAAGCTTGGCGTGCTGCAGTTCATGGGGTCGCAGACTCAGACACAGCTGAGCAACCGAACAACAACAACAAAGGTTTGTCTGACCCCTCTGTCTTTAATCTCACTCCTACCTTCACTCTAAATTTGCTAGAGGTCTCTGCTCCACCCTCCACCCTGACTTCTCTGGTTAAGGTCCCCAAGCATCTCCCCATGCCTAGACCCCAGGGTGGCATTCAGTTCTCACCTACTTCATCTATCAGGAGCATTTGGTGCAGTTTCGTCTCTTCTCCAAGATTTTTTTCCTTTGGCTTCCAGAACATTTACTCTCGTCATTTTCCTCCCTGCTCAGCCTCCATGGCTATTTTCATCTTTCTTCTCTGATCTGTTAGATGGGAGGTGCCCAGAGCTGCATCCTGAACCTCTTCTCTTCTCCCCCTGTATCACTCACGTGTGGAGATGGGATCTAGTTTTATGACCTTAAGTACCATCTATATTGGACTTCCCAGGTGGCAGAGTGGTAGAGAGTCTATCTGTCAATGCAGGAGACGCAAGAGACATGGGTTTGATCTTTGGGTGGAGAAGATCCACTGAAGAAGGAAATGGAAACCTACTCCAGTATTCTTTCCTGGAAAATTCCATGGACAGATGAGATCTCAAAGAAATTTCCACTGACAGAGGGATCTCAAAGAATTGTACCAGCCAAGTACACATGTACACATACACACACCATCTATTTGCTGATGATTCCCAGATAAAAGCCTCGACAGCTCTCCTCGGTCTAGGACAGCAGACTCACATCTTCAAGTGCTTGCTTTAGGCATCTCCATGTGATTGCCTAAAAGACATCTCAAATTTAAAGTATTTAAAATTGAATTTCTACACTTCCCTGAAAGCCGATTTATCACAGTCCTTCCAAAGTCTGTTAATGACTGTGTCTGCCTTCCAGTTGCTCAGACTAACAACCTTGGAGTCATCCCAGACTCCCCTTTCTCTCACTCTGCCATCCAGCCTGTCAGAAAAGGCTTTGTCTGTGTCCAATAAAAAAAAAGAGGGCACCCACTATGGAGAACAGTATGATGATGCCTCAAAAAACTAAAATTAGAGTTGCCATATTATCCAGTGATCTCATTTCTGGGCATATATCTGGACAAAACTATAATTCAAAGTGATATATGAACCCTTATGTTCATATCAGCACTATTCACAATAGCAAAGATGTGGAAACAAACTGAACATTGACAGATAAATAGATAAAGGGGATGTGGTATACACATATATTTTGCCACCTGATGTGAAGAGTTGACTCATTGGAAAGGACCCTGATGCTGGGAAAGATTCAAGGCAAGATGAGAAGAGGGCAGCAGAGGATGAGCTGTTTAGATAGCATCATCAACTCAAGGCACACAAATTTGAAGAATCTCCAGGAGACAGTGAAAGACAGAGAAGCCTGGCATGCTGCAGTCCAGAGTTGGAGATGACTTAGTGACTCAACAACAAAGAACAATATTATATGTACTACATTTAATATATATACTGGAATATTACTCAGCCATAAAAAGAATGAAATAATACCATCTGCAGTTACATGGATGGACCTAGTGATTATCATATAAGCGAAGAAAGTCAGAAAGAGAAAGACAAATACTTCATGATATCACTTATATGTGGAATCTAAAACATGACAGAAATGGGATTTCCCTGGGGGGCTTTAGCTCTCGCCATTGTGAGCTAAATAAACAACTGGGACTGGATGACAATTATTGAGATAATTTGCTACACAGCAAAAACTTAACTGAAAACTAGATAACCACCTTTAATCGATTTCTCTTTAATTTGCCTAATTAGATGAAAAATTATTTTAATGCAACAATGTCTATGTAAGTTACTTCGTTTTATAACTTGAGGTCCTTGACCTTTTTAAGTGTTGTCACTCACAAATCTCACTGGTAGGAGCAGGCTTTGTTGCTGTTTTACTGTATTTCTCTTAGGAACCACATCTAGTTTCAAAAAGGCTTGTATTTTTAAGGCCCAAAGCAAAGGACTACAAAAGTAAACTCCTGAAATTTTCAGGCCCTTAAACAGACGTTTGTGACATCTGGTTTCTTGAAATCTTGTAATGAAGATCAGCTCCAAATGCAGAGAAAAACTCAAAGCCACAAGAAAGAAGAGAAAGATTTGCGTCCAAAGGGCCTTAGCTACTACCTGTCCAAATATGCTACCTTAGAAACGGTTAAGTATTTTAAAGGTTTTTCTCTCATTCAACTAAAGGGAAATTATTCTAAATATTTTCCGTATGTTTTGGACAATAATAAAAAGGAATATTTTTAGGGCATTGTTCTCTATGCCAGGGTGTAAAAGTCAGTCATCTTTCTATCGGGGAGCCATAATGGCGGACATGAATTTCTCATTTATTTTATGAAATTTGTAATAAATGAATAAATCAGGAAATCATAATTGCATTTCCCAAATGGCATGAGCAGAAGCCATTAAGGATGCCAGGAAATTTGGGGGAGGGAACAAGTTTCTTTCAGGAATAAAGCCCCCAAACAAAAAACAGCTGTTTTTAAACATTTGACGTGCAGAAAGACGAATTCCACCCTAACCGTTGTTTCACAAAGTGCAAGAATGTCCCGAAGGGTTCTTTTCACTGCAAATGCTTTTGCTCCTGTTATGAAATCATAGTATCTGCTTCTAAAGTCTGCTCTTCATTTTCATCAAATCTGAAGGCAAAAATCAAAAATATGTCACCCTCGTCTTTGGAAATTTTTTTTTTTTGGTCTTTTGAATTTTAAAATATATTTATTTTGGTCAGTGTGGAGAATATTTCCAGGTAGACAGTATTACTCTCCTCAATATGAAATGAGATAAATTTTAAAATGGCAACCAATAACCAGTCTCATGGGGAAAACATGAGATACTCATGCTGATCTATTGCACGTTAAGGTGGGGATAGCAGTGTGTCTGTGTGATCTTTCAATAAATATCCTTCCACTGAAAAAACACACTTTTGTGCTGACACTTTAACAAGCAAACTGAGCCCACAATCCTCAGTGAATTAGAGAAAGAGTCAATGAAATCATCAAGCACAAACTGTCTGGTTAGCAAACTAATTTATGAGATGCTCATTCTCCTCTTTTTTGCTCTTTTTGCATGATAAGTTGCTTCAGTCCTGTCTGACTATGCACAATCCTATGGCCTGTAGCCTGCTAGGCTCCTCTGTCCATGGCATTCTCCAGGCAAGATTACTGGGAGTGGGATGCCATGCCCTC
Source organism: Antilocapra americana (assembly GCA_007570785.1). Taxonomy (NCBI): domain Eukaryota; kingdom Metazoa; phylum Chordata; class Mammalia; order Artiodactyla; family Antilocapridae; genus Antilocapra; species Antilocapra americana. The sequence continues at coordinate 1,247,820 of ML661340.1, read as the reverse complement.
CTCCAGGGGATCTTCCCGACTCAGGGATTGAACCTAGATGTCCTGCATTACAGGCAGATTCTTTATGGTCTGATCTACTAGGGAAGACTTTTTGCTCTTTAAGTAAATGGTATTCTCAACCTTATTTTGGGCTCACTTGGTAAAGATTCCCCCTGCCAATGCAGAAGATGTGTGTTTGATCCACCCACCGATATTTAGTTTTTACTTTTTTAACATTTGGGTTTTTCTGATGTGGACCACTTTTAAAGTCCTTATTGAAGGTTTTTTGTTTTTTTTTAAATATAATACTGTTTATTTTTTATGTTTTGGTTTTTTTGCTAGAAAGGCGTGTGGGATCTTAGTTCCGTGACCAGGGATTGAACCCACATCCTCTGCACTGGAAGGCAAACTCTTAACCACTGGACCACCAGGGGAGTCTCTAATCCTAATTTTAAGTTGTCTTATTCCGCCTGCCAATGCAGGAGATACAAGAGACGCAGATTCAATCCTTGGGTCAGGAAGATTCCCTTGGAGTAGGAAATGGCAACCCACTCTAGTATTCTTGACTGGAAAGTTCCATGGACAGAGGAACCTGGCCAGCCTGTGGTGTTGCAAAGAATTGGACGCGACTGAGCATGCAAACGAACAGGCAAATTTCTCTGACTCTGAATTAGGACTACTGGTTTATCACGAAACTTGAATTAATTGAGCCAGGAATTCCATGACTTTATAGATGCCTTTTGGGAATAAGATTATTTTAACAAACAACATGGAAATAGTTTGTGATATGTTACATATTTGGATGGGAATAAAATGAAAATTATTCTCAGTCTATGTGCGCCTATGTCTTTTTGGCTAATGGTAGCTTGCCAGAAGCCTATGGTCAGTATATGTAAAATGTTACTTATTGAGAGTAATGGGAACCCTTTGTGACCTCCAATTTCAATTTTTATAGCTTAGAGGAGTTAAAAGAACTGATGATGGAATGCTTGTAACAGGTTCTGCATCATGACCTAGTGATTGCACAACACACTTTCTCCAGGACACATTTTTTCCCGCAAAGTCATCACTCAGAATGCTGCCTTCTCTCTTAGGGAGAAAGCCCCAGAAGATCAGGGTAAAAGGCCTCCCCTTTGACCCATGAGCAATGCAGATTACAGAATCTGTTGCGTATGACTGCATCTTCTATTTCAAGGCTTTGCAATACAAATCTAGAATGGAGACGTTTGCAAAGGTGAAGTGGCGGTGTGTTGGGGCCAATGATATAACTTCTTATTTGGGGATATTTTTCTCAAAGGGTCTCCTCTGAGGTCCTGGGACCCCAGAGGCACTAAAGGATCTCTGTTATGGCCACAAACGTAACACAGGATCCACCAACCCGATTTTCTTTTTTGGATCTGTCTGCATTTTCCCCATTTCAGTCTATTTTGGTAACTGGCTAAATCATATAAACAGCTCTGAAAGCCCAAGAACGAAGCATGCAATTGCATTCATTCTGGAGAACATTAATTGCGTGTCTATGGTTTGGAGAGCTGTGTCCTGGGTGCTGAATGTAAACTGTGGGCTTTGCTCTCCTCGCACGGAGCCCGAGTTCCCATTTTAGATGGGGCGTGCTTGCACGTACACACAGATGCCAGCACCCAGCCACCGAAGTGAAAACACTGCTAACCTGTGACCCACAAATCTACCCAGACTGGAGAATGCAAGTTACAATTTAGGGATGCCCTTGATGCAAACATATTCAAACCTGATCTTCCAGACATGACAATTTGAAATGTACATGAGTATGGGGGACAGCAAAGGTCCTTTGCCAACAAAGGTGTAAATAGGCAAGGCTATGGTTTTTCCAGTAGTTATGTATGGATGTGAGAGCTGGACCATAAAGAAGGCTGAGCACCGAAGGATTGATGCTTTTGAATTGTGGTGTTGGAGAAGACATTTGAGAGTTTCTTGGGCTGCAAGCAGATCAAACCATCAATCCTAAAGAAAATTAATCCTGAATATTCATTGAAGGGATTGATGCTGAAGCTGAAGCTCCAATACTTTGGCAACCTGATGTGAAGAGCCAGCTCATTAGAAGAGACCCTTATGCTGGGAAAGATTGAAGGCAGAAGGAGAAGGGGACGACAGAGGATGAGATGGTTGGATGGCATCACTGACTCAATGGACATGAGTTTGGGTAAACTCCAGGAGTTGGTGATGGACAGGGAGGCATGGCGTGCTGCAGTCCAAGGAGTCACAGAGAGTCAGACACAACTGAGTGACTGAACAATATGAGGGATGGCCATGGGCTCTGTCCGTCCAGTGGCTCCAGTTTACAGGGAAACGTGTTAGAACAAGCTAACCAGGGCCAAAGGGCTTGTCCAGGAGTACAGGATTGGGTTGAGAGGAAGTCATTACCTATTTTGGTCTTTTGGTTTCTTCTAGATATTTCCATCATCATAGCGTACAGACATGAACTGGAGAAATCAGAGATTCTTGCCTGCAATGCAGGAATCCCGGGTTCAATCCCTAGGTTGGGAAGATCTCCTGGAGAAGGGCATAGCAACCCATTCCTGTATTCCTGCCTGGAAAATTCCATGAACAGAGTAGCCTGGAGGACTATAGTCCATGGGGTCACAAAGAACTGGACATGACTGAGCAATTAACACTTTCACTTTTTCTGATTTAATATTGGTCTCTGATTTCACCATTTTTCCTTTAGAACTTTGAGTGCGTCATAGATTTCTTAAGCTTTAGTTCATCTGGAGGAAAAACACAGATACCCTTCTTATATAAACTCTAGGTATTACAAAACAGGGCAATTACAGGTCCACCACATCCGGGTGCAACATATGCAATCTGACTAAAGACCAGCTCACACCCAGGATTGGAGGTGGAGGTGGGTAACAGGGGATAAAGCAGCAGATTCTAGCCTTTCTGCCTTCATGAAAGCAACAGTCCTTGTTTTTCTCAGTCCCAGGTATCCCGATGTTCTCTGTCTTGAGCGGCATCTTTCAGGCTGAGAGTAGGGCTTCATTAGGTTGGGAGACCAACTGCCCTGCTTTGTCCAGAAGGTCCTGGTTTCAGTCCTAAACGTTCATGAATCCCAGGAACGGCCCCAGCCCTGGGAAAACCAGGATGGCCACCCCAGCCTTAGCTCTAAGAGAAATACTGAGCACAGAATGGTCCTGTAGCCAAAAAAGTTTAGAAACTGTTTCTTACGGTTTTCACCTTTTAGAGATATAAAAGGCAATAATACTATATCAAGGCACTTAATGAGCTCTTCAGCAAAAATATCTCTTGAAATTCCTTGTTTCCTAAATTTATTTGGCCATAGAACCCTTGACAGCATCTCTCT
>ML661340.1:1202474-1244101 GCA_007570785.1 Antilocapra americana | reverse complement strand
GCATCTATGGACACCTTATCTTTGACAAAGGAGGCAAGAATATACAATGGAGAAAAGACAACCTCTTTAACAAGTGGTGCTGGGAAAACTGGACAGCCACTTGTAAAAGAATGAAACTAGAACACTTTCTAACACCATACACAAAGAAAAACTCAAAATGGATCAAAGATCTAAGCATAAGACCAGAAACTATAAAACTCCTAGAGGATAACATAGGCAAAACACTCTCTGACATAAACCAAAGCGGGATCCTCTATGACCCACCTCCCAGAATATTGGAAATAAAAGCATGAATAAACAAATGGGACCTAATTAAAATTAAAAGCTTCTGCACAACAAAGGAAACTATAAGCAAGGTGAAAAGACAGCCTTCAGAATGGGAGAAAATAATGGCCAATGAAGCAATGGACAAACAATTAATCTCAAAAATATACAAACAACTCCTGCAGCTCCATTCTAGAAAAATAAACGACCCAATCAAAAAGTGGGGTCAGACATTTCTGACCCCACTCAACAGACATTTCTACAAAGAAGACATAAAAATGGCTAACAAACACATGAAAAGATGCTCAACATCACTCATTGTCAGAGAAATGCAAATCAAAACCACAATGACAGCATCTCTTTTAACACTGTTGATTTTAACTTGGAAAATACTCTTATGGCTACAAGGATATTATGATTTATAAGAAGCATATTCCTGATATATATTTGGTTTTTGTGGTTCCTGGTGTACAACTTCCCAAACCCTTGGAATTTCCCAAGAAGTATGAGAAATGTGAGCATCTTTGGTCATAATATTTGGTCTCTAGTCTTCAGTTTGTGAAATCACTTCTGAGCCATCAGGATAAAATGAGTGTCTTGTTATTCATAATAAGCCCCCCTTTCCAGCACAACTAGGCTTATGTTAATGAGGTAAATTTTGAAGAGCATCTAAAGGATGGGGACTGGTTGCTAGGAAATCAACCATGAATTTCTGGCTCTTCCCGATTTCTGGAGAGGGAAGAGAGGCTAGATGTTGAACCCATCACCAATGGCCAGTAATTTAATCAGTCATGCCTGTAATGAAGGCTACATAAAAATCCCAAAAAAAGGGGTTCAGAGAGTCTCTGAGTTTGTGAATGCTTGGAGGTTTGAGAAGAGTGCCCTCTTGAGAGAGTGTGGAAGCTTTTGTCCTTTCCCTATACATCTTTGCTGTACACATTTCCTGCATCTGGCTGTTCCTGAATTGTAACCTTTTAGAATAAACGAGTCGCTCAGTCGTGTCTGACTCTTTATGACCCCATGGACTGTAGCCTATGAGGTTCCTCCATCCATGGAATTTTCCAGGCAAGAGTACTGGAGTGGGTTGCCATTTCCTTCTCCAGGGGATCTTCCTGACCCAGGGATTGAACCTGGGTGTCCAACATTGCAAACAGACACTTTTACCATCTGAGCCACCAGGGAAGCTCAGAATAAACCAGTGATCTAGTAAGTAAAATGTTTCTCTGAATTCTATGAGCAGGTCTCGTTGGGACCTCTGACCTCGAGTCAGTTAGTCAGAAGCCCAGGTGACAATCTAGGCTTGCTTAGGTATCTCAAGTGGGGGCAGTCATGGGGGATGAGCCCTTAACTTGTGGGCCCTGACACCGTCTCCTGGCGGACAGTGACAGAACTGACTTGAATTGGAGGACATCCGACTGGTGGAGTGAGGAAGCAATCTCAAACCCACACACTGAAATTAAACGTAGACTTTTTAGTTGCCCTTTTCAATATTGTGGAGTAATGAACATATCAAGCGCTGTTTTCAATTAAGCAAGTTTCTGGAAGCATCTACCACCCTTCCCTAATTCACTAGAAGAGTGGCTACCAGGCTCCTCTGTCCGTGGGATTTTCCAGGCAAGAGGACTGGAGTGGGTGGCCATTTCCTCCTCCAGAGGATCTTCCCAACCAGGGATGGAGCCACGTCTCTTACATCTCCTGCACTGGCAGGCAGATTCTTTACCACTGAGCCACTGGGGAAACTCTATTTTTATACATATTTTTTGGTAGTGTACCAACATTGTGTTGGGGCTTCCCTGTTGGTTCAAATGGTAAAGAATCTGACTACACTGTGGGAGGCCAGAGTTCGATCGCTGGGTCAGGAAGAGCCCCTGGGGAAGGGGATAGCTACCCACCCCAATAGTCTTGCCTGGAGAATTCAATGGGCCGAGGAGCCTGGCGGGATACAGTCCATGCCCCCCTCTTCTACCTTCAAAGAGGAAAGTTGGCAGGTAGGTCATTATTCTTGTACAGATTGTACCACAGGTCATAGATCACAGAATGACTTCAAAGGACACTCAGCCCCGCGTTACTGCATAAAAGACAGATAACCAGTAAGGGCTTACTGTATAGTACAGGAAACTCTACTCAGTATTCTGTGATAACCTATATGAGAAAAGAATCTGAAAAAGAGTGAATATATGTATAACTAAATCACTTTGCTGTACACCTGGAACTAACACGACATTGTAAGTCAACTATAGTTCAATAATTTTTTTTAAAGGTAAAAAATAAAAAGAAAAAGAGGAGAGATGTGTTTCTGATTCCCATTTCTGACTAAGAAGGCATTTTCCCCTCAGTAACAAGGTGTTACAAGCGATGGTTAGAGGTGTCTAGAATCATTTATAGGTTGAATAAGCTTCTGTGCTTTGACCTAAGACATTTCTCACTGCAGACCTAACAGTGGTGCCTAGGATCTGGTGTGTGATTGGCTCAGAAATATTTTTACTGAATGGAACTACCCTTCACTTATACTCTTGCTTCCATGGGGGTGGGGGTGGGGTGGGGGGCTGGATTTTGAATGATAAACTTTTATAACACAACTTGTTTAAAAATTAGAGATAATTTGTATTTATTTTTTGTCTTTTCATATTTTGCTTTTTATTTATTTTTAAAACTTATTTATTTTGATTGGAGGATAATTACTTTACAACACGGTGATGGTTTTTGCCATACATCACTATGGGTAGGCCATAGGCGTACATGTGTACCCTCCAGCTGAAACCCCCCACCAACCTCCCACCACCCCATTCTTCCAGGTTGTCACAGAACACTGGCTTTGGGTGCCTTGTCTCATATGTCAAACTCTCACTGATAACTTGCGTTATATTCGAAGGTTGCCTTAGAAAAAACTTTCAGGATCTAAAGTTTACAGTCTGCACCATGTCTTTCTATTAGAGACTACGTTTCAATCTGCTGAGAAGCATGTGAACAACCTCTTAGAATTTCAGGATGTCAGAATACAGCCTGTTCTCAAAAAATGGCAACGGGTGTTATCTATTAATTGGACCAGGTACCTTGGATCATCTACTTAGATGGATAAACTGAGGCTCAAGAAGATGAAGTTGCTTATCCCTGTAAATGTCAGGATGGGGGCACTATTCTTAATTTGACGAATTCCCATCATATCTCATCTCAATATTCTTCAGATTATTACTTCTGAGAAAATGTAAAGTGAGGATTCAATTCCAAGTCTATATGAGTCAGTGCAACCTCATTCCCCTACCCCTTTGAATATCTATCAAATGGTACTATATTCTCTTTTTTAAAAAAATAATTTATTTTATTTTTTAAGGTCTTTATTGAATTTGTTACAATGTTACTTCTGTTTTATGTTTCGGTTTTCCAGCGATGAGGCACAGGGGTTCAGCTCCCCGACTGGGGCCAACCAGGGATCAAACTGCCCCCTGCCCTGCAAAATCTTAACCACTGAAAAGTGAAGTGAAAGTCACTCCAGTTGTGTCCAACTCTTTGGGACCTCATGGACAACTATTCTACAGGTCAGAATACTGGAGTGGGTAACTAGCTGTTCCCTTCTTCAGGGGGTCTTCCCAACCCAGGATCGAACCCAGGTCTCCTGCACCGCAGGCAGACCCTTTACCAGCTGAGCCACAAGGGAAGCCCAAGAATACTGGAGTGGGAAGCCTATCCCTTCTGCAGTGGACCTTCCTGACCCAGGAATCTAACTGGGTCTCCTGCATTGCAGGCAGATTCTTTACCAACTGAGCTAACCACTGGACCTCTAAGGAAGTCTAGGCATTATATTTTCTATAACCAGCACTGCACGATCAAATCAGACTTCCTCAGTTTTTAGTCTGTGATGGAGATTATGTAAAGGATGTTTATTAGGGAGTGTATTTGATATGGACTCCTGCCAAAAAGAGAAAATTTGCCTGACTAAGTGTGGCAAGCTGAGCTGTGATGCAGTCTGGCAATAGCTTCAGTTCATCCCACTAGGACCCCTGAAGCAAAGATCTTGACCTTTATGACCTCTATGAATCAGTCACTGGATGAGGGCGTGGCAGAGGGGATGTGACTTTGAGTGAAGAAATTCCTTTTCACCACAATGGTCATCATGGGGGCAACACACTGAGAGTCTGGGCCCTGCAGCATTGCCAGCAGCTGAGGGAGTGAGTTTCATTCCTGTCCGGAGTCTGTGCTGAGCCCTGAAAGGCCCGCCATGGGCTTCATCCCATCTTTTCTCCCAGGCTGGAGATGATTAGATTAAAATGTCCTACACTTATCCAGAGTGAAGTAAGCCAGAAGCAAAAACAACAATACAGTATATTAACGCATATATATGGAATTTAGAAAGATGGTAACGAGAACCCAACATGCGAGACAGCAAAAGGAACACAGATGTATAGAATAGACTCGTGGACTCTGTGGATGAGGGAAAGGGTGGGATGATATGGGAGAAGGGCATTGAAGCATGTTAATTATCATATGTCTAATCAATCGCCAGCCCAGGATTGATGCTCGGGGCTGGTGCAGCGAGATTTCCCAGGGGGGGAGGGAGGAGGGAGGGGGGTTCTGGAGGGGAAGCATATGTAAACCCATGGTGATATCATGACATTGTATGGCAAAAACAATAAAAAAAAAAAATGTCCTACACTAGCTTCTGTGATGCATCAAAGAAGAGGACTGAAGCCAATATAGGAGTGGCTACAGAGCCGACTCCTTTTTGAAACAAATCTGGACAGATAATAATAATCCTTTGAATGTCAGCTTTTGGATGCTAATTCTGTTTACTTTGATAGAGTAGTGCTCAGTCGCTCTGTTGTGTCCAACTCTTTGTGGCCCCATGGACTGTAACCCGCCATGCTCCTCTGTCTATGGGATTCTCCAGGGGAGAATATTGGAGTGGGTTGCTGTTTCCTTCCCTAGGGGATCTTCCCAATTCAGAGATCTAACCTGCATCACTTGCATCTCCTGCATTGGCAGGTGGATTCTTTACCATTAATGCCACCTGGGATTTCCTGATGGAATAGAGATGATGGTTAAAAAAAAACCCCAAAACAACCTCCTGAATTTAAAAAGAAGGCAGAGGAGGATGAGGAAGATGGGGAGAGGAGGAAGGGGAGAAGAAGAGACAGTTATGGTGCCAGAATAAGGGCATTTTTAAACCCTGTTTCATTTTTTTTGTATATTTCTGTGCAATCTTGTATTGTGCACCATTAAAAAAATATCATGTGATATAAGTACAAATTACTGTCCCTACCTAGGAGACAGACTTCAGAGCCCTGAATCTCAGGGCAAGCAAAGAATAGTGGCTGGTGACAGCCAGGCTGCTTAGAGAGTTAATTCTTAGGTAGGTTGATAAGAAGCCCAGGATCCCCGGGGAGGAGAAAGGGGTCTGGGGCTCTTGAGGAGGAGAAAAGGACAAACATTTTCTTCTACATTGCTTTGTCTTAGTCCCATAAAATCTTTAAGCCCAAAGCTAATGATTACACAACAAAATTCATCTTGCTCAAGGGAACATTTTTCCTTTAACTCTGTACTAATGATTATTTAATAACACTATATCTTGCTCAAGGACATCTTTCTCCTTTTTAACAAGAACCTTCTGACTAATCTTGTTATTTTAAGATGTATGTTGTGGGAGTGGGTCTGGCAAAAGTATACAAGGCCTTGATAAGACTCTCTGGCCCCCTTCTGATGTTTATGTCAGAAGTTACATCTGTCCTTTTTCACTGTAATAAAGTTTCTGCTACACAAAACCTCTTGAGGGATCAAGCCTGGTCCCTGGTCCCTTGTCCCAAAGCTAAATCTTCTTCAGAGATCAAGAATTCGACATCCATCACCGTAAGCTGTCACTGCTAGAGTGACACTGCTTGGTTCAGTCTCTCCATCACACATGGGCTATGAAACAATGGGTCTCATGTTCCCAGGACTCTGCCTTAGAAGATGGTTGGAGAGTTTTACACCAGTCAAAGTGGAAGTGTTAGTCACTCAGTCATGACTGACTCTTTGTGACCCCATGGACTGTAGCCTGCCATGCTCCGCTATCCATGGAAGTCTCCAGGCAGGAATACTGGAGTGCGTATCCATTTCCTTCTCGAGGGGATATCTTCCCAACTGAGAGATCGAACCTGGGTGTCCTGCATTGCAGGCAGATTCTTTACCTTCACTCCAGGGCACCACTCAAAATATACAACCTCACCATATGACCCAGCAATTTCACTCCTGGATTTATATCCAAAAAACCCAAACATTAATTCCCATGTTCACAGCAGCATGATTACAATTGCCAAGTTACAGAAGCAATCTTAGTGTCCATCAGCAGATGAAAGAATAAAGAAGATGTAATACAATAAATAATGCAATAAATGAGATCAAAAACACCCTGGAGGGAACCAACAGTAGAATAACAGAGACAGAAGACAGGATAAGTGAGGTAGAAGACAGAATGGCAGAAATAAATGAAACAGAAAGGAAAAATGAAAAAAGAAGATGTGATACAAATCAACAATGTAATACTACTCAGCCATAAAAAAGAACAAAATTTTGGGACTTCTTGGGTCATCCAGTGGTTCAGAATCCACCTTCAAGTACAGGGGACTTGGGTTTGATTCCTGGTTGAGGAACTAAGATTCCACATAGTTCAGGGCCACTAAGGCTGTGCACCACAACTACTGAAATTGTGGGCCCTGGAGCCCAAACACCACATCTAGAAGGAGCCAGTGAACTGCAACTATTGAGCCAGCACAAGCAAAAAAAAAAAAAAAGAACAAAATTTTGCCATTGCAGCAATAGAGGGCATTATGCTGAATCAGACAAAGAAAGAAATATTGTCTGATATTGCTTAAATATATAAAATCTGAAAAATACAACAAACTAGTGAATATAATATACTTACAGATAAAGAGAACAAATTAGTGGTTACCAGAGATTAGCGGTTACCACTGTCTCCGGAACCAGTGGTTACCAGAGAGGGAAGCGGGAGGGGCATTATAGGGGAAGGGGAGTGGGAAGGACAAACTATTGGGTATAAGATAGTCTCAAGAAAATATTGTACAACACAGGAAAAATAGTCAATATTTTATAATAACTATAAGTGAAGTATAACCTTTAAAAATTGGGATTCACTATATTGTACATCTGTAACATGTAAAAATATGCAACAGTCCAGTTCAGTTGCTCAGTCATGTCTGACTCATAGTGACCCCATGGAAGCACACCAGGATTCCCTGCCCATCACCAACTCCCAGAGTTTACTCAAATTCATGTCCATCAAGTCAGTGATGCCATCCAGCCATCTCATCCTCTGTCGTCCCCTTCTTCTCCTGTCTTCATTCTTTCCCAGCATCAGGGTCTTTTCCAATGAGTCAGTTCTTTGCATCAGGTAGCCAAAGTATTGGAGCTTCAGCTTCAGCATCAGTCCTTCCAATGGATATTCAGGCACCAACTGCTGCTGCTGCTGCTGCTAAGTCGCTTCAGTCATGTCCGACTCTGTGTCATGCCATAGATGGCAGCCCACCAGACTCCCCCATCCCTGGGATTCACCAGGCAAGAACACTAGGGTGGGTTGCCATTTCCTTTTCCAATGCATGAAAGTGAAAAGTGAAAGTGAAGTCACCCAGTCGTGTCCAACTCTTTGCCACCCCACAGACTGCAGCCTACCAGGCCCCTCGGTCCATGGGATTTTCCAGGCAAGAGTACTGGAGTGGGTTGCCATTGCCTTCTCCAAAGGCATCAACTACACTTCAATAAAAAATAAGCTGTAGGTTCAAAAAAGCAAAAAATACATGAACCTGCTGTTTCTTTCCCCAATGCATATCCTTCCAGCTGACCTCCATCCTAGACCTTTCAATTGTGCATCTAGAATGATCTGTCTTTTTCTGTAGTAAAGACTTTCTTCATATAATCAACCCATTGTAAACTACCCATTATCCTCTCAGAGGAACACTGTTTTTCTTGAATTACTGGAGGCTGCTCTTTCTTTTACAGTCTTTATATTCTTAATCTGGGACAGGCATCAACATTGTCCTCAATCCCTTTCCTGTGCCTGGATATCAATTGCCCTCTGGTAGAAATCCTCTTGTTTTGGGTCATGCCATCCACCTAACCCAGCCTCCATCCCTGTGGATCACTGTCATTTACTGGCCTTCTGATCTCTCTCACATTTAGGAAAGCCTTGGTAGTCAGTTCAGTCTCCTCTATGTCACCATCTACAACATCCAGATCAGCTTGATGTCCATGTCAACAACGCCAGACATGATGACCTCTAAGGCTTCTTGACCTGAGAACTAATGCATTGACTTCCACTGCATCTTAGCATCTCTGTTTCACTAGCACTCCCTATACCTTTTTACCACCATACAGTGTCACCTCTGAAAACTCCAACGGCTTAATGTTCCGGCTTGAGTCTCCCAAGAGGTCAACCTTGAGAAGAGACACCAGTCCAAGTAGTTCGTGCTTATGCTTAGTCACTCAGTCATGTCTGACTCTTTGTGACCCTTTGGACTGTAGCCCACCAGGGTATTCTGTCCTTGGGATTTTTCAGGCAAGAATACTGGAGTGGGTTACCGTTTCCTCCTCTGGGGGATCTTCTCCACCCAGGGATCAAACCCACGTCTCCAGTGTCTCCAGCAGCATTGCAGGTGGATTCTTTATGCGATGAGTCATCTCAGCAGGGGACTGGAGTGACAAGAAAGAGAAGGAAACAGAGCATCCCTTAGAGTTATCCCACCTGGAGAAGGGAGAAGGAGCCAGGCAGTTACCCTCTGGTTCCCATCACCCCTTGGCTGAGGGCTGCTTCTAGTAGACAGTAACTGCTTGGTGTTCCTGGCCTGAGAAGGTGCTGAACTGAAAACAAGTAATAGTCTGGCTAGAGAAGGGTGCATAGAAATAAGGACTGGGGGTCACAGGCAGCATCCACTTCACCCACCAATTCTGTTCTCTTAATGCTGTATTTCCCCTAAATATGCCTCTTGTCTTTACTGAGGTCCCTAATCCCTTGACTCATTCATTTTCAGCTAAATGATCAGCCTCCTGGTACCACAATTCCTTCCATATGGAGCCTGGGTCCCAAGAACAATTTAAGCTTCTTTCTCTCAAGCCTCTCAGATTCATTGTCTCCTGGCTGTTGTTTTCCTCTTCTTTCTTCTTTTCTCAACCACAATTTGGTATTTCCCAACTAAGCTCAGACTATAATAGCTAGAAAGAATTGCCCACCCAGGCACACTGGTGCCACTGCAAATTAATGGAAATCAGTCTCTCCAGTTTTTTATGTATTTTTTTTTTTTACTTATTTTAGGTCAGCCCTCTCTTTAATAACTCTCAGCAACTCAGCTGAACTTTCCCTCTCTCTTCAAGGCATCTCCTCTGCTTTTATGCCTCTCATTCTCTGTCGATGACTCAGCCAGATTTCTTGCTAGAATGGTCTATATTTATTGCCTCCATTTTCTTCTTCTCTTCCTTCTTCCTCAACCTGGCCCAGTGTGATCTCTAGCTCCGTGACCACAATAAAAAAGATTTTACTCTGAGAACAAACTCTGTGCCGACTTAACGGACATTCCTACTCTCATCTTCTTAGTGACATTCTTGGATATTTTCTGGCTTTGGAATTTTCCCATCTCTTATTTTCTGTGCCACCCAGCTATCTTAGTTTTCTACTTCTCTTTCTGGCTAGTTCTTCTCTCTCTGAACAGTCTCATCATCTTCGATGCATCCACTGAATGCTTGAGCTCCTCAAAATTCTCTCTCTCCCTTGGCCCCTGTCCTTTCCTTTGTAATCTTTCCAGAAATAATCATACTCTTTTGAAGCCTGTATTTTCTATCTACAGGTTAGCTTTCTCCTTTGGGATTTAGGCTCATATGTGCTGTCGTTTATGTCGATTGTCTCAAAGACACACTAATGTTGATATATTTTAGCAATCCCTCCGGTCTGTGCAGACTGGACTAGGAGCTAGCCTCAATACTCTTTCACCTTATCTTCCTGAATCTCACTTCTTAAGTATCTCTTGAAATCTTGAACTCATCCTTCAGTTTCCACTTTTTTGGAGCTATAGCTATTTCTTTCCAGTATTACAAAACTGGGCCCATCCTGTCCTCTCCCAACTCTTCTAATCCATTCTCTCAGCAGCAGCCAAAATTAACTTCATGAAATTCAAATGTCATCATGTCCCCCCTGTCCCCAGCCTCTCTTAAGATTCCTCAATGGCTCCCTAGTACTTTACGGATTAAGATGTGCCTTCCTGACACGTCCTATGAGATCCTGCTTCATCTGGTCCTACTTACATCTCCAGCTCACTCTGCTCTAGCCACACTGCCTGTATTTTTATTCTGACTCTTCCAATTCTCCCCACATTCGCAGGACTTCTTCACACTCTGAACCCTCCTCCCATCTCTTTCTATAATAATTGACCCCAGCTTGTGGGTTGGAGTCACATCTTTTCATCAAGTAACATGTCTCTCTTGTGTTACCTTAGCAAAGAAGACTTTGCTGATACCTTAGTAGGTCAATTCCTTTTGCCATAAATTCTTACTGCATCATGTAAATCTTCATAGCATCTCTCCCAGTTTCAATTTTACCATCATTGGCATGACTTTTTGATTAATGCCTGCCATGCCATCAGATTTTAAGCTCCAGGCAGACAGGATGATGCTTTATCATGGTACCAGGGTACTTGGTCGATGCTCAGAAAATATTTATTGCAAGAGTGACAATTAATGAGTGAATAATTTTCTATTTCCTAGAGAAAATCAAGTTTTGAGGTGTGAACACCCTCATTTTCCAACCCACACTTTAATGAGTTTTTAGTACCAAAAAGATCTCAGTTCTTGATGAGTCCTCCCCACTGTGTTCTTAATCACATGCCCTCCCTGATCTGGTTCCAATGACTTCATCTTTTCCAAGTTTCAGTGTTTCCTCATTGCCTTATTCCTTTCTTGCATCCATTTATATTTTCAAGCCCCACCAGAAAAAATTATCCTCCCCAATCTTGAATTTTGTCTGCCTTCACTTCTCATTTTCATGTGCTGTCACCTTCTCTAATGACTATGGAATTAAATTCAAATCATTTTCTTGAACTCCAGATCCAAATTACCAACTGGTGATTTGGTGTATTTATCTGTACGTATCAAGGGCTCTTCTAATTCAACCTGTTTCAACTTTTTTGAACCTGCTCTTCCTTTCTTTCTTTGCGTGCTTACCAAATCACTTCAGTCCTGTCCAGTTCTTTGTGACCCTATGGACTGTAGTCCACCAGGCCCCTCTATCCATGGGATTCTCCAGGCAAGAATACTGGAGCGGGCTGCCATTCCTTCCTCCAGGGGATCTTCGTGACCACAGGCTTAAATCCACGTCTCTTGTCTCTTGCATTGGCAGGTGGGTTCTTTACTGCTAGTGCCACCTGGGGGGAAAAAGTACTATCCCTCACTCAACTACCAAATCAGGGTTCTGATCCTTATCCTAATTGCCTTTAGTTCAATTCAGTTCAGTTGCTCAGTCATGTCCAACTCTTTACAATCCTATGGATTGTGGCATGCCTGGCTTCCCTGTCCATCACCAACTCCCAAATGCTCAAACTCATGTCCATTAAGTCAGTGATGCCATCCAACCATCTCATCCTCTGTCATCCCCTTCTCCTCCTGCCTTCCATCTTTCCCAGCATCAGGGTCTTTTCCAGTGAGTCAGTTCTTTGCATCAGGTGACCAAAGTATTGGAGTTTCAGCTTCAGCCTCAGTCCTTCTAATGAAAATTCAGGACTGATTTCCTTTAGGATGGACTGATTGGATCTCCTTGCAATCCAAGGGACTTTCAAGAATCTTCTCCAACACCACAGTTCAAAAGCATCAATTCTGTGGTCCTCAGCTTTGTTTATGGTTCAGCTCTCACTTCCATACTTGACTACTGGAAAAACCATAGCTTTGACTAGATGGACTTTTGTTGGCAAAGTAATGTCTCTGCTTTTTAACATGCTGTCCAGGTTGGTCATAGCTTTTTTCCCAAAGCAAGCGTCTTTTAATTTCAAGGCTACGGTTACCATCTGCAGTGATTTTGGAGCCCAAGAAAATAAAGTCTGTCACTGTTTCCATTGTTTCCCCATCTATTTGCCATTGAGTGATGGGATTGGATGCCATGATCTTAGTTTTTTGAATGTTGAGTTTTAAATTAACTTTTTCTCTCTCCTCTTTCACTTTCATCAAGAGGCTCTTTAGTTCCTCTTCACTTTCTGTCATAAGAGTGGTGTCATCTGCATATCCAAGATTATTAATATTTCTCCCGGCAATCTTGATATCAACTTGTGCTTCATCCAGTGTGGCATTTCTCGTGATGTATTCTACATATAAGTTAAATAAGCAAGGTGACACTATACAGCCTTGACATACTCCTTTCCCAATTTGGAACCAGTCTGTTGTTCCATATCCAGTTCTAACAGTTGTTTCTTGATTTGCATACAGATTTCTCAAGAGGCAGGTAAGGTGGTCTGGTATTCCCATATCTTGAAGAATGTTCCATAGTTTGTTGTGATTTACATGGTCAAATGCTTAGGCATAATCAATAAAGCAGAAGAAGATGACTTTCTGGGATTCTGTTGCTTTTTCGATGATTCAACAGACATTGGCAATTTGATCTCTGGTTTCTCTGCCTTTTCTTTTTTTTTCTTTTTTTTTAATTTTAATTTTAATTTTTGTTTTCTCTCCCTTTTATTGTTTTTGCCATACAATGCCATGATATCACAATGGGTTTACATATGCTCCCCCTCCAGAAACCCCTCCCTCCCCCCCCTCCTTCCTCCCTCCCCCCGGGAAATCTCGATGCACCAGCCCCGAGAATCAATCCTGGGCTGGCGATTGATTAGACATATGATAATTAACATGTTTCAATGCCATTCTCCCATATCATCCCACCCTTTCCCTCATCCACAGAGTCCACGAGTCAATTCTATACATCTCTGCCTTTTCTAAAACCAGCTTGAACATCTGGAAGTTCACGGTTCATGTATTGCTGAAGCCTGGCTTGGAGAATTTTGAGCATTACTTTACTAGCTTGTGAGATGAGTACAATTGTGTGGTAGTTTGAGCATTCTTTGGCATTGCCTTTCTTTGGGATTGGAATGAAAACTGATCTTTTCTAGTCCTGTGGTCACTGCTGAGTTTTCCAAATTTGCTGGCATATAGAGTGCAGCACTTTTACAGCATCAGATTTTAAGATTTGAAATAGCTCAGCTGGACTTTCATCACCTCCACTAGCTTTATTTGTAGTGATGCTTCCAAAGGCCCACTTGACTTCACATTCCAGGATATCTGACTCTAGGTGAGTGATCACACCATCGTGGTTATCTGAGTCATGAAGGCCTTTTTTGTTTAGTTCTTCTGTGTATTCTTGCCATCTCTTCTTAATATCTTCTGCTTCTGTTAGGTCCATACCATTTCTGTCCTTTATTGAGCCCATCTTTGCATGAAATGTTCCCTTGGCATCTTTAATTTTCTTGAAGACATCTCTAGTCTTTTCGATTCTATTATTTTCCTCTATTTCTTTGCATTGATCGCTGAGGAAGGCTTTCTTATCTCTCTTTGCTATTCTTTGGAACTCTCCATTCAAATGGGTATATCTTTCCTTTTCTCCTTTGCCTTTAGTGTCTCTTTTTTTCTCAGCTAACTTAGTCTCTATTCCAATTAGTCAACATGGCTTGTCTATGGTGCTTCTTAAATATTTGTGGAATCTCTGCATTTAGTCAGTACTGATTCTCATCACTAGTTCTGGGACTATGGAAAGAGCTCCCAAACGTTCTCCTAAGTCACCCCAGCCCCACTTTAGAAGTGTGTTTCTACTGCTATGGTGATCTTTCTAAGGCAGTCTGGTCCTGAGTAATCCATCTCCCCCAAGTTTCACATACTCCCCAAAGCGTTGGTGTAGTGTGCAAGTCCCTACATGATTACATCTTCAGTTTCACCTCCAGTTGTTCTGCCGTCATCCCCTCTGCTGGTTACCCCTTAGATCTTGCTAATCTTGTAATGCTTCCCTTGTGGCTCAGCTGGTAATGAATCCGCCTGCAATGCAGGAGACCTGGGTTCAATCCCTGGGTTGGGAAGATCCCCTGGGGAAGGGAAAGGCTACCCACTCCAGTGTTCTGGCCTGGAGAATTCCATGGACTCCATGGGATCGCAGAGTCAGACATCACTGAGCAACCTTCACTTTCAGGATGTTGCACTGTTTTATGCGTCTATGCCTTTTTACACAGTCCTTCTCCCTACCACACCCTCCCCAGAACTTTGAAAGAATGGAGAACCTCTACTCATGCCTCAAAGTCCAGGTCAATGAATACTTGTTTTGAGCAGCTTTTCCTAAATCTTCCCAAGTAGAGTTGAGCATTCTGTATACTGTCCTTCCCATGAACTGTGTCACGTGCTGTTAGGACTCTTGATGCCAGAGCTGTTGCATAGGCTTGTTCAAGTTGTGGACTGTGCAAGTCTAGGAACTTTGTTCACAAAATCAGCACCATCATCTCTCATGCTATTACTTTTGAGCTTTTTTTCTTTCTTTGTTCTTAACGATCATGGAATGGAGAAGAGGGATAAAAAGGTTAAGAATGAAGTGTGTTGAAGGAAGCCATAAACAAAACAAAAAGACAGCCTACGAAGTGGGAGAAAATATCTGCAGATGATGTGACAGACTAGCGTTTAATTTGCAAAATACACAAATATCTCATACAAGTTAATAACAAAAAAATCAAACAACATAATCAGAAAATGGGCGGAAGACCTAAATGGACTGTTCTCCAAAGAAGACATAGAGATGGCCAATAGGCACATGAAAACGTGCTCAAAATCATGAATTACCATAAAAATACAAATCGAAACTACAATGAGGTATCACCGCACATTGGTCAGAGTAGCCATCATTTTAAAAAATCTACAAATAGGAAGTGCTAGAGATGTTGTGGAGAAAAGGAAACTCTCCTACACTGTTGGTGGGAATGTAAATTTGGTGCAGTCATTATGTAGAACAGTGTGGAGGTTCCTTCCTTAAAAAACTAAAAATAGAGATACCATGTGACCCAGCAACCCCTTTCCTGGGCATATATACAGGGGCAACTCTAATTCAAAAAGATACGTGCACTCCAATATTCACAGCAGCACTACTTGCCATAGCCAAGACAAGGAAGCAACCTAAATGTCCATTAACAAATAAACGGGTACTCAGCCATAGAAAGAATGAAATAATGCCATTTGCAGAAACGTAGATGGATCTAGATATTATACTTAGTCAGACAAATACAAATATCGAAGGATATCACTTAAATGTGTAATCTAAAGTATAATACAAATGAACATATTTACAAAACAGAAACAGACTCACAGACATAGAAAACAAATTTAGGGTTACCAAAGGGGAAGGGAACAGGAATAAGTTAGGAACTTCAAATTAATCAATGCAAACTGCTATATGTAAAATAAACAACAGGGACCTACTCTATAACACAGGACACTATAGTCACTGTCTTGTAATAACCTGTAATGGGAAGGAATATGAAAAAGAATATATACATAACTGAAGTTCTTCTCTACAGCAGACTCACAACAACATCTTCGGTGCCACCTGGCCTCTAACGGGCCCCCACACTGATGTCAGCCAGAGGAAGAAAAAGGAGAGAGAGGTTTATGGACTTTGACAATAACAGTAATAATAATAGTCAACACTCATATAATTTATGAGTATATAATAATGCTAGACAACACATAGCTTATTATGTGCTCTGCATTTTTGAAGTGCTTTATTTATATTAACTCAGTTTATCCTTATATGTAGCTGTCATAATTCCCATTTTACAGATGAGAAAACTGATGCTAAGAGATGTTAAGTAACCGGCCCAAGGTCACACAGCTAATTAGGAGTGGAGCCTCTTGGGTACCCCATCTCTTGTGATGGCAGTTTTACTCGAAAGAGAGGTTGGGGAGCTGAAATGAGGCTTCTGTGCAATCTCCTGCTTTGCACTCCTACAATATTACTGCTTTTTGTCTTAATTTCTCTTTTGTCTTTCATATTTAGAAACCCCTTTTGTTAGTAGAAACAAGGCTTCCATGCACATTTTTTTTTTTTTTGTCTTAATAGTTCTAGTGGGTGAGTTAGCAGGCAGAGAGATTGAAACTCTTATTCTAGGGAGATATTCCACTCCACTCCTTTGAGCTGCTCCAAGGCTGCTTTCCTTTAAATGAGGGAGAAATTCAGGAACTTTTCTCCCAATATTTTACACACTCATCTTTTTTAAAATTTAATTTAATTTTTCTCTTTCATTTTTTTATTTTTTAAATTATGAAAATGTGATAATACATTTACAGGAGACTTGGACAGTACAGAACAAAGTTATATATAGCTCCATTATAGATTACAATTATTTTTTAAAATAGACAAAAAGTTTTAGCTGGTGTTTCAATATTAAACTCTCAAAAATTAATAGAATGAATAGACAGAAAAGTAGAAAGATATAGTAACCCCGAAAGCACTATGAACCAATTCAACATAATTAAGATTTACAGAATTTTCACACAACAGCAAGATACAAATTCTATTCAAGTTCTCATAGGCTATAAACCAGGAGACACTGGAACATATCCAGGGACATAAAACAAGATACAAAATTTCATAGTCTAAAGGTATTGAAGTCATACAGAGTCTGTTCCATCACTGTGCAATTATGTTAGAAATCAATATCAGAAGATATTTGAAAACAACTCACATATTTTCAAGTACAATGTGGTATTTACCAAGAGAGATTTTTGACAGCCATGGAAAGCCCTGACAAAGTTAAAAGACTGAAAAAATGCAAAGGGTGATTAAAGACAAGAAAGTATTTAAATAAGATCAAAATGAGAAATTAATATCAAAAATGCTTAGAAAAACCCCATGTATTTGGAAATTAAATGTCCACTTTTAGATGATGTTACCCACCTACCTTTTCGTTTTGATACTGTTTCTGAGAATAGAAGGCTATGAGCCACCTTCCCATGTTTATAAACACACAGATTTTTCTGGGTAACACTTCTCAAAGATTTAACATGAATTTTCCCTCCTTTTCTGTTTAAGGTCAGTTGATACAATTTCTTTTTCTCTAGCTTATGCTCTTCCTTCTTTTCTTCACTGGCTTTTGTGAACTGAACACTCTATAATTTGCCTCCTCTTTGTCACCTGATCCCAGAAGTCAAATAGTTGTATTTCTTTTGGAAGCATTTATAATTTAATTTTCTTTGTTATTTAACTGTATTTCCCTAACCTATGGAGAGCTTGGGGAGGCAGTGTTGTAATATGAGGTCTGTGAGTCTGAAGTTTCCTGGAGCAAGGCAAAAGAATTCACACCTGGCTTGCATTTGGCGAGGATCCTGCATGTTCCATTATTTTCTTTTTATCCCAGTGGGCTTTAAAGACATATATGTCAGTAATTTTGTGTTGTCTGTATTAATAAATAAGAGCTTTGACTTTTAAATCCTAGTTCTATGGGTGAAAACGGGCATTTTTGTTTAATATGTGCAGAATCAACAACAATGGACAGATTCCAATTCATCCCTTGATTTGGATCTTGAAAAATATTTAGTTGAAAATAATCCTCTTCCACCCCCACTCCCTGGTGTTTTCTAATTATGTAGTTGGTTGGCCTAAGAATCTGAAATGCTGGCCTATGCCATTTCTCTTAAAGGATTTGTCTTCTTGAAGGCATTTGAGGTCTTAGATTTCCTCTTGCCTAAAAATAGAACAGTGTGTACTTACAGTCATTTAACCTACACTTATATGTTAAGGACAAAATGTCCATGAATTTCTACCCTTAATTCTCTCTAAATTACATTTGGTTTGGTTTCTGAATGGTGTCAAAATGATACATGGCAGTAAAACTTCAGTTTCAAAACTGGGATTTGGTATGTTTCCAGTGGTGGTAACAGAGCTCCCTTTTGTAAAGAATGGAGTGAAGGTTATTTTTCTAGGATTAAGTCATGTCCTATTTGGAAGCGAGACTACGGATTAGGTATGGCTGGGTTTCAAATAAAGGGGATTCCAGTCAGTTGATTCTATAAATCACATTGCTTGTCAGGCCACATGTCCTAATTTTCCATTAGGAAAATACGGTTCCTGTATTCATTCTCTAGGGGTGCCATAGACTGGGGGGATGAGGACTTAACAGAAATTGAGTTTTGTATAGATCTGGAGGCTTGAAGTCCAAGATTAAGATGTTGGCCAGGTTGGTTTCTTCTGAGATCTCTCTCCTTGGCTTACAGATGGTCATGTTTTCACTGTGTCTTCATGTGGTCTTCACTCTGTGTACATTAATGTCTTAATCTCCCCTTCTTGTAGGAACGCCAGTTAGACTGGATTAAGGCCCAATCATTTGATCTCATTTTACCTTAATTACCTGTTTCATGACTTTATGTCCCAAACTGTCTTATTCTTTGGTACTGGGAATAAGTACATATGAATTTGGCGGAGGGCGGGGGTGGAAGGGGTCAGGTGAAATAGTGGGGACACAGTCCACCCCATGACAATCCCTACTGGGTCATCTTCTGGCCCTTAGTAGGTAAGTGGGACCTGAACTTTTCAGGATATTTATCATTACACTGAAGAATGATGATGATCTCCAGGACCTAACACATTACTTGATGCCATCAAAAAGTATGGGATGTTTTAATCCCAGAAAAAATTTGAAAGTATAAGTATAGTAGTATCAGTTCAGTTCCATTCAGTCACTCAGTTGTGTCCGACTCTTTGTGACCCCATGGACTGAGGCACACCAGGCCTCGCTGTCCATCACCAACTCCCAGAGCTTGCTCAAGCTCATGTCCATCAAGTCAGTGATGCCATCCAACCATCTCATCCTCTGTCATCCCCTTCTCCTTCTGCTTTCAATCTTTCCTAGCATCAGAGTCTTTTCCAATGAGTGAGTTCTTTGCATCAGGTACCCAAAGTATTGGAACTTCAGCTTCAGCATCAGTCCTTCCCATGAATATTCAGGACTGATTTCCTTTAGGATGGACTGGTTTGATCTCTATGTAGTCCAAGTGACTCTCAAGAGAGACTATTATTATATAATACATGTAAGAATGTGGTGTGCCTTTAGGTAATAAATCATGTAGTCTAGCAATGACATAATCTTGGGCTGCCAACTATGATAATTGACATCTCAGCACTTATTAGTTAAAATCTGTGAGTGAGTGATAGTTGCTCACTTATGTCCGGTTGTGACCCCATGGACTGTAGCCTGCCAGGCTCCTCTGTCCGTGGAATTCTCCAGGCAAGAATACTGGAACGGGTTGACATTTCCTCCCCTATTATGTACTAGGTACTTTGCTCTGCTAGGAGAAAACGAACGCTTTATCCCCCTGTCTTCAGGGAGTTCCTAGTTTAGGATCTCAAAAATTGTAAATATAATGGGATCGCATATATGAGTAAACCACATTCAGGCTATCCACTCTGCCCTTCTTAGATCTGATTCAGATCTGCTCAAACTCCTTGTCTACCAGGAAGTTCTATGCTGCTGCCAAAACTTCTATCCATTCCTGGTGTCACCCTCCTCTGCTTTCAGCTTCCAGCTTCTGCTGCATTTGTAGTTTCCACTCTGTATCTTGAGTTATTCCTTATTTTTTCCTTGGAATCAACCCTAACATGGGACACAACCCTTGATTACTTCTCGTTCAATTAAATTATAAACATGATGCAGCTGTGTGCAGTAGACTTCTGTTGGCAATTTGATGACAAGACAGGTAACACTGCAAGACCATAGAGGGGTTAATTTAAAACTGAGTAATTGACACCCCTATTCTTCAAAATGTGTCTTGAGCATTTCCACCAATTCTAACTCCATTCCTCCACTGTTTTGCCGAGATCTCTTTCTGTTCTCTGCATTCCCTCTTTCTAAAAAAATACTTATTTTTAATTGGGGGATAACTGCTTTACGATGCTGCATTTGTTTCTACCTTACCTCAAGGTGAATCAACCACAGGTATACACATGTCCCCTCCCTCTTGAACCTCCCTCACCCCTCCCACCCCAAACCTCTAGGTTGTCACAGAGCACCAGGCTGGGCTCTCTGTGCAGCACAGCAACTTCGCATTAGCTATCTGTTTTACACGTGGTAATGTATAAATGTCAACGCCACTGTCTCAATTCATCCCACCCCTCCTTTGCCCACTGTGACCATAAGTCTGCTCTCTATGTCTGACTCTCTGTTCCTGCTCTCAGCTGGTGCTCTGTGAGATCGTCTGCATCTGAAGATGTATTTCTGATGCATCTGTCAAGAGAGATGTACTCCACGTCCACCTCCTTCTCTGCGGTCTTGTCTCTGCCTTTCTTCTTTCTGTCTCTCCTTCTCTGCCTGCCTTCTCTGCTCTCCGTAACCCCACTCACTCCATCTGTCTCATTCTCTTTCACTAAATAAGCAGAGTTGCTGAACTCTCTTCCTTCAGTCTGCTTGCAGATTACACCCTCAAGACGTCAGCTTCTATCCCTACAACTATTTTCTTATACAAAGACAGTTACATCCCAGAATGAATTGCTGCAGCTTGCTGGGAATAATGAGATTTCTTAACTTGATATTCAAGCAAACAGACCAAATATTAACATATTAGCAGTAGAGATTAACACACATTCTTTGAAAATTTAGGAATAGATGTAATTAATCATGCCTATAAGTGTTTGAACCATGTCATAGGAAGAAGTAACTTTTTAGCAGGGTCCTGAAGGATGAAAGGGAGGGAAGGAATTCCCCTCCTTCTCCACCCCCATTTTAGAAGGAGGGAGTAGCCCTGGGGATGAAGCAAAGCACTCCATGGCTGAGAAGGGGTCCTAGAAGCAGAAGGCTGGGACATGTGGGGAAGACAGGGTGGACCCACATTTCTGACAACTGGTGGTAGGTTGGAAGGTCTAAGTTTTGGACTTTTACTTGTTTCATTTTAACAGAGAATCTTCTGCAAAGCCTACTACAGATCACAGATCAAAAGCCAGAGGCAGTTAACTTCTTGAAAACTTTAAGCCTCTCTAGTCTCAAACTGTAGCACCTCCATTTACTCAGAGAACAGAAAGGTGATAGGAGCAAAATTTCTCTTGGTTCTTTGCTTGCTTATCAAGGGGACACACTTTCTTAAGTGACAGGTCTCAGAAGCTTTCCTGGGATCTCATGACTCTTGAAAATGAAACATATGTCAAAGATATTCTTTAACATGGTAACTAAATGAGGATACGAATAAGATGTTCCAGATGGTTCAAAGGAAAATTCAAACAACTCACACATATGTAGGCAATGAGGAATGATAACGTGAACCTAAAATAATAGATGCAAAATGGGTCAAGGTCAGTGTTGCCTTACAGGACAATATTACCAGTTGTATTCCACTGAAAAATTCACTTGCATTTCTGTGGACAAGTATCATTTGCATCATCTTTAGCTTTCCACAACTTACAGAGCTGTAAAATAGCCAAAGACAATAAGTATAAGCCTTCATAGATGCATATAACCTGAAAAGGTAGTCAGACAGGAAGCTCCTTAAATTTATTAATGTCTATCCATTCAAAGTCTTCATTATTTTTCCTCACTTTGGTAAGTAAGCTGCCTATTTGGGTTCACCTTAGAGAAATGTGAGGTGGAGTTGTCTGATTTTGCCCCATCCTGCTGTTTATCCCTGGTGGCGCAGTTGGTAAAGAATCTGCCTGCGGTGTAGGAGACCACCTGGGTTTGATCCCTGAGTCAGGAAGATCCCTTGGAGAAGAAAATGGAAAATGGCAACCCACTCCAGGACTCTTGCGTGAAAAATCCTGCTGATGGAGGAGTCTGGTGGGCTGCAGTCATGGGGTTGCAAGAGTCAGATATGACTTAGCAGCTGAATTACCATCAGGGCAGTTTGCTTAAAGCTTTCAAACACCAGGTACTTGATATACAGTAGATTTCTTACCTGGGAGAAGGTCCATCCCAATCTCTCCTCCACAATCTCCTTTGGAGCTTTTCCCTGTTTCTATTTTTGGTGTTCTGGGTCCTTTACTTTGATAGGGCATTTTAAGAGTCCTTTACTTTGATAGGTGATTTTTACTTAGTATCCTCGATATTTCTTCTGTGGACTGTATCCCTACGGCCAGTGTTTCTCTTGGTCATTACTTTGGGTGGACAACAAAATTAAATTTAGCTCAACGCTATGATCTAGAAGAGTAACTCAAATAGCCTTCTATTTTATAATAGTTGTATATAATGTGACCCCTACAGTGCAACTGAAGAAAGAGTCATTAAGAAATGAATAGAAAAGCCTCCGATGATTTAAACTTTTTCCTGTTGCTTATTTTACAATGGCAGCTGAAAATAATAGTTTGAGGCACTAAATGCTGTGACCCTCAGACAAGGTGTATCTACTTTTTGTTTTATGTTGGAGCATAGTTGATGAATAATGTATTAGTTTCAGCTGTATACAGCAAAGTGATCAATTATACATATACATGTATCTATTCTTTGCCAAATTCTTTTCCCACTTAGGTTGCTACATAACACTAAGCAGAGTTCCCTGTGCTATACAGTTCGTCCTTGTTGGCTATCTATTTTAAATATAACAGTGTGTACGTGTCAATCTCAAACTCCCAATCTGTCCCTCCCAATCAAGATATAACTGACATATAAGATTGTATTAGTTTAACAATCATTTTTATATATGTATATATTACAGAAGAATTGCCAAGATTAGTTTAGTTAGCACACATCACCACCCTCAGTTACAATAATTTTTTATCCTGTATTGAGAACTTTTAAGATCTACTCTCTTAGCAACTTTCAAGTGTACAGTACAGTGTTTTCGGTTTTTTGGTTTTGGGGGAGTTATGCCATGCTTCTAGGAATGTGTTGAAGGAAGAAACAGAACAGATTCCATCTTGAAAGCAGGACTCCATCTTGGGCCAGACTGTGGACTTTGAGCTATATGCCCAGGATCTATGGAAATGACATACCAACTGGAAAACCAGGTCCCTGGAAGGAAGAGCCCCAGGGCTTGTACCTAGATGCTCTATCGCCTAAAAGAATACCCTAATTATCTGTGTAACCAAATAGAATCATACATTCTATTATGCTTATTGGGGTATGACCACAGGCCTATTGGTAATTGTCCACTAGGCTTAAGGCATATGAATCAATGAATCATGGGTTAACGTTGATTGTATGTTCTTTTCCACAAAAGCTGGTGGGGGTTCTTGGCTAAGAAGAGACTTTGCCTTGGGCCTGCCAGTGTAATAAACTGCATTCCACTATCTGCATTGTCCTTCTGAGTGAGTTTGTTTCCAGGAATGCATGGCTACAACAGTGTGAGTTTAGTTCCCCGACCAGGGATCAAACCTGAGCCCCTTGCACTGGAAGCGTGAAGTCTTAGCCTCTGGACCACCAGGGAAGTCCTCAGTATGGTGTTATTAACTATAGTCACCATGATGTACATTACAGGACTTATTTATCTCATCCTGGAAATTTGTACCTTTTAGCTACCTTCACTAAAAGGGATACTTCTTAATCCTGAAAGATTGTATTTCAGACTTCTGGCCAGTTAAACCTCAGGGGTAGTCTCCACTGGAGAATAACTTGGCATCTGGCTGTCAGGAACCGCCACCTTTTCTGTCTTAACTCCTTTGCTGCCAAAAGTTTTGCAGGACTAGAGCAGAGGGCTGGATGTGCTGTGGGGTGAGGAGCAGAAAAATGAGAGTGTGGATCTGAGGGACACGTAGGGTCTGCTTATCTGAGCAGAGACCTGTTTATCTTTGGAGCCAGATTGGAGGCTACAGTGACCAAAAAAGGAAATCCAGCCTTTAAAGTAAAAACTGAATACCATAAATCGCAGGACTTCAGAAAGGGTCTTAATTATGATCTGATATCATTTCAGAAGGTTTGCTCTGTTGACTGTTTTGAGCAATGATCTCACGAGCTGAAGGGGACTGTTGTACTCTGAAAAGTATGCAAGAAAATATTAGGAGGATATTGGCTGCAGATGTACGTTTTTATTTGAAAAAAGAAGACACTGAACTTGACTGAGATTTAGACACTGCTTCAGAGTATTAGGTAGTTAGAATAGGAGACAGGAGTCCAGAATGGCAGTGGCTAAAAGATAAGGAAGGGAAAAGCCCGCAAAAATAGAACAAAAGGTCCGAGGACCAGAGAGAGGACCTCAAGCAGAGCAAACAACACTCCTGGCTAGCCCAATTTACATAGGGCAGGCCCAGGGGGAGGAAAAAACATAAAAAGAGGCACCAAAGGGCCGGGGGTCTGTTTCTCTCCTGTGTGCTGGCGCGCTCTTCTCTTCGTGTCTTTGGGTCAACATGCCTTCATGCCTCGAGGATGGATTTTCCTGCTATTTTCTAAATAAAATAGAGATATGACACAGAGCTATAACACTGACTAGTCTAAGAGCTACAACATGGTCTGTCCAAGACCCAAGAACTGTGACACGCCGAGGGCTTTAATGCCTGTCACTCCACATCTTTGTTATGATGAGACAGAACCGAGGAGTATACACCCGCCTGACAAGAGGATTACATGCGTATAATTTATAAATAAGTGTACACAGATTGGGAATGCCTCTCAGAAATATTTTACTGATGGGGACACAATTATGGGCTTTTTTTGTACTTTAAAATAAACCCAACGGCCTTCCAGATTTCTTTCTTTCTTTTTTTTTTTTTTGGTCCTTTATGGCATAGAACAGAGGAGGAGATGAAGCAGTTGAGAAAGAGACAGATGGGAATGGTATCTAGGATTTGGTGACTGATGGTTTGTGAGTGAATCCTTGATAAAACCTGGCCCTCAGTGAGGGATATATTGTCTTTCTAGCACTTCCATAGAACTGCCTTCAGTTCTGTGATGGCATTGCAATCCACCTAGTTAGTTACCAGTCGCTTTCCTGTCTGTCTTTTAGATATGTATTGGTAGCAATTTAGTAGATGCTAAGTTAAATGTTGCAAAGAGACCATTACATTAAATGTTTAATGGCTCAAAAATGGAAGAGATTCGTACTTTTGAATAAGAGAGTGTTGCATATAAAGATTGGCACCCAGCCTTTTGCGTCAAAAATTAAGAAAGAATGCACTAGGCTATGCTGAAGAATTAGGGTTGTTAAGTCTGGACTTATGACTCTACATTACAGGTTGGAAATTACTGGAATTAGTCACTGGTTAATGCCATTATTTGAAATTCACATGGTGATTCAGGACACTACTAAATGCTCACATTTTACAAATTGCAAGCATCAGAGCCCAAACTAATCATAAAAGTCATTTTTTCCTTATGAAAATGGAAGAGTCAAAATTAGCCCTAAAAGTTATTTTCAAAGCATTTCCTTTTGGAGATGTAAGGAATGCTGACTATTCAACAAACAGTAGTTGCCTAAAGAAGATTTTTGGTCCTATGATCTGGCTGAAGCCTTGCAGAGCCAGCTGCTTATCTCATGAATGGAATTTCCTGTTAATATTCTTGTGGGCTAATTGTTCAGCAGAAGTATAACAAATGTCAACAAATATCACCAATGTGTTACATCTTAGTGTTTAAGAGACAGCAGAAAAAGTCCAAATGTTTGACTTGGTTGTACCTAAAAGGCAAGAGCACAATCTTTAACTTTTGTCACAAACTACTCTTGATGGGATTAATGCTATTCGGACAAACCATTTGCTTTAAATGTCCTTTTCTTTTAATTTACAGCAACTTACGGCTTAAGATAAGGCTGGCTAAGGGAAGAAACAAAATTGTAAATTCAAACATCATTATTATGAAGCACTTTTGTTTTACAAGGATTGCATATAGTTTTCATCCCCACTACTCATGGAAACGAATTTTCTTGGACTGAAAAAACTTCAAATGAACTCTTAAATTTCTTGGCTGCAGCTACAAAGACATCTACTTTTTAATGTGAAATGTGAGGTGCTTAGAAGAGGAGGTCCCTGCTTTGGGAAATAAAATCACCGGACACCAGGACTCAGGTCAGAAGTAGAACTTTAGTGTCAGTAGAAACTTCCCAGAATACAAGACAACAGATTTTTAAAAAGCATTTCCAGTTTTTCTTTTTTTCTAGTAAAATTGGCATTTCGTACTAAGGAGCTGTTTCGGGAAGGTGATGGTGGTGGTGTATGTGTGTGGGGCGTGGGGATGGGAAGATTTTAGCCTAGTGCCCTGCCCTTGTGCAGACTGTTGTGCTCAGTTGCATCTGACTCTTTGCGACCCCATGGACAGGCGAGAATACTGGAGTGGGTTGACATGCCCTCCTCCAGGGGATCTTCCCAACCCCGGGATTGAACCTAGGTCTTCTGCGTTGCAGGTGGATTCTTAACCAGCTGAGCCACCAGGGAAGCCCATTGCAGACTGTTGCTGCTGCTGCTGCTAAGTCGCTTCAGTCGTGTCCGACTCTGTGTGACCCCATAGATGGCAGCCCACCAGGCAAGAATACTGGAGTGGGTTGCCATTTCCTTCTCCAATGCATGGATGCATAGTAAGTCGCTTCAGTCGTGTCCGACTCTGTGCGACCCCATACATGGCAGCCCACCAGGCTCCTCTGTCCACAGGATTCTCTAGGCAAAATCCTGCCCTATTTTCTCTTCCTTAGCCCTAACACACTCAGAGTATCCAAGAGCTAGAGATGAGCTACAGATCTGTTTCCATTCTCTTCCAGATGGTACCAATCTCTGTTTCTCTTTCAGACCCAAATGAAGATGGAGTCAGGCTTCTGAAAACCAGAGTTGCCTCTCATTTTGTGGATGTCTCCTGGGCATCTCCCACCTTCACAAGTGTTGGGAGCTGCAAGGATGGAAATTTAATTGCTCCCACCTCTGAGATTCCTGTACATTTGTACCTGCTAAGTTGCTCTCCTGGCCACCTGTGATTAGTCCTAAGAGCCTCCGTGTCCATGATGATCAGACCTACACACGGCCACCAGTCTCCTCTCACCCTTGGAAGAAGGCTCTGCAAGTGTCTGAAGACTCAGGGTGGTATTCTAATCTTTATTAGAGTTAAACAATCAGGTCTCTAACCATTGTTCTATGTTTGTATATGGTGTTTTTATAGTTCTGTTTTAGAGCTCAATTTTCTGTGTTAATAACAAATTCTTGCCAGTGTGCCGTATACTTATGTTGTATAGTCATGAGTTCTGCACCCACTGAGTGAGCATCTCTTCCCATGTACTCGGCTGTAAGAGGGGCATTTAGAGATGAGTAAGACCTTTCCTGCCCCCAGGGCACCCGAAATAAAGTGACATAAAGAAGGTGCTGACAACAACTCAAAAGCCAAAGCTCAGAGCGTAGTCTGTTTTTGTCTGCTAGCTGAGAATATGAAGAATTAAGAGAGACAAGAGGAAGGGTATGTAATAAAGACGCATATGACTTGTAAAGCCTACAGTTATCTACTATCTGGTTCTCCACAGTCAAAGTGTGCTGACTCTTGACACAAGGACTACAAGGTGGAACTTTCAATGTTTTGCCTTCATTGAAGTCCTATTTGTTGTTTAGTTGCTTAGTCGTGTCCAACTTTTTGCAACCCCATGGACTGCGGCATGCCAGGCTACCCTGTACTTCACTATCTCTTGGAGTTTGCTCAGATTCATGTCCATTGAGCCAGTGATGCCATCCAATCATTTCATCCTCTATCATCCCCTTCACCTCTTGCCTTCAATATTTCCCAGCATCAGGGTCTTTTCCAATGACTTGCCTCTTCGTATCAGGTGGCCAAAGAATTGAAGCTTCAGTTTCAGCATCAGTCCTTTCAATGAGTAGTCAAGGCTGATTTCCTTTGGGACTGACTGGTTTGATTTCCTTGCTGTTGAAGGAACTCTCAAATGTCTTCTCCAACACCACAGTTTGAAAGTATCAATTCTTTGGTGCTCAGCCTTCTTTATGGTCCAACTCTGACACCCATACATAACTACTGGAAAAACCATAGCTTTGACCATACGGACATATGTTAGCAAAGTGATGTCTCTGTTTTTTAATACACTGTCTAGGTTTGTAATAAATTTTCTTCCAAGGAGCAAGCATCTTTTAATTTCATGGCTGCAGTTACCATCTGCAGTGATTTTGGAGCCCCCCAAAATAAAGTCTGTCACTGTTTCCACTGTTTGCCCATCTATTTGCATGAAATCATGGGATCAGATGCCATGATCTTTGTTTTTTGAATGTTGAGCTTTAAGCCAGCTTTTTCACTCTCTTCTTCACCTTCATAAAGAAGATTTTTAGTTCCTCTTCACTTTCTACCATTAGAGTGGTATCATCTGCATATCTGAGGTTATTGGTATTTCTCCCAGCAATCTTGATTCCAGCTTGTGCTTCATCCAGCCAGGCATTTCGCATGATGTACTCTGCATATAAGTTAAATAAGCCAAGTGACAGTATATAGCCTTGACATATTCCTGTCCCAATTTGGAATCAGTCCATTGTTCCATGTCAGGTTCTAACTGTTGCTTCTTGACCTGCATACAGATTTCTCAGGAGGCAGGTAAGGTGATCTGGTGTTCCCATCCCTTTAAGAATTTCCCACAGTTTCTTGTGATCCATATAGTCAGCGGCTTTAGTGTAATCAATGAGGCAGAATTAGATGTTTTTCTGAAATTCCCTTACTTTTTCTATGATCCAACAGATGTTGGCGATTTGATGTCTGGTTCCTCTGCCTTTTTGAAATTCAACCATACTTCCAGATGTATGAGCTGGATTTAGAAATTCTATTAGGAATGGTCAAAAGGCTATGGAGTTCATGAAGGGGAGGGTGATTTTTTGTTTTAAAGAATTCCATCATTCTTCCAGCTGATACTTTTTGACTCTCCTTGACAAAAACAAAACAAAAACTAACATATTCTATAGAGCTTTTTTAACTTCACTGAAACCTTTGGAAATTTACAAATATGGAAATAGTTAGTGCTGTTATTCTTTTGGGAGAAACATCTCCTTACCTCTGAGAGCAGATGCAGAAACAAACAGATAAGAATTTCTTTTTCTTCTCTTGGTCTTCTTAAAGCAGCCTCACATTTAATGAGTGGCATCGTTTTGTTGAGCTTTCTATTCCTCTTTTTGTGATGTAGGTGTCTTTTTTTTATTGTGGCCATGCTGTGAACCATGCGTGATCTTAGGTCCCTGCCCAGGGATTGAACCTGCGCCGTGGAAGCGGGGAGTGCCAATCACTGGGCTGCCAGGGAAGTTCGGAGGTATCCATTTCTTCTAGCACATGCTGAGTGAATGCTTGTCTTCAGACTCTATCCAAAGCTGCCACAGAAGGTGCCCAGAGGAATAGTACAGTATTATTATTATTTCCACAATTCTCTAGGCAGAAATGGAAAGTGGAGAGAAGCAATTTTGGGATCGGGGAGGGAAGAGAGAGCAAACAACTCAGTCAGTGCCTCTCAGCCTAGAGCTGCACCCTGGAATCCTCAGGGAGCTTTTCAAATATATTGAGGCCAGATCAGAAAATGGAAAAAAAAAAAGTGTAACAAATACACCTAACTGTATATCAAGTTGGAAGATAACTACTCAGAAAGAATGATTCCAACTGACTTTTGAACTCAGATGAGCTTCCCCAGTGGCGCTAGTGGTAAAGAACCTGCCTGCCAATGCAGGAGATGCAAAAGATGTAGATTTCGATCCTGGGTCGGGAAGGTCCCCTGGAGGAGGGCATGGCAACCTACTCGAGTACTCTTGCCTGGAGAATCCCCATGCACAGAGGAGCCTGGTGGGCTGCAGTCCACAGGTTGCAAAGACTCAGGCACGACACAGTGACTGAGTACTGGCACTAGCACTCTGACTAGACACCCCTGGTGGTGCCTAGACATCCTGTCGTGTCCGGCTCTGCGACCCCATGGACTGTAGCCCACCAGGCTCTTCTGTCCATGGGATCTTCCAGGCAAGAATACTGGAGTGAGTTGCCATTTCCTTCTCCAGCAGGAAGTATTATAAAGATAAAAAGAATTGCAAAGAATTCTTAAACTTCCCTCAGCAATTTTATTAGTAGTCATACTGGTAATATGATCTTGATACTATTTTATTTGTATGATGAGATAAAGCAGATGAGTAAGTATGTTCATTTTTTAATGTTTGGTGAAAGGGAAAAGAGATTAAAAAGTAAAAAATGCTGAGAAGGCTAAAAGAAATGTCAAAGAATTTGAACAGGAAATACTGGTATGAATTTGCATGTCTATAGATATCTTCATTCTTCATTTAAAGTGTGTATGTGTGTCTGTGTGTGTGTCTTAAGTGATGACTTCCCAGGAGCCATAAGAACGCTACCGGACACTTAGTTTCTAAGCATCATTTAAAGAAATTGGTCCTTTTGGAGAAATGGTCAGTTCTAGGCTTGGGTCAAGAGAAAATCAAGGTGAGAATGGGAATCTTATGCCAGAAAGGAAAAATAAAATGTGTCAAAGGCTAATGAAGTCATCAGAAGGTCAGAAGACCAACTTGATAGCATTTCCATTAGGCAAATTTAGGACATGGAGATTTTTAAAAGAATGATAAATGTTATTGATTGTAAAATAAATTCAGAAGTCCATAGTTATAGAAAAGAAAGAGACAGAGGAAGAAAAAAAGAAAACCTTGCTGCTAGTACTGGAGGTGATTCCTATAAAAACTCTCTAAAAGTTAGTAATTAAGCAAAAAGAATTAGCATTTCCTTTGCCTTAATGATAACAGATATAGTTCATCTTAAGTTAATGAGAAAATGTTTTTCACCTCCATGAGAGATTGCCAGTTAAAAAATATAAAGGACGGTGGAATTTTAATAATGACCATCTAACTCTCATTCATCATGAGTGAGAATGTAAGATGGTACGGCCACTGAAGAAAAGAATTTAGCATGCACTTATGAAGTTAAACATATACTTACTAAGCAACCCAGAAATCCTGTTCCTAAGTATTTACCCAAGTGAAAAGAAAACTGAAGTTCACACGAAGATCTGGATGAAAATGTTTGTCTGGTTTTGTTCGTAATTGCCTCAGATTGTAAACAACTGAAATGTCCCTCACCTTGGAATGGCTAAACAAACTGTAGTGCGCTCCTGCAATGGGATTCTATTCAGCCTTAAACATGAAAAACTAACAAATACACGAACAGCACAGATGGGTCTCACATGCATTTTGTTAAGTGAAAGAAGTCAAACTCAAAAGGCTACACCATGTGTGATTGCATGTGTGTGACATTCTAGAAAAGGCAAGTCCAAAGGGACAGAAAATATACGGATGGCTGCCAAGGGCTGGGGCTGGGGGGGTGACTGGAACAGGATATGGGGGTATTGGGGAGGAGTGGAACTATTCTATAGAGTGGTGGTGGTGGTTGCCCTGATACAAACATACATTTGTTTAGGAAGAATTGATGCTTTTAAACTGTGGTGTTGGAGAGACTCTTGAGAGTCCCTTGGACTGTAAGATCAAACCAGTCAACCCTAAAGGAAATCAGTCCTGAATGTTCGTTGGAAGGACTGATGCTGAAGTTGTCATTTGAAAAGACCCTGATGCTGGGTAAGATTGAAGGCAGGAGGAGAAGGGGACAACAGAGGATGAGAAGGTTGGATGGCATCACCAATTCGATGTACTTGAGCTTGAGCAAGCTCTGGGAGTTGATGATGGACAGGGAAGCCTGGCGTACTGCTGCAGTCCATGGGGTTGCAATGAGTCGGACACAACTGAATGACTAAACTGAAACAGCTATTTTACTAGGAATGGCTAATAACTTGGAAAATCTTTTGCAAGTTGGATTAAATGTAGAGTTTATTAAACTAGACAGTATCATCTTATAAAATTAATTTATATAAGTTTGGCTGCAGGATTTAATCTTGAAAGTATTAAGTCAAATATGCCTTCAGACTGGATTTTGGGGAGTTGCTGTTATTTTTTTAGACATGACAATGAATGGTACCATGTTTATGTACAAAAACAAAATGCCTTTGTTTTTGGATAGTGTCATGTTTAAGTACTTACAGGTAAAATGTTACGCCTG
Source organism: Antilocapra americana (assembly GCA_007570785.1). NCBI lineage: Eukaryota > Metazoa > Chordata > Mammalia > Artiodactyla > Antilocapridae > Antilocapra > Antilocapra americana. The sequence continues at coordinate 1,211,903 of ML661340.1, read as the reverse complement.
TAAAGTATATTCAAATAGTTCCAGCTACATGTATCTACTTGGATCTAGCTGTCTAGCTGTGTTTCTATATATCTATCATCTATTTATCATGTATCAATCTATCATATTGTGAAATATTCACGATTGTGATTGGTTCACAGATTTCCTTATATCATTCTCTACTCTTCTTAATGCTAAACATTACATTTAATTCAATGTTAAAATTTTTAAAACAAAAAGTAGGGGAAAAATTAATGCCAGATTCTACCCTAGACAAAATAAATCAGGATGTCTTGGGGACAAGACTTAAGCTACAGAACTTTTTTAGAAGCTCCCTAGATGATTTTTTCCAAAAAACCATAAAACAATAACTTTATTAAGCTCCTGGATTCTGTGGGTCAGGAATTCAGACAGGACAAAGAGGGGGTAACTTGTCTCTGCTCCATGATGTCTGGGAACTCAGCTGGGATATGCTGGTACCTGGAGTCTGGGATCGTCTAGATGCATCTTCACATACGTCCGGCAGTTGAGACTAGCTGCCAGCCAGCACACCTTTGGGTCCCTCTCCATGTGATGACTCTGCATGGCCTCCAGGTGATTTTAATTTGAAGTCAGCATTTTCCCAAACATGAACAATCATAAAAATGATCTTAAGCATTTACCATAATAAAATTCAGATTCTCTGGCCCTTTTCCTGGGAGAGGGATGAGGACTATTAAAGTTTTTGTTGTTTTTCAGTCACTAGGCCATGTCTAACCCTCTGCGACCCCATGGACTGCAGACCCCAGGCTCCTCTGTCCGTTACTATCTCCTGGAGTTTGCTCAAATTCATGTCCATTGACTCAGTGGTGCTATCTAGCCATTATATCCTCTCCCGCCCTCTTCTCTTGCTTTGAATCTTTCCCAGAATCAGTGTTTTCCAATGAGTCAGCTCTTCGCATCAGGTGGCTAAAGTGTTAGAGCTTCAGCTCCAGCATCAGTCCCTCCAATGAATATTCAGGGATGATTTCCTTTAGAAATAACTGGTTTGATCCCCTTGCAGTTCAAGGGACCCTCAAGAGCCTTCTCCAACACCACAGTTCAAAAGCGTCAATTCTTCAGCACTCAGCCTTCTTTACGGTCTATCTCTCTCATCCATACTTGACTACTGGAAAAATCATAACTTTGACTATATGGACCTTTGTCAGCAAAGGGACATCTCTGCTTTTTAATGTATTGTTTAGGTTCGCCATAGCTTTCCTTCCAAGGAGCAAGTGTCTTTTAATTTCACCACTGCATTACCATCATCCACAGCGATTTTGGAGTCCAAGAAAATAAAACCTGTCACTGCTTCCACTTTTCCCCCTTCCGTTTGTCATGAAATGATGGGGCCAGATGCCATGATCTTAGTATTTTGAATGTTGCATTTTAAGCCAGTTTTTTTCACTCTCCTCTTTCTCCTTCGTCAAGAGGCTCTTTAGTTCTCTCACTTTCTGCCATTAGCGTGGCATCATCTGCATATCTGAGGTTGTTGATGTTTCTTCTAGAAATCTTGGTTCTAGCTTGTGACTCATCCAGCCCTGCATTTTGTGTGACGTCTACTGCACATGAGCAGAGCAACAGTACTCCTTGTCACACTCTGTTCCCAAATTGAACCAGTCTGTTTTTCCATGTTTGGCTCTAACTTGCTTCTTGACCTGCATACAGGTTTCTCAGGAGACAGGTAAGGTGGCCTGGTATTCCTGTCTCTTAGGAATTTTCCACAGTTTGTTGTGATCCACACAGTCAAAGGCTTTAGTGTACTCAGGGAAGCAGAAGTAGATGCTTCTCTGGAACTTCCTTGCTTTCTCCATGGTCCAGTGAATGTTGGCAATTTGATCTCTGGTTCCTCTGCCTCTTCAAAGCCAAGCTTTTACATCTGGAAGTTCTCGGTTCATGTACTGTTGGAGCCTAACTTGAAGGATTTTGAGCATTACCTTGTTAGCATGCGAAATGAGCACAATTGTATGGTAATTTGAAAATTCTTTCACATGGCCCTCCTTTGGCATTGGAATGAAAACTGACCTTTTCCAGTCTTGTGGCCACTGCTGAGTTTTCCAAATTTTCTGACATATTGAGTGCAGCACTCTAATATTTATAATTAAAAAACCACCCAAGTGGTTCTAACAGAGAGGTAAGTCTGGAAAGCACTGACCTAAAGCATTAGCTGTATTTTTCTCTTAAGGTCCCAGATCTCTCCAGACACCACAAAAGAAGGGTAGTGTCATATTCTATTGTGTCATTTCTTAAACTTTGTCCCACATTCTTCTTTTGATTTCTAGATTATCTTGCTGCCTTTAACTCTGTCTTTCTATTTGCTGTGATTATGGTTCTTTCATGAACGTGTGGTTTTTTGCTAAAACACTTGTCTCATTTGACTCAGCCCTTGGAACTTCTTACTCCGTGATTATGTGGGTATATAGAACTTGTGTGCATTTGAGATAAACTGAGAGAGAGAGAGAAGTGAGGCCAGATCTTACCAGCTCTTGAATGCTGTTCTGATGATTTTTGCTGTAAGTCAATATGCAATGGTGATTCAGAGAGAGAGCTTCTTGATTAGGAGAGTAAAGGAACAGGAATGAAAGTTAAGAACATGAATGAGGGCAGGGAGGGCCTGGAGGTAAGGAGAACAGCTTAGAGACTAGGAGAAAAGTTATGGGGGCATTTATCAAGAAGGCAGCAATCTCAGTGTTAATGAGAAGACAATCTGGGGGTCCATCATTTTCAAATTCCTTACAGACCACCTTCATATGCTTTGGCATCACTGTTGGTTTATAAAGTGGAAAGAACATTTCATCTTTTGAGAAGAAAGATGACACGGCTGACTCTGAATTGGTTCTAGACTAGTCACGATGTATTTGAGGTGATCAAGTGAGGTCATGACTCTGGTTCCCCTCTTGACCCAGAAAACTGAAACTGAACCAAGCTTTGAATTGGTGGAACTCGATCTCAGTAGCTTGAGTTTCCAGTCAGCTAAACCAACCATCATGATCTAACACCAAGGAAGAACTTCTCTAACCACATTAGAACCAGAGAAATGGATTGTCTTCTTAGGAAGTTCCCAGTGGAATCTGTTAAATGATTACTCAGTTATACTGGCATATTTTTTTTTTTGTCTAAAATTCAGCTTAAATTTAATGAGGGTATAGTTTCTACTAGGGGCTTCCCTGGTGGCTCAGTGGTAAAGAATCCACCTGCCAATGCAGGAGATGAAAGTTCAACACCTGGGTCAGGAAGATCCCCTGGAAGAGGGCATGGCAACCCACTCCAATATTCTTGCCTGGAGAATCCCACGGACAGAGGGGCCTGGTGGGCTACAGTCCATGGGGTTGCAAAGAGTCAGACACGACAGAGCAACTAAGCACACCACACACAAGGAGTAACTTGTAGATAAATGTAGGACAGGTCATCAAATTACAGGTCACAGGTGAGTAGGGTCCATGCTTGTCTTTGTAAACAAAGTTTTACTGGGGCACAGCCCCTCTCGTTCTGATGTGCCCTCTATGGCTGCTTCCAGAGTCAAGTAACTGAAACAGAGCCTCAGGTATTTCCTACCTTGTCCTTCACAGAAAGAGTTTACCAACCCCCAATCCAGGAGAATGACTTTCTCATCAGCTTGTCATGTGGCTCTGTACATTTAGGTTGTTGGAGGAAGGACAATGAAAACATCTTTATCCATTTTTTCCTGTAAAGTCAGGAAAGTCTACTTGGGAGAAACAAATTTGAGTCTGCTTTTATGTGAGCGTTCTTTGAAGTCTCCCTTCTTTTCCCCCATAGCTCTTCCTCTCCTCTCTTCTCCTCCCCACTTCCTTCTTCTTCTTGCATCTGTGGTCTCATGTGTGATTTGTGGTACCCCTTAAACCTGTGGGCTCTGGAACCAGACTGCCCATGTTCACATCCCAGTGGGTCCACTGACTCCTTGTAGAACCTTGACTGTGTTGGGTTTTGGCCTTACCTACGATAATAGAACCTACTGTTCAGGGTTGTTGGGATGACTGAGTTACTACATGGCTTAATTAGGACAGTAACTGCCTACCATCAATACTCTGTAAACATCATCTCTTAACTAGTATCGGTTTGACATAGGATCACCTACGGCCAACACTCCTTGCTGAGACTTCCAGGATTCTCACACCAGGGATGACTTGTGTCAGGTCAAGAACCTGCCATCCATTTCAGGGCTCTCTGAAGTGGTTCTCAAAGTGTGGTCCCTAGACTGGCAGAATCAGCATCACCTAGGAACTTACTTGAAATGTAAATTTTCAGTACCCCCATCCAAGATTTACAGAATCAGAGACTCTGGGTGATATATTGATAAAGGTTTAACAGCTGGCTCACGAGGAGAAGATATGCTTTAGAATTTGCGGATTCCTGTGGTTTAGATTTCCCATTATGACTGCATTCGAGCTACCAAAGCAATGTTATCGAATGCGTTGTTACTGAGTTGGCAAGAGATACAAACCATCCACTCTCCAAAGCTGATAAGGGGACCGGCTCTAGCATGCTAGCGGACCACAGAGCTGTGTTTCAACAAGCTTTCCGGATGATTGTGCAGCATGCTGGAACTTGAACAGCATTGACCCAAAGAGCTTAGTCATCGGGAGACCCGGGAAGGAAGTGTGTCAGAGGGTTTGGGCAGCAAAACTTCTAGGTGCATGTCCCACTTGGCTAGTTCCTGACCCAGGCAATTCCTAGCATATACTTAAGAATAAGCACACACCAGTTGTCATTATTTCTTTTCTGTCTGTTCCTGCCGCAATCAACCAACACCTTCTCAAACACTTAGCGGGAGCTCTGAGGATTTCATTGCTGCTCAGGATCCCCTGAGTAAACAAGGATGATCCCACTGCTGCATTCTGCAGTTAGGCCGGAAGAACTTTCCTGAGGGCTCTGTCAGGTTGTCTGTTGTGCATCAGGGTGATTAGGCAAAGCGGAAAATGGCCATTATCCCCAGGTTACACCATCTCACAAATGGTCAACATCAATGTGGTGATTTGCAGAGTATTGTTGTAACACTAGGTGGGAGGCCAGGCTGGAGGCTCCTTTTTATCCTTTAGTGTCTGAAATGACTCGAATGAGGGTCTGGCACATTCTTCTTGGTAATCCCAATTTCCACCACTGTCAAATAGCTGGGCTCCTGTGTGTAAGGGAGCCTAGCCAGCATAGAGGCCAGGGTGGAAAACCTGAACTATAACTGAACGTCCTTAACTGCTGAGCCTACCCTGGCTCCCACCTCCAGGTTCACAGCAGCGTCTATGCTGAACTTCCTCCTGGTCTTCCTCTGTGGTTGATGACCAGTCCAGTGTCCACCTCCACATCCTTCTTGTGAACAGAGCCCTGAATTTGTTCACACATGGGAGAAAATGTGCTTAGGGAAGGTGGGTCCCTCAGTTATGGACTTGGATTCCAGTGCTGTCCAATAGAACTTTCTGGAAGGGGGCAGCGGTCTCTATCTGAGCTGTCCTTTCTAGAGGTCTCTGGCTGCTATCCCTTGAAATGTGGCTTATAAACCAAATAACTGAATTTCTTTTCTTTTCTTTTCTTTTTTTTGCTGTACTGAGCAACATGTGGAATCTTAGTTCTCCAACCGGGGATTGAAACTGCGTCCCCTGCAGTGAGAGGCTGGTGTCTTAGCTGCTGGACTGCCAGGGAAGTCCCTGAATTTCTAATTGTAACTAATTGTCATGTAACTCTAAATCACTTCATGGTAGATAATGGCTACCATGTCAGATGGTACAAAGGCACCAAACTGTGATGGTTCCGGTCCTCTTTGCCAGGTATTGTCAGACATGGTCCCCTGGCCCAATCCTGACCTCCAGGCTCTGGTGCAAAGGGATGCGGGCATCTGGGAAGGACTTTTCTCCTTGATGATGAAAAGGATGCACTAGGAAGCACTTGTCAGCCTCACTTCCTGCCTTGTTCTCTGCCCACACTTCCCTCCCTGCCCTACACATCATCACGCGCAGTGTGAAGCTTGCTGGCTTGGCAACCCTCTTGCGTTGGTGAGAGGGTGATATTAATAAATGAAGATGATAAAACCTAACATTTATGGGGAATTCCCTGGTGGTCCATTGGTTAGGCTGCTGAGGGCCCTGGTTCAATCTCTGATCAAAGAACTAAGATCCCACGGGCTGCATAGACAAAAACAAACAAAACCTCTAACATTCATGTAGTGTTTATCATACATCAGGCCCTGGCCAAGCAGTTTACACATACTAATTTAATAGTTTAATACTAACTAATTTAATGCGGGCAAGACCCCTGGAAGGGAGGTGCTAAGTTACCTCCTGTTTCACAGAGGACAGAACTGAGGCTTGAGTAGTTAACTGGCCGGAAGTCCCACAGCCGAGAAGCACCACAGCTGGGATTTGAGCCCAGGGATACTGAGAGCAGAGGCTACGCCTCTCACTGAGACACCATCCTGCCTGTCTAGAACCGAGAGAATGGCATAACCCTGGAACCACCAAGTCGCCAGGCTTCTTGGTATGTGAGACGAATACACGTCCTGTGTCTAAGCCACTTGAGGCTGGGTTTCCTGTGACTGGCCACCTCAAACATCCTGACTGATATGGTATCTTTGAGTGAGTCTCTGTCTTTTGGAATTCCCGACCATGCTGGTCCATGGAATTATGCCTCCGCCAGGGGCTGACTCACTGCTGACACAGATTAGGAAACTATCCCAACGTCAGGGAAGAACCATCCATCTGAGGCCTGGGAGCCCCGGTGTCGAAATATCTAGATGGAGACGCTCACAGGGGGATTCTACCCGTGCTTACCTAGGAGCTCGAATTACCGCAAAGTTTGGCCTTTCAGCTCCTGCCCTTATCTCTGATTCTGATAAATGAAGCTTGTCTAGAGGTAATGTGGAAGAGAGAAACTCAGAGAGACAGGGAGACTTGAAAAACATCTGAAACGGGCCGCAGTGCAGATTCTTAAAGTCGATTCATTATGTTCTCATCATGGAGTTGATGTCTGGGTTCCCCCGTCTCCCAAGCCTTCCTCTGTGACTAGGAATTCGGGCTGACTTGAAGTTGTGTTTCACTGGCAAGGAGGGTGATTGTCTCCTGCGGCAGATGAAAATTGGGAAACCTATGAATGTTCAATCCATTCAGTCAGAAATAAACATGGGCGTAGGGGGATAATGCTGAGATGCTCTTGACCATGACAGCATGGGACTCATTGAGCTAGGTCAAGGCAGGTGTCACAGGAAGCCCCCTTCTGTCCCCAGACTTGCCCTTCTTTTGCCTGTGGCTGTGGGACCCTATCTTCTTCTCCATTGCCCTTATCCCTGCCTCCCCAACCCTGGTATTTTCTTTTTTCTTTACTATATTCCAGGATTAAATGGATTTCCCAGGTGGTGCTGGTGGTAAAGAATGTGCCTGCCAATGCAGGAGACATAAGAGATGCAGGTTTGAGCCCAAGATCCCCTGGAGGAGGGCATGGCAACCTACTCTAGTATTCTTGCCTGGAGAATCCCATGGTCCGAGGAGCCTGGTGGGCTACAGTCCATGAGATCGCAGAGTGAGACACGACGGAAGTGAGTGAGCACACAGCCCAGTACAGGATTAAGCAGGATCAGGGCTGCAGGGGCAGGACACCGGCGACCGTCCCAGAGGAAGGAAGAGCAGACCTAAGGGGCAGACAGTCCGGGGTTTATCCTACAGCACCGTACGTGTCCCTCGCTCAGTCAGCAAAGCATCGATGTGCACCCACTGTTAAAGCACCAGAGATACGACGTGGAACAAACTCCGGGAGAAAAAGGAACTGCTGTAGGGCCCTGCTCGGGTTTTATTGTTGTTTGTTTCTTCAGCTGCGTCAGGTCTGAGTTGTGGTGGGATCTACGTTGTGTCACAGGGGGTCTTTCAATGAGGTGCCCAGGCTCTGGAGCACGCGGGCGTATGTACTCTGTGGGCATGTGAGCTCTTAGTTCCCTGGCTGGGGGTCGAACCCAGTCTCCAGCATTGCAGGATGAACTCTTTATCACTGGACCACCAGGGAAGTCCCCTCTGCTTCCCTGATTTGAGTATTTGGTGTATCTAAAGACCCAACATTATATCAAATCTACAAGATAAATAAGTGACTTTCTCATGGGATGTGGGTAGGTGACAAAGACAAGCCCCGGGTCCTCACAAGCTCTTCTTTCATCATGAGCCCCTCATTGTAGAGATTGGAGGAGCCCCTGGCAGCCTGTGCAATCCTACTGGTTAGTCTTTGAAGTAAAAAAAAAAAAAAATCTCAAGATCAAAGGAAATATTTGGCTGAACCCAGTCATTTGGCCTTGATCTGCTAGAAATCTTAATTTAATTAGTAATATAAACTTTGTAAAGACTTCACTTTCCCAGCTTGGTTTAGCATATATCATTTCTTTTATTTCTGAGTGAACTAGAACAAACAAAGGGGGAAAAAATGTTAAAATATCTACCATAAGACATGAACTATGCGATACTTTGATCTCGTGAGTATTTTTCAGTACTATTTTTCAGTAGTACTGACCGAGATTTGTATGATTTTCATTCTGGGCATGTATGTGTGCAAAGTCACTTCAGTTGTGTCCAATTATTTGTGACCCCATGAACTGTAGCCTGCCAGGCTTCTCTGCCCATGGGATTCTCTGGGCAAGATACTGGATGGGCTGCTACTTCCTACTCCAGAGGATCTTCCAAGACCCAGGGATTGAACCCGCATCTCTTGTGTCTCCCGCATTGGCAGGTGGGTTCTTTACCACTAGCACCACCTGGGAAGCCCATGATTTTCCTTCTACTATAAGTAAGAAGTTGGTGTGGGAAATATTTTAGATTAAGTTATTTTCTTGTGTTCCAGACAGACAACCTTCCCAGACTCTGTGATGTTTGAAATAATAGCATTTTAGGAAGGAGAGTATATACAAGCAATATGGCATATTCCATAGGTCAGGCACTTTCTATATGTTTAAAGAGTGCAGTCCTTACAAGAACCTGTGATCTAGGTATTTCTCTCTCTAGTTTGTGGGAGAATCAAGTGACATTCCCACGGACACACGGTTTATATACATGGAGCTAAGACTTATTGCCAGCAGATGCTAAGCCCTGGTCTGTGTTCATAGTCCACTGTGAATTTAGATCTGCGTTTAGACCGTTCGATCATCAGAACTAAAGACATTAGCTGAAACTTCAATCCTGCAATTTAAATCCCTGAAGGAACATAGATAAAACCCAGGCCACTAACTCTCTGGAGGGTGGTCTTTTCTTTTGCATCTCTGCAGATAGTCAAGAATGTGAGAAGTTTTCCCGAGTGAATGTAGCCACCTTTGGGGGCTTTGAGGAAACTCTTCCATTTCAGGGTCCTAGCAAGGAGCCTTCTAGGATAGTCTTGGCCCAAGAGAATGGGTCTCTTTATCTCTATTTGTGTATGGTTTGTGTGTGTGTGTGTGTGTGTGTGTGTGTGTGTGTGTGT